>LNAC01000088.1:2744422-2893239 GCA_002007465.1 Ailurus styani | reverse complement strand
CCCCCCCGCCACCGCCCCTGGTTTTTCATTAACTAGGAAGCAGAGAGTGAAGCTTAACAGTGGAGAAATCTGGGGAACAGCACTTAGGCCAGTGATGATGTTTAACATCCCCAGTGACGGGACACACGTGCCCCAGAGTTAAACACTGAGAAGGACATAACATCAGCTCCATAGTCGGCCTCCCAGAAACGTTTATCCCAAATCGAGTTAAGAGGAAACCATCCAGCCACAGCTGTTGAAGGACAGTCTGTGAAACAGCTCGGACTCTGGCAATGTCAACGGCGTGAACGACGTCGGAGTGGACGTTGTCCTGGATTAAAGGCACGAAAGGCAACTAAACAGATTTGAACACCACAGCAAAGGTCCCTGATTGGATTTTGGATTCAGAAAGACAGAAATGTATACAGGGCATTATTAGGACAACTGGGGGAGCTGATGGCTTACTAGACAGTAAGTAATAGCATTGTAGTGATGCCAAGGTGTCTGAGTGTGATTATCCTTTTGTGGTTGTATGGGAGAATGTCCTGGCTCACGGCAGATGCGAGAAAATGAACATTATACCTGCATTAGGGGGCTTGGATTAAGAAGAATTTTAAGCTTTGAATGTGTTTTCAGGTCATCGCTTGTTTTTTAAAACCTAAGAGAAAACATTTGTTGGGGATGGTGATACCACATGTCCCCCCCCCTTCTTCCCAGCTGCTTCTGGAAGGAATGGCTCCCGTAAGAACCATGTGATGTTCAAGTTCCAGGTGCTGCTCCCCCAGGGCATTTTGTTTAAACCTGAAAGTATGAACACTTCTTCATTTCCTCAATTTGGCTTATGCAGACAGAATGCCCCAGGGAACTTTGCTAGTAGCCTCAAAAACCTGCCTCCACCACGTTGGGGAGAGAGCTGGACCTGTGAGTTCAAGCACAGAATGAATTCAAATCCATCCAGTCCAACAAAAATCTACTACGAGCCACTATGGGCCAGGTTTTGCTTTGGACAGCAACACAAATGAAACCTCCTTCTAGCTGTTGGGACCTCAAAATCCAAGGGGACATACGCGTGTTGATTTGGGTGTACCTTACCGATGTAATCAGAGAGGTTAACTTTCAGAGCCTGGATCAGCAACCCTTCTTCCACCAGCTCCTTATACAGAGACTCAATGGTCCTGGTGATAAAGCAGACCAGCTATTCCATGAGCAGACACATAAAACCAGCATTTCCGTTAATCACCACATATGCAGAGAACTTACACCAGTTCTCTTTCTAAGCACATTTGTGTCTATGCAAACAAGTTGATATTTGGAAGCGTTTCTTCCATTTGGGGACCTTCTAGGCTTTAAAAACAATACTTTTGCTCACCCATGTGTACATCTGAGGTTTCCCGTTAATAAGAATTACATCTGTGGGCATAGCTCCTGCAGTCTGCCCTTTCGTTAGTCCTTGTGATGGCGCAGATATGAATTAGAAATCGCCCAATAATAGTAGCGCAATGGGCCCACGATTATGTATTCAGTTAGCATCTCCAAGTCAGAGATCATTAATCCTTCATGAAGCTGATGTTTCCTTTTAATCCAATAGCATAATAGTTCAGAAGAAATATGTATAAAGAACAAAGTCTTATAGGAGAAGTAATTCTACTACGAAAGACAAAAGGTCTAACACAATGAGTGTGCTGATTTTTTAGGAGGATGTTATACTTTTCCATTGTGTTTACAGATGTCAAAACCACTTCCCTAAGGGGCCCTTGGGCACATAGCCAGCACACTGGTAATTTATACTAATTGAGGAAAAAATCAAGACAGTATTCCACTTAATGAGTGAAACTCCCAGTGAAATTAACTGGGGCTTGGCTTGTAGGAATTTACATAGGTCAAGCTCGGATATTGAGTTTAATCCTTTGAGATGTTTTGTCTATTCCCTTTTCATTTCTACGGGCCTTATGCTTTAGTTCTACCCTAGTCTTTCTTTAGAATGAAGGATTGTAAATATAACTACATTTAACCAGTTCTTTGTTCTATGATCCAGGTTAGTATGATCAATAGTATCAGTTATATTTAAGCCAAATACCATTGAGATAAATGTTAATTAAATGACCCCAGTCTTTGACTGACTGGAATTTTATTCTTTCAAATATGTTTAAAATAGTGTTTAAATTAAAATAGCATTTAAAATTCTCTGTGAATTAAAAAGGTTTTAATTGTAATGGGATTTGGGGTAACAGTATCAGACCCGCAAGAAAGTACCAACTGTAGGTTTCTAGCTAGAATACTGATTTACTGATTTTATAAACATAGAATATATGCATAAAATATTAACTTAAAAGTGAAGAAGATTCTCTGAAACAATCAAAACAAAATATATTAAGAAGCCTGGAACACAAAGCTATATTTGGGACTTTCCAGTGAAACGAGCTTCTGTTAAGGAATAAAACATTCACAACTTTAAAACTACCTTCATATGACAAAAGTACTGGTTTCAGGTTGACAATAACTTGATAAGAGAAATGGAAGTTGTCTTACAGTGACTTGTGGAATTAGCCCTAGTCCAGAACCTAGGGTCTCCACAATTAAATTGAAAAGTCTTCCAGGCATGAGATATTTTTGGGCATAAAATTGAATAAAACAATCCTGGTGTCTCTTAATTTTGCTAGAGAATTTCTCGCGGCTCCTTTACGATCGTTCATCTGGACAGAGGCACACGTGAGGACACATTCAGTGTCTAATGGATCTTGTTTACTAGCATGTGCGTGCATGATCTGTATTGTTAAAGCTGCGTTTTATTTGGTAAACCCATCTTTACATGCATGAGAATGGGAATGAATAATTTTAATTTAGTGATTGGGTCATATTGGTAGATTTGGTTTTAGCTGCAGTTTGTGTCTGGATAAGGCACTTTGCGTAATCTTCTTTACCTGCAAGACTGTACTTGGTTTTGGGACTAATGTAAGAGGAAAGGAGAAAAGTGGGTTTTACAAGCTACTAAAAGACACCTGTGGCCTGTGGCACTGTGTGCGTGCATGTGCTGGACCCCTGTCTAGGGAAGGGACGTGCTGCCCCTTGGGTCCCCAGGAGGCATCAGTGTTGGTGCTCTGAGGGATTGATGCCCCAGGAACGGGCACCTGACTCTCAGGATGCTGACCAGGCCGGTCTTAGGCAGCAGTCAGCCACAGTGTCTTGACCCTGAACCTGTCCCCAAATGATGGAGCCTCGAGTGAGAAAAGTTGCCTCTCCAGGTACCCCACGGGAGCCTTTTCTCTACAGAGCCAAAGCCCTCTTCTGGCGGCCTTTCTAGAGGCTGCCTGCCAGGGCTCCAGGCACGGGCACTAGCCCTGGCGTACTCTGGTCTCCTTTTCTCTTCTGGATGGTTCTAAGCTGGCTTCCTTTCTCACGGATCTGCTCTCAAGCAGAGTTTGGGAATGCATCCCCGCTAGCCAGGGATAACTAGGAAATACCCCCGAAACAGGGGAGCAATACGTGGTGTCCATTAACAAAACCCATGGGGAGAAAGATATACCTTCGGAATGACTTCTGACGTTCACTTATTAGCGACCGTATTTTATTTTTATCTACTTATTTAATTGAAGTATAATTGACACACAATATCCTATCAGTTTCAGATGTGCGTCATGGTGATTCACTATTTTTATACATTACAAGCTGATCCCCATGGTAAGTCTAGTCCCCATCTGTCACAATATGAAGTCATTACAATATCACTGACTACATTCCCGGTGCTGTATGTCACGTCCCCATGACTTACTTATTTTATAAGAAGGTCCGTACCTCTTGATCCCCTGCCCCTATTTCACCTGTCCCCCAGGCCTTCCCCAGCGGGTGGCCACTAGCCTGTTTCCTGCACCTGTTTTATTTTGTTTATTTTGTTCTTTTAGATTCTACGACATTCCCTGAAAATATCTGAAAACCTGGGTCCTATTTATTTCCAATGTTAAAGCACTGAAGGGCCATTTCAGCTTAAAAAATGAGCATTGAAAATGATTCATGAGTATTAAAGTTTGGCCAGTGGAGCTCAAGGCAATGGAAACGCCCCTCAATGAGGCAAAACCCCATCCTTCCCTTCAGCGAGCACATGTGAAGTGCCTTAGGGGGCCAGGCCCAGGCCAGGGCAGAAAATGGGGACAGTCTCTGCCCTCCAGGAGGGTCCGTACCCCCTCAAAATTTGGATCAGGTTGCTATTTCTTGAACTTCTTAAGACCCCCCCACATTTTGGGGTGCTTGGGTGGTGCGGTCAGTTAAACATCCAACTCTCGATTTCAGTTCAGGTCATAATCCCAGGGTCATGGGGTCGAGCCCTGCGTCGGGCTCCCTGCTTGGTATGGAGTCTGCTTGGGATTCTCTCTCTCTCCTCTGCCCCTCCCTGTACTTGCACATTCTCTCTTTCTCTTTCCCTCAAATAAATAAATAAAATCTTAAAAAAAAAAAGAACCTCACAAATTTTAAAATTTAAGGAAAAGTCGCATGATTTCAGAGGCGACCCCAGTGTTCATCCTCTGGCGTACACCTTTGCAGGCCAGGAGGCCACTCTTCATGCAGGACTGCAGAGCGGCCCCGGCACTTCCAGGGTGGAGGAGGGGTGGTGGGCGGCGAGGGGTGCCTTTCCCAGGCTGGGGCCACGGACGTGGGTTGTGACCTGCCCTCTGCTGTGGGCCCTCCGGGTGCAGCACAATGAGACTAGAGCACGCCTCACCTGTCCGCTGTCAGGTCTTTGTCCTTCTTCCCTCTTTTCCCCTTTTTGCCCTTCTTCCCTTTCTTTTTCTGGAAAAAAAAAATGGAAATAGCTAACAATTTGGTAAAAACAAGTGAGCAAACAAGCTCTAGGACTTAGGGAGGGCAGCTGATTTTGGTAGTGGTGGCAGGGAACGGGATGGGAACATCCGCCGTGGCACACGGGACATTTTCTTAGACGGAGGGCTTGGCCTGGGAAACCGCAGGTTGCTTATATGGGCATGTCCCTGAGTGAGTGGAGAGTAGGGTCATCCCTATGAAGCCTGCACGGGGCCCGGCTGCCTATGGGCACTGAGCATTCTGGCCCTCTTCTTGTGGGCTCTCATCTACAAAGGATGAGAGCACCGTGTGTCCAGGCGATCAAGCTGTGCTGGTCTGTGACATCCAATCTCATGCCCTGTTAGCGTCGGGCCCCAGATCTGGTTCCAGAGGGCTCTGCATTCTGGTCACTGTGACAGCTGGAGGAAAATGCTAGGAATGCAATCTTTTTTTTAAAGATTTTTTTGTTTATTTATTTGACAGAGAGAGAGAGAGAGATCACAAGTAGGCAGAGAGGCAGGCAGAGAGAGAAGAGGAAGCAGGCTCCCCACTGAGCAGGGAGCCCGATGCGGGACTTGATTCCAGGACCCTGAGATCATGACCTGAGCCGAAGGCAGAGGCTTTAACCCACTGAGCCACCCAGGCGCCCCGTGTGGAACACAATCTTTCAAAAACAGTGCTGCTGATTGCTTCACGACTCTGTTTAAAGTGTCCATTGGTACCTTCCCATTGCATCCAGGATGAAGTTAAAGTTCAGCGTGGTGGACGGTACTCTTCCAGCCTGGTGCTCTTCCTTTCCTGGCTCATCTTCTTTCTCAGACCTCCTCAGGCCACCCACGCTCCCCATCACGCAGACTATCAGGTACTTTCTGACTATCTCGGTGTCTTTCATTCCTCCACGTCCATGTCTTCATCCACTCATTAATTTTATTGCAGTATAATTTATGTGTAGTGAGTATAGCCGTGTCCACGCTGATGGACTTCTGCATTTAATTTTTACAAATAACCATATAACCAGTGCCCAGTTCAACATCTAGAACATCGTCTCATCGCCCTGACCTATCTCTCCTGCTCTCCAGTCTGTGGGCAGCGGCTCCTCTGACTTCACTGTGGATTCACACTGCCTGTTGCTGTACATGGAACTGTGCAATGTAAACTCCCTGTAACCGGCTCCTTTCAGCTAATATTATGATTTCAAGATTCACTTATGTGGTTGCACATAGAAATACTCATGATTTTCAGGTTTTTACCCATAGAAAATTTTGTTTTGAGAAAATGGAAGATTCAAATGCAGTCCTAAGAAACAATACAGAGATCCTATGTAACTTTTACCAGGTCTCTCTCAATGGTGACATCTTAGAACTGTCCTTACAAGGACATTGGAACGGTTAAGATACAGAACATTTCTGTTCCACCAGGATCCCTCGGTGACCCTTTCCTGACCCACTCATTTCTCTCCTACAGGCTTCCCATCTTTAACCCCTGGAAACCATGAATCTTTCTTCCATTTCTGTAATTTTGTGCTTTTGATAATGTTGTATCAACCAAATCACAGAGTATGTATCTTTTTGTTTTCGACTCATAATCCTGGGGAAATTTGGCCAGGTCATTGTATGTATTAATGGTCGTTCTTTTTTATTGCTGTTTTCAGTTTTGAGTTATTATGAATTAAGTTGTGTGTGTGTCTGAGAGAGAGAGAGAGAGAGAGAGAGAGAGAGAGAGAGAGAGAGAGAGAGAGTGTCTTTTTCTTTCTGGGATAAATGCCCATGAGTGCAATTGCTGGGCTGTATAGTAGTTGCATATTTGGTTTGCAAAGCAAGTGTCAAACTGCTTTTCAGAAAGCCGATACCATTGCACATTCCCACCGTAATGTATGAGCGAGCTAGCTTCTCCCCATCTTCTCCAGCAACTGGTGTTGCCACCCTAATGAGTGTGTGGTGATTTCTCTTGTGATTTTAACTTGCATTTCCCTCGTGGCCAGGGGCATCTTTTCCTGTGCTCATTTGCCCTCTGTAGAGCCACACCAGGGAAATACCTCCTCATGTCTCTTGCCCATTTTCTAATGGATTGTTTTTTAACTGCAGAGTTTGGAGTGATCTTTGTACACTCTACGTTACCAGCTCTTCCTCAGATAATGTCGTTTGCAAATATCTTCTCCTAGTCTGTACTTTGTCTTCTCATGCTCTCAATAGACTCTTTCATGAAGAAGTTTCTAATTTTGATCAAGGCCAAATTTTCCTTCTATGAATTCTGCTTTTAGTGTTTTTTCTAAGAACTCTGACTCTTCTTAGATCTTAAAGATGTTCTCCTAGATTTTAATAACGGTTTTATAGTTGCACATTTTCCCTTGAAGTGCATGATCCAGTTTGAGTTAATTTTTGTATAATGTATGGGACGTAGGTGAAGGTCCATTTTTCTGTTTGTGGATATCTAATTGTTCCAACACCATGTATTGTAAAGGTTATTCTTCCTTGAATTTTTGTACTTTTGTCAAAAGTCAGTCAGGAATATTTGTGCTGGTCTACTTCTTGGTTGTGCGTTCTCTGTTCTTTTGATCTGTGCTTCTATTCCTCTACCAATAGTTAAGCTTAATTCTATCATCTCCATATTTGCTTTCTAATTATACAATCTCTTCCTTTTCTTTTCCTTTTCCTTTCCTGTATTCTTTCTAATCAATCAAATATTTTTTTTACTTTCTCACTTTATGTTCACTATTCCTTTTTGTTATACGTTTTAGCATCACTTAAAGAATTACAAAATATATTACTAACTTATTACAATTTACCTTAAGCTAGCACTTTACGGTGTCCTGAATGACACAATAACCCTACAAGTGCACTCACCCCTACTTACCTTACTGATTGCTGTTGTCACATATTTTATTTCTACATGTTATAAATACACAAGACTTTGTTACTATTCTTGCCTTAAAAAACAGAATATTCTAAAAGTAGTCTTTTATATTTTCAACAGCTGGTCATTCCTTCTTACACTTCTTTGTTTCCATTTGGGATCATTTTCCTTTAGCCTAAAAAAATATCCTTTTAGTATTTTCATATTGTGGATCTGCCGCTGATAAGTTCTCTAAGATTTTGTTTGTCTGGGAACATGTCTATTTCACTCCATTTTTGTAGGATATTTTCTCTGGGTCCAGAGTTCTAGGTTGGTAGTTAATTTTTTCCAATCTCTTAAGATGCATTCATTGCCTTCTGGCTCCATAGTTTCTGTTGGGAAAGTCATCAGTAATTCTTATTTTTATTTTTGTTTCCTTGAGGGAAATGTGTCTTTAAAAAAAAAACCAAAAAACAAAAACAGTCCCCTCTCTTCCTCGGCGCTGCCTGCGTAGGTGGCGGCCATCTGTTACTGGGCATCGTGGCTGCCCTCAGACCTTTGGTGAAGCCCAAGATCATTAAAAAGAGGACCAAGAAGTTCATCCGGCACCAGTCAGACCGATATGTCAAAATTAAGCACAACTGAGGGAAACCCACAGGCATTGACGATAGGGTGCGCAGATTCAAGGGCCAGGTCTTGATTCCCAACATTGGTTCCTGGAGCAACAAGAAAACAAAGCACATGTTGCCCAAGTGGCTTCAGGAAGTTCCGAGTCCACAATGTCAAGGAGCTTGAAGTGCTGGTGATGTGCAACAAGTCTTACTGTGCAGTGCTCACAATGCCTTCTCCAAGAACCGCAAAGCTACCGTGGGAAGAGCAGCCCAGCTGGCAATCAGAGTCACCAATCCCAACGCCAGGCTGCTCAGCAAAGAAAATGAATAGACAGCATGTTGTGCAAGTCATATTTGTGTTAATAAAACCATGAAAACTACAAAAACCCCCAAAACAACAACAACAAAAACCTAGTAAGATTTTGCCTTTTATCTTTGACTTTTAGCATTTTGACTATGATGTGTTGAGATGTGGTTTTCTTTCTGTTCATCCTACTCAGACCTCACTAAGGCTCCTAATTTTGTGGCTTCACGTATTCTTTCTGATAGGGAAAATTCATGGACATTACTTTTTCATGTATTGCTTCTTTCCCATTTTCTTTCTTTTTTGGAGGGTTCCGAGTAGACATAGAATGCAACTATTGACCATGTATCGAATGTCTCTTATTCTCCATTCTGTTTTTATATTCTTCTCTTTTTAAGCTTCAGTTTAGATTTCCTATTGTCTGCTCTTCAAGCTCAACCTGTATTCTGCTATGTCCAGTTCAAGGAGTTTTTAATTTCTGCTACGGCAATTTTCGGTTGTAGAATGTTCATTTGTTTCTTTTAAAAGTAGATTCTCAATTTATTTTTAAATATGACATTCCTCCCTTTCCTACTTATATATGCTAGCACTTGGGAGTGCAAAAAATAGAGTCATCCAAGGATTTTACCCTCCTAGCTCCTCCAGGAACTCTCATGTCCTTAAATTTCTGTGATTATAACAGGAGAGGAACTTAGGAGACAGAGGGCTTCTGCGAGGTAGGACATTACCCAGTGATGTCATCATGGGGATGACAGCACATCCAGAGTGATCCAGTCCTGAAGATCTGGAAACTTGCTTTTGCCAGTACAGAAGCTTTGTCTGTCTTGTTATCTTCTATACTCTGAATGCCTTGAAATGTACCTGGCACGTAGTGCTCAATAAATTCTTACTGAATGAAAAAAATTAATAAAGATAGTCTGTCCCCCGAGCCTAATTTTGGATCTATAAATAACAGGAGGATGTGGGATAGACTGTGATGTAAGTTTA
Organism: Ailurus styani; assembly: GCA_002007465.1. NCBI lineage: Eukaryota > Metazoa > Chordata > Mammalia > Carnivora > Ailuridae > Ailurus > Ailurus styani. The sequence goes on along the minus strand of LNAC01000088.1, from coordinate 2,883,735 downwards.
TGAATTTAGACTGAGACATACAATTGCTAAGAGAATTGGAGCCTGTACGCTTCCACCTTAGAGAAAAATCAACACGAAACTATAATAACTTGTAAGAAGCTCGCTTGCTGAATATGGAATCAACAAGGGAGATGGCTGGATGCTGTGAACTGCTGCTGATGCTATACTATGACATCCTGAGGCACATATTGAGCTTGTAGGGATCAATCTTCATGGGATCTAGATTTGACTAATTTATTTGATAATATGTATTGAGGACTTGCTTTGTGCCAGAAAGGGGTACAATGGTGAAGAAGTAAAAAAGACAATCATACAGTGCCTGCACTTACAGTCCTTCAGCAGATTTGGGAAAGCGATACCAATAAAATGATCTCACTAGTAAATATAACATTAAAACTCTGATAAACATCAGGAAGGCCTAGTACACAGTGCCATGTGTATGCAGAGAAAGCAGACCTACTGTGGATGGCTCAGAAGGCTTCCCTGGGGAAGAAAGGCTTGGACTGAGACCTAAGGGATGAGTAGGAGTCAAGAAGGCTAGGGATTGGGGGCATGGGAGTAAAGATAGTTCTTGAGAGAGAACAGTATGTGCAAAGGCCCTGTGGTGGGAAGGAGCACAGTGGGTTTGGAGAACAATGAAGAAGGTCAGGTTGTTAAAGTATAGCTGGGAAGGGAGAATGCGTGAAGAGCTTGGGGATGAGGGTACTGGCAAGGTCAGACATGGCCTCGTAAGCCTGGCTGAAGATTGTCGTCTTTATTCTTAGAGGATTAAAATGCCATTGAACAGGTTCAGCATGGAATGATAAGATCAGATTTGTATTTCGAAAGGAAGACTCAGGCTGCTGTATAATCTCCGATCAAGTCCCTTTCTCTGGAAGATGATGGATTAATGCTGCCTGACTCTATCCCCCTGAGTCCTTTTCCCCCTTCTCTTCTATGCCCAGGGTAGACTACTCCCCTTCTGCTAATGGTCTTCCTGGGGATGGGGATTTGGTATAGTTAATTAAGTTTCAGTTAACGAAATTTAAACCACATTATGTCTCCAAAGTTTATGTCTAAGTCATTGGATTAGAATTTGGGACACTCAAAACTCCACAGTTACACAATTGCCATCAATCTATTAGGTACCCTAAGCACACCCACTGCGTGTTAAACCAGCTTAATTCCAAGAGGGAAATTCACAGTGACCCCTCCCTGTGACAGATCCTGAGTCATGACATGGAATGAGCACACACCAGACTGCAAGGAATTAAAAGGAGCGGTCGTGTGAGAGGGCGAGGAAGCCCAGTCTGATGTTAGGCCTGCACAATGATACTTGTTGGGTAAAAAGAGAAAGACTGTTTTCAGCCAGAGGGGTACAGCCACTTCCAGCCTTCATTTCCCATTTTGTTTGGCTTGAATTCCATGTTCAATCATCAAAACATCACTTTTTCACGCAGAGATGCAAGACATTAATAGAGTCAATGGTGTCGTCAGCAAGTGCCCTCACCTACTGGCGAGAGAATACCATAGAGACGACCCTCGTTAAGCTTCAGGGGTGTTCCCTCGAGGGGGGCTATCAAGGACATTCAGGTGCTGAACTGAAAAGTCAGAGTTACACTGTGAAACTGTAAACTCGATACAAAATGGGTCGGGATAGTGTCATCCTAAAGGGTCTGGCTGAACGGGCCACTCAGGTAGCCGGGTGTGTGCAAAGCTCTAAGAGAGAACACGACCTGCAGGAAGCATTCATCAGCCAGGCAGCCCCGGGGAAGCCATCAGAGGGGCAGATGTTGCCTGTCCCCCTGCTGACACTGCAGAGAGGGGAAGGCTGGCCTCCCCCTGGAGGATCCCGGCCCCCAGGGCAGGGCTGGCTCTGGAATGAAAGTGGAAGTAGGGGTCTAGGTTCAGAAAAAGCTAGGTCTTTGCTCCCGCGTGTCTCCGTTGCTCCCACGTGGCGACCACATACCCAACACTTCTGAGCCAGATGTGTGTGTGTGGGTTTCCCCCACCGAGCAACACTGGGTGTCCCACAATTTGACTCCATTCTGATACTGTCTACTTAGAAATAGCATCGGATCCCACAGGTTGAGGGCTCCCTCGCACATGACTACTCCGCCACCCCCGTGTCAGACGCCAGATGCAAGTCCGTCTTGTCGCCGTGCTTCTGACCTACTGGCTGTAAACCCGAGGCTCCCACGACCCCTACTTTGAGTTCAATTACTCTGTTACAGTTGCTCACGGAACTGAGGGAAGTGAGGTTCACGTTTACCCATTTATTAAAGGATGCGATAAAGGCTACAGACAAGAGCCAGACAAAGTGGTACTTAGGGCGAGTTCTGAGAGGGTCCCGAGCGCAGGAGCTTCTGTCCCCATGGAGTCGGGGCGGTCCCCCTCCTGGTTCATGCGTGTGTTCACCCTCCCGACATTATCGGGAATTTCGGGAGGCTTCCTCACACAGGCACAGTCCGTTATTAACCTCCTTTCCAGACCTTCTCTCCTCCCTAGAGGATGGACAGTAGGGCTGAAAATTCTAAGCTTCTAATAATCATGCCTCGGTCTTCCTGGTGACCTAGACGAGAGGCACCCAGGAGCCCACCTGGATTTGCTGCAAGTACTCTCAGGATGTAAGGATTTACAAGGGTTTCAGGAGCTCTGTGCCCGGAACTGGAGGCAGGGACCTATATATATTTTCCATTATCTCACAGGGCCCAGTAAATGAACTTTGAATATGAGGATCTATTGATTACTCCAAAACACTGTGCGATGGGTTGGTGGCAATTTACAATTCAATCCATCTGATCCCTTACTCACAAAGAACTTGCTCATCGCCATTTCCCTTACAGATCTTCCTACAGGGAGAGAGGGGCAGACGTTCGGGCACATCACTGGCTCCCCTGATGGTCCTCATCCTATCTGCAGGGCTTGGGTAACTCGAGTCTGCAGTGAGGAGGGGTGGGGCAGGTTACTCGCAGACTGTTGGGTGTCTCCCATTTATGAGCCCATGTCCCTGAGGACTACGTGGTGGAACAAGGCACGTCCCCCCAAGGAAGGCGTGTCCCTGGGCAGCAACCTGGGCCGGGTCATCCCTGGGCCGCCGGGCGGCGGTCCTGCTCCTGATTCAAGTCTGCATCTCCCTCATTCCTCCCATGCTTGCTCGCTGCTTACCTTTTTACCCCCTTTCTTCTTTGCTGCTTTGAGTGGGTACTCCTTTTCTCTGTCCACAGCCAGTTTCAAGTTTTTTAGTTCTTGTCGCATTAGCTCATCCACCTAGGCGAGTAGAAAGTACACCACTTTTGAGTGACTTTGCGTGCCTTGTGTTTTCTTTGTGAAATTTAAAAATAGTTTAAACTCTGGGTCGTTCACGGATGGAAAATCGTGCAGAAGCCCAATGGCGGCCACCGATGACTGTGTGCGAAGTGCGGTGTTACCTGCACTCTGATCTCCGACTCCAGCTCCTTCCGTTTCTCCTGCTTGATCAGTTCTGGGTCGTAGTCCTGGGGAAAATTCCACGACTCGTCTTTATTCTTCCACAGGTCTGTGGTCCAGAAGGATCAAGAAAGGAAAAGGATTTTTTTTTCAACATGATGATGAACGAAAACTATTATTGCAATAGAAAACACAAGTCTAATAGTCTATTCTGCGTGGAATACAAGTTTGAATAAAATAGTCAGGGGATTACTGATGGCAGAGCGATGAGACTCATGTGCTTCCTCCCCCACAACTTCCCAAATGGGAAAAATATGCTTATATAACATCTAAAAAAAGGAAGAAAAAAACTGCTAATGTGAAAACATAAAAAGTATGATACAAGTAGTATTTTAATGATTACAACCATGTAAAAAATACGTTAATTGTGGGATTACATAATTAGACAAAGGGGGGATGACTATTTTTATAATATGTTTTATATTACTTTCATTTTTCAAATGATTCACTAAAATGTGAAAGATTTTATTGATAGCTGAATTCACCAGTGATTGACCCTAGCCTCTTGTTAAAAGACAACACTGAACATACAAGCACCTATGACTTCCCCCTGACAGCCGTATTTTTGAATTACTCTTTGGATGTGTTTGAAATCATATGTGTTTTACATTTCCCTTTTGGTTGGCCCTGGCAGTGAAGAGGATGGTTAGATAAATGTGACCTTAGAGGAAATAAGGATAATTTCGTATCACTGGAAAAAATTGAACTAAAGCTCATTTCTCAGGGGGGAATTCCAAATGTGTGCCAAGATACAGCTCAGCTGGATCCTGGCACTGGGACATGGGGTGGTGTCCTATGGAAAATGAGACTTGTCGGTCTGGGAAATGAGATCTTTTCCCAGAATCTGTGTTCAGAATGTGATGGAAACTTGCCAGAACTCAACCTGCAACCACCACCCAGCTTGGCTACACCACTGGGAGCTCATCCTTAGGACAATGATGCCCTTCAACTTGGGGAGGCAACAGAGGGTCATGGGGACCAGAGAGCCTGTCAAATGATGGCTACCACTTGGGAAGAAAGGGGACAGTGCAGGGCTGGATGGCGATGAGCATGTGAATGAATGGGCAGAGGTTTCTCAACCATGACTTTCCTATGGGCACAGTGGGAGGACCCTGAGACTGGCCAGGAGTGTGTCCCCCTCATGCAGCTGACTGAGAAGGGAGGGACAGTCACAGTCACAGACAGAAACATGTATCTGGAGACTGTGGAGAGACAGGGGTGTCAACCATGAAGACCAAGAGTGGAGAAAGTGCCTGCAGAGACGCCGGGGCAAACATGTGAGTAGGGAGGGTCAAACCTGCCCATCAATCACAGGGGTCTGGGGTCAGAAAAGGAGACCAGAGACGAAAGAAAGAACAAGATGTGGAGTGACCCAGGAAAAGCTGCAGACCCTGAAGAGACGGTCAGCATAGCAAGGAGATTCTGATGCATGACTCAAAGTTGGCCAATGGGCACAAAAAATTGCCCCAAAGGCTTTGGACATCTGATGTCTGCTCAGGGGATGCAGCCCAAGGTTGGGGTCAGGTGGAACCCCATCCTACTGCTTATCTGCTGTGGGTCTTATGGTCTTCATCTTCCTGATTGACAATTCCTACTTCCTGAGGGGGAGGGGGACTCTGCAGGACAGTGTGTGCAGAGCAGACACTTGTTAGCAAAAGGGAAGCAATGGGTGCCTGAGGACCAGTGAGTGTGTCATCGCAAGGTCATCCCTCAGGACCCTGTGGACAGGAAAACGACAGGAAGATGGGACGTGGAAATGCAGCTCCAGTTCTCCAAAAGTGTGAAAGCCCCAGGCTGAAGACCCTACAATGTTCCCAGTGGTTGGCATGGAAATTTCCAGAAGTGGAAGTGGTCACCACAAGGTGTTGCCACGCACAGGTCAGGCAGGCCCACTCACTCCCGGGGCATCCTGTGGGATGGAGTGCTGGTCAGAAAGGAGCCTGTCTGGAATTTGGGTCCAGTGAGGGCTCTCAGCCTCCCTTGGCTTCCCATTGGAGAGCCAAGGTGGGGGTGGGGGGCGGTGGTGGTGGCCGGGCAGGGCTCTGCCAGCCGCTGTGCTAGCCAGGGTCTCTGCAATGGTCACAGCCTATGGGGATGCAAATCTGGGGGGACAGGTTTTGGAAAACGAGGATGATGAAAGGACCCCAGTTTCCTCTGGGGTGGCTACTGTAGACTTACAAGAAATAGACAGGAACTGAGTGACAAACATGGTACAATTTTCATAGAGCCGATTCACCCATGTGTCTTTCCCTATCGGGGTGGCCACATGACAGGTGACCGTCTTCAGGCAGAGGTGATGGCAAAGGATAACGGGGCTGGGAGTGGGTTTGGCACCTGTCTCCTTGAGGCCTGCCTGTCTGTGGATGACCCCAGAGGTGAGGATGTCATCATCTGGGCGGGGCAGCTGACCAGCCTGGAACAGAGTTCACATCTCGATGAAGACCAAGAGGGAGAAGACCCAAAAACGATGGGTCTGACAGGAGTGGGCACACAGGAAATTGCTAGAAAGCTTGGAGCTGAATTTTTATTATTTTAAATAATCACTCCCATGACTGAGTGCCAGCTAGAGAAGCCTAGCCCGTGTTTTACAGTCAGGGAATGAAAAATATTGCATTGCATAAATTGGCTGTATCAGCCCAGCGATGTAAAACATGTTTTAAGTCATTAATCGAGTTTATTCTTGGCTCTGAACCCCCCTAGCAGGTGGTCTGGTCTGTAAGGTGCATGTTCACCCAGGGAAGACCTAAGTAGTTTACATATCCCTTATTTGAAGGTAACTGTCCTTTCTCAGGGCATTTTCTGAAAGGCACATGAACTTAAATTGTGGAAAACTACAACGCTTTTTCTTACATATTTGAAATTGTAAGCTCTCCCCCTCGAAAATACTATGAAGGGTTTAAACGTGTCACAACGTGCTATTTACCAGTAACTCCTGTTTACCAGCTGACCCCTTGCATGATCATTAAATCTCCCACAGCAAAGCTCACCTGTTTTTATTAAGATATTTTTAAAGCAAAATAGCTTTGGTTTTTGGTTTTGGTTTTGGTGAGAAAGCTACTCTGCTTTCTCACTAGGCAGACTTGCCGAAATCTGGAAGCAGTGCATTTCCTGAAGAAAGGGATGCAGACTGTTGAACAGGAAGGAACACGAGGCAATTGTCTATGTAAAAGCACCTCGTAACAAATTCTCATTCTGGAGTTGTAACTGTGTCGCACGAATAAAGCGGCGCTTAGCGGCCTTTGCTGATTTCACCTCCACCGCCCTTTGAATGGTCCTAGTTTTGCGCGGAAATTTTGCTTTTCTCATGACACTTGGGCACAGGGCATCTCTCAATCCCTTCAAGAATTTCATGGACATTTACAAATGCGGGAAGCTTTTCAGGGTCCTCAAAGCGCTAACAACTGCCCCAGGAGCTTTCATCCCCAGAGTGTGAAAAGCTGGCCGGGGCAGTTTCTCACGTAGGGGGGTGATTAAGATGCTAATGTCTTATTTGAAAAGGAAAACCTTTGATTTTTGAGAAAAGATTTCTAAGATGAAGACATTTAATTTCTTTAAACGACCAGAAACCTGGCAGATAACACAGGAAACACCACAAACCCAGCCAGGAGAATGGTCCTTCACGCTTCCTGCTCCCAAGTGACCACTGCTTGGGTTTTCTTTTTTTTTTTCTTTCTTTCTTTCTTTCTTTCTTTCTTTTTTTTTTTTTGCCTTAATGGAAACAGATATTCTACCAACAGCGTAATGGAAACATACTACACAAACGGTGTGGAAAATCTCAAGAGCTTTCCCGAGTGGGTCAGCAGGTCGCAAGACTCCGTTTCCCACGGGAACGTCAGATTTCCCCCAAGTTAATTTTTGCTTTTATCAAACTAATACAAGCACATTGTTTTAGACCAAGTTGGAGAATACGGAAGGGATTATAACAAAAAACTGTCTAATTCTGCCTTCCAGAGAAATTGCCCAATGGCATTCATTCCTGTATTTATTCATTCATTTATTCATTCATTTAAAATTGCGTGGAATAGTTTCAGATTTATCTGCACATCTGATGTATTCGTAAGTTTAATTCATGACTTGACGGACTCTGATTGTGGGGCAGGCACTGCCCTCAGAGTGGCCAGACGGTGGGGGGGGCCCTGCTGTGTGGGACCACGTCTCCCCATGGGGAGGCAGGGAACACCCCGTACATCTCCCCATGGGGAGGCAGGGAACACCCCGTCAGATGGAGGTAAGTAAAGCAGGGTGGGCAGAGGGTGAGGCTGGAGACTGTTAGCTCACAAAGGTCTTGCGGAAAGCCTGCAGGGACCAGCATTCCAGCCAAGGGGAACAGACGGCACCGGGTCCCTGGGGTGGCAGTGACTGGCTTGCTGGCGGAAGAGCCCGGAGCCCACGAGAGGCGGGTGTGAGGCCAGTGTGAAGCGATCTAGCTTCCCGAGAGCTCTTCGAGCTCACAACCCTTGTCATGTGCTCACACTGCTACTTCTTGACTTAGGAGTTTGAGATAGGATCCCCTGACTTCCTGTAGTGGCAGAGGAGGGCCTGGCTGTCTCTCACCTTTCTGTCTTTTCCCTTATTCTCTCCTGATAGTTATTTCAGAGGGAGCCAGGCCCCCCCACACTGAGGGAAACTGTTGCCCCAGGGAGGACTTCAGCAGAACATGAACGGCCCAGTGACCTGATGTGTTCGAAGGTGCAAACAATGACCTTGGAGGCTGGTGATCGATGTGAGAATAGGAGGCAATGAGGGTGTCTGTAAAGAGCAAAAGAAATGTGGCACAAAGTAGCGTGTGAACGAGGGGCTGTTGCTGTTGTAGACACACCTGAGTTCCAGTGGCATCCACGGCATGCCAGGGACCCTGCCGCAGGATGCACGCGGCTCCTAGCTGGCCCTTGGGTGTTGTTGCTGCCAGCCTAATTTGCACAAACCACTCAACTTGTGCCCATGTCCTGCCCCATCCACCTCCACCACACCCAGTATGTTGTGAGAAGGTTGACGGTGGGCACCATCTTTGTAACCCCATGGTAGCCTTGCACCTGGCATGCTGGACACAGTGGTTGTTAATGAAGACATAAGGGCATGAATGTATTTGATAGTGGTTGCTCTGCACTGTGGTTTGTAGTGATTTGAGGCATCTGCACCCCAATGTCTATAGCAGCAATGTCCACAATAGCCAAACTATGGAAAAGCCCAGATGTCCATTGACAGATGAATGGATAAAACAGATGTGGTATAGATACATGATGGAATATTACTCAGCCATCAAAAAGGACGAAATCTTACCATTGGCAACAATGTGGATGGAACTAGAGGGTATTATGCTAAGCAGAATAAGCAGTTAGAGAAAGACAAATACCATATGATCTCACTCACATGTGGAATTTAAGAAAAAAACAGATGAACATAGGAGAAGGAAGAAAAAATAAAATGAGATGGAACCAGAGAGGGAGACAAACCACAGGAGACTCTTAACCACAGGGAACAAACTGAGGGTTGCTGGAGGGGAGGGGGGGAGGGGATGGAGTCACTGGGGGATGGGCATTAAGGAGGGCACGTGATGTGACGAGCAAGGGTGTCACACACAATTGATGAATCACTAAACTCTACCCCCAAATGAATAATACACTAGATGCTAACTTGACTTTAAATAAAATGTTAAAAAAAGGATTCGACTTCTCAAATTTGAGTGGCAGTGCATGTTCTAACAGCACCTGCCTATAGAGGGGTCATTGGGTTACTTCTCCTGGTTGTCGTGAAGATCAAATGAGATGAGCATGGAAAGGCTTGCGTGCTTTGGGCGTCTAATAGCGTGAGGTCACTGCTTCGACCTCCTCCTCCCCAATTAAAAGAGCTGCCCAACCCTGCTGATGTCCCCCTGTCCCCCCACCCTGGGTCTGCACCGCATGCAGGCGGGGACCCTCGCCACTAGTGGAAAGTGAAAGAATTGTGGGTGGTGCACGGACTTTTTCTTTTATACAACTAGCATCTCAGACCTGAAATGACGTGGGTATTGCGGCTAAGGGAGAGGCTCAATTTATTGGGGGTAAAAACCATGAGTCAATGAAAAGATATGTTAAGCAATTAATATCACCAGTGTTGTCCAGATAAGACCAGAGTTAGGGAGGAAGCCTCTCCGTGCCTGATGTTTGAACATAGTCTACTCCATGCCCCCATTGCATTTTTTAGCAATTACCAAAGAGGACCAGAGCCTGGGGTCATCGTGACAGGGCACTCTGTGTTGAGATCCAACCTGAGTGTGGACTGAAGCCAAAGGAGCTGGGTAATTGTTCCAGTAAATTGTAATAGAAACGTCTGAGAGACCAATTCCTACACCTGCAGCTCCCCTCAGATTCTAGCTACTATGCTAATTATGCTGAACAAAGGACAAAAGAATTCTGTGTCGGTCTGTGGGCACCTGTCTTTGTCTGACAGGATTAAAACATCTTATTGTACATCTGGTATTGATTTTCTTAATTTAAACAATCCGGGCCAATCCCTTTCATTCCCAGCAAGAGAACGTTCAGGTGAAGTCCTGCGGGTTCGAAAACAGAATGGAAGTTTCGATGGCGTTCTGGTACTACTCACGTCTGGCCCTTGTACCGATCCTATGCCTCTCGGCGACGCGAAGGCATTTTAAAATAGAGACGGACAGAAAGTATGGGCTATGAGCTGCACGTTTTCAGCGTCTCCTGACCGAGCGCCTAATTCTTGCCCCCGCGGGCTGGGTGCCAGGGCCGGGGGTCCTGCTGGGCGGGCCGGGTAACCCCCTGGTGGCCCCGCATGGTCTTCCAAACCAACCTTTGTACACGTTGTTTCCTTCCTCCATCGTGGGGAGGAAAACACTCGGGGACATTTTCCAGCCCTCCTCTTCTTCCTGTTCAAGAAGAATGAGATTTCTGTGAATTACAGGGCTACCGTCTGCGTCCGGACGAGACCGTGCAAGGCCAACACCCTGACCACAGAACTACCGTCATTCACAGACTCCTTCCTGGCTTACGAACCTGGGAGTTTAGGAACTGCCCCCTGGGCAGTTTCCTTGCTGGCCAGTCTGAGCAGGGAGTGTGGCGTCTGCCAACCAGGGCACGGATGGTTCTGGAAACTTAGCTCCGCCTGCAGGCTCCCTGAGGTGCCCCTGTTTCAGTCGCCTCTCCCGGGGAACCCCACGCCCTGAGTTTGGCCCTGTTGTCTGATGTTCTGGTTCCTTCTTGGCTCTGAAGGGTGACCCCAGCCTGAGTCCCCCCACGGCCCTCTAGCAGCTTGTAGGGACATCAAGCCGGCTGCTAAGTGAGAAAAGGCGGGAGGGAAGGCGGAGCAGCCCATTTTCCTTCTCATCAGAATTCCAGTTTCCCATCTTCTTTTGTGGAGGATTCCTCCTGGGTCTGAGGCGAATATGTCCTCTTCTGTGAAGCTGTGCTGCTTTCTTCCAGGTGAAAAAGACTCTCCCCTTACTGTGTAGGATTTGCTTATACTTCCTGGCACCTGGTCTCTGGTCCCGCAGACCTTGGGGAGGGAGTGTGACGTAATGGGGGGTCCCAAAGCCTGGTCAGTGGGAGTCCGAGAATCCCAGCGCAAGACAACCCGGGAGCCTTCACGTGAACGGGCACATGGCACAGGGCAAATAGGGCCTCCTCTGTTATATTTTTGAAGTGTGGGCACTTGGCAATAGGTTCAAATGTCAGGTTGGTCACTCAGTGGCTTTCAGATAATCTGATTGTTCCCTTAGGCTCTGTGTCCTCGAGGTTGGGATGGGGCTACTGTGATCTGGAAGAGGCTGATCATTTCCCACTCAAGTAGGAGTGAAATTATACTCCAATTCCAGATCCAGAAGTGGAAATCGGCCCAGGAGCTCTCATTACTATTAACTATATTTTAAAATAAAAAGGCACCAAAAAAATGATAGCTGCTTGCAAAAAAAAAAAAAAAGCATCTCCTACTATTTTCAAGCTTGCATTTAGAATGTCATTTTACTTCTCTGCTCACACTTTTCTCTCCATTCACTGAGATTAAGAATCAAAGTTACTCATGGCTTTTCAGGAGTTAGACTGCTGTTCCTTTCTGGAAGCAGTGGGTTTTGAGCATTTCAGGTAGAAGGAAACGTAAAGATAACTCACATACTTTCTTCTCAGAGGAATGCATTTTCACATAAAACTTCCTGTGCAATTTCAGGCAGTCTATCCTTGGGGTCTCTGTCTCCTGGGTTAAGGGTGCCTGTCTCCCCTGGAGCTCAGCAGCTTCTCAGTTCCTCTTGTCTTCCTTTCTCCCTGCTCCTCAGTGGACACAGAAGTTGCTCAGTATGGACGTTTCCATAGTCACATCCTTATTCCCGATAACAGCCTCTGGAAATTCACAACACTCAGGTCTCCATCTTTGTGAAGAAGCACAAAATGTCGTTTGAAACCCCGTAAAATAATATAAGAACGTGTTTGGCTCGGTGGTTCAGTCTGGAGCACCTCCTTGGGCCAGGCTGTGGGAGAAGGGGCACTGGGGTCACAGGAAGGCTGGGTGGCCCCGTGACAAACAGAAGATTTTAAAGCTAATGGTGCTGTATGTGGGTGCTAGGCTCTTCCCAAGATTTAGCATGAAGATAGAATGTAGAGAGGACTCTTCAGTATTTTCATGATCATGTGTTCCTGAACAGGTAAAATCCACTTAAAATAGTCCCAAATGGTTTGACATATGGCTTGAAAAATCACAAAGAGAAAAGGGTTGTAGGGATGGATTGCATAGAGCTCCTTTTCTGGCTCCTAAAGCTAATATGAGGTCCACAGAGCCGACTTGTCAGGCAAATAGTGTAACTTTGATACTGAAAGCACATTTGCAAGGATGGCTATTGGGTTGCTGAGAATGTCCTCCTGACACTAACATTCCCCTCTGTCACATACTCTGAACAGGCATCTCTTTACCTTCAATCCTTAACACTTTCAGAGATGGTTAGCAAACCAAAGATACACAAGAAAGACAAATTTTTTTACTGTCGAATTTTGAGAATTCTTTATAAGAATGCAAGTCCTTTTCTAGACCTATAGCTTGCAAACATTTTCTCCCAGTTCTTAGATTGTCTTTTCATCCTTTCCCCAGAGCAAAAGTTCTTTATTGCAATGAAGTCCAACTTATCAATCTTTCCTTCTATGTATATGTATGGTGTCAAGTGGAAGAACTGTGTGCCGAGCCTTAGATCCTGAAGATTCTTTCCCCCTCTTTTGACCTGAAGGTTTTGCGGTTTTATATGTGAGTCCATGATCCATGTTGAGTTCATTTTTCTATAAGGTATAAGGTAGACATTCCTTTGTCTAGGGGATGAAAAGATTAATTCTTGTGAAGCCATATTTGAAGGTGTTTATGGTGCTTTTATGTTTTCCCTTTACTAGCTCTGAGATGAAAACCCCTAGACCAATTTGGCTTCTGTCCTTCGGCATCTCAGCATAGAGATGGATGGATCCAGATATGAAATTGAAAACTTTCATGCTTCCAATGTTAAATTGCTTGCAAAGTTTTTTTGATGAAATGGTCAAATGGATGTAAGATTACCAGCCATGGTTATTTTATTTTATTTTAATTTTTTTTTAGAGAGAGAGAGAGCACTGCATGTGAACTGGGTGGGGGAAGGGGGGCAGTGAGAGAGGGAGAGAGAGGATCTCAAGCACACTTCCCGCTGAGGGCAGAGCCTGACCTGGGGCTTGATTTCGTGACCTTGAGATCATGACCTGAGCTGAAATCAAGAGTCAGATGCCCAACAGACTGAGCCACCCAGGCGCCCCCACAGTTATTTTACTTTACAATGTTGCTGTGCACCATCACAGAGACCCTCTCTTTCCTCCTGCCGCCAGCCCCACAGTAAACTGTAAATCCAAGCAGGGACACCGAAACCTACAAGCTCTCACTCTTGAACTTCCTTCCAGTCCCCTCCAGGTTCAAACGTCTCAGGATTCTCCAGGGACACTCATTAATCCTGAGTCCCGAATAACAGAGTGTCTGAGGGGAGCTCTCTCCTGCTGCGCTAGGGCCGGGGGAGAGGTTTTGGGCAGGTCACTCCAAGACACATTTATGCAGATGGAGGTGACCCCAGGAGGGGTTGAGGTGGGAGGGGAGGCAGTCATAAAAGGATGACCATGGGTCTTGTTACTGTACTGCCAACTATGAGCCCAGATCTTCGTACCACCAGCTGGATGTACCTTCCCTTCACTATTTTCAGAAAAAACCAACAAGATAAGTGGAACGCATTTGCTTCGGTCTCGACCTTGTGAATGACATTTGGCTTTAAATGCATCCTCCCGTGTGTGTGGATGCAAACTTCGGAGGGGCTCTGGCCCCTGGCCCACACTTGTCCTCGGGTGGGAACTGGACTTGCACTGACCCTGCTTCCCATCTCGTGGCACTCCCAGCCTTGACCTAACATCTCTCCGTCTCGGTTACTTCCTCACTCACAGGCCAGCCCAACCACGGCCACAAACCACAGACCTTAGACTACAACGCACACAGCTCAGGTCTGCTCAAGTCCCTATCCCTGGGATGACTCTTGTCTTTCCAGGTTCTGCCCCATCCATGGCTGCTCCAAGCTTTCCCGGCCCCACATCACACCCTCTCCCTGGAATCTGTCATCCCTGCTCTGAAGTTGTCCTCTGGTTCTCTGGTTCAGCGATTGCCTGGAATCCTGCCTGGAGTCCCCGGTCCCCATCCAGCCTTCTGATCTACCACCACCAGACCCCTGTCAACAGCCCTTCTGCAGCCACTCAGGCTCATTTGCAGCCATCTTCTGGACTGACGAACCTTGTACTCCTGTGATATTTTGACAAGGGTCTATTTTCCATTTATGGAGGTGAGTGGAAATCTTCAGATAACCCTCAGTTTTTTTGTTTTTAATATGAGGCCTTTACCAAGTTTTCTGACTATATATGGACTAGCAATTGAGAAACGACCAAGTTTATAAAAATACCTGAAGGATAATCCCACAGCTCTGCCACTGTGAAACAGTGTTAGGGGTGAGTCAGTTATGTAAGGTAAACAAAACTAGTTTCCTCTCTCCCCTGCCTTACCCTTTACCAGGATGAATAATAGATGCCTTTATCTACAGGCCAAAATATGAATTCTCATACAAAGATTTTGAATACCTTGTCTCAAGAATGCTTCTAGATGCCTTGGGATTGATTCTAAAATAAGAGTTCTAAAAGTTAATAAAAAAGATAATCTAACCTCAAAGATGAGTAGCAATATAATATAGATATTTGATTTCATTAGAGATTAGCATTTATGATCACGTTGTTACTGTGTAGACCTGTACCTATGACGAATAAATTCAGTTCAAAGTAACTGCGAAGGATTTTGCCCTTCATTTGCAACTACTTCATAAATGCTGATGTACTCAAGCTTCGCTTTTTGTCTCAAACTGTTCATCATTAAATGACTCTTTAATAGCTAGTTAATAAAATACCTTCACTCAACAAAGACCAGATTGTATAGCTGATAATTTCAGACTTTTTATGGAACAAGCTTCATTAACAGTGAATATTTAATTAGCAAGTGTCAAACTCCCTAATGCATATTTAGAGGAAGAGAATGCTTAGAATAAAATTGAAATTCTTCCAATTGTCCTTATTCTTAGGCATGGCTTCAAAATTATCTTGCAGAGTGAGAGGAGGGCTTTAAAAATTAACTATCAAGTAAGCTCTCTTCTTTTATTTCTGCAACAAGTTAAAAGATTTGGGGCACAAGCAGAGCAGTAGGGGCACAGGTGGCCTCGTGGGTTGCAGCACTCCCTGGAACGTCCAGCAGAGGCTGGTAACACTCAGATGGGGGCTGTGCAGGTGGTTTACTGGGAACACCACCCACAGGGATGGAGGGAGAGAAGCAGCACTGGGCAGAGAAGCTGAGGTAACTGAGCTATGATGTGATTAGATGTGAGCTTTCAGCTGACCCCACAGGGAGCCCAGGAGCTAGGAGAATGCTTCAGAGATGTCCCAATGTGGGGGCTGGGTCTTTGTTCCCAAACGTGGCTATCCCCAGATACAGCTGCCTGGGTGGGTAGTGTGACTTTGCATGGAGCAGCTCCTTTAGACCCGGAACAATTCCTGGGGAGGAATTAGGTGAGGAGTCAGCACAACATACGGGGTGGCTGGGGACTGAGCAGGGGACTTCAGTGGAGTGGCTTGTGCCCAGAGTGAGCAGTAAGAGGTCTCTCTTCTTTTGTTCACAGCAATGGAACACGGTGAAGGAGAGGGACAAAGACAGATGGGGGAAGTTGGATGATTTCTGCTGATCATGGTGCAGAAGATGAGCCTTGCAAAAGGGGCAATTGCCTGCAGCTGGGTGGCTGCAGTCATGCAAGGGATTTTTAACAAAATGTCAGCTTTCATAAATGCAAAATGTTGCATTTATGTGGAGTTTGGGTATTTTTTAAAATTTAAATTCAATTAGCCAACCTATAGTACATTAGTTTCAGATGCAGAGTTCAATAATTCATCAGTTGCCTGTCACACCCAGTGCTCATCACATCATGTGCTCTCCTTAATGCTCATCACCCAGTGACCTCATCCCCCAACCCCTCCCCTCCAGCAACCCTCAGTTTATTTCCTATAGTTAAGAGTCTCTCATGGTTTTTCTCCCTGTCTGTTGACATCCCATTCAGTTTTCTCTCCCTTCCCCTATGATCCTCTGTGCTGTTTCTTATATTCCACATATAAGTGAAACCATATGATAATTGTCTTTCTCTGATTGACTTATTCTGCTTAGCATAATACCCTCTAGTTCCACCCACATTGATGTAAGTGGTAAGTATTCATCCTTTCTGATGGCTGACTAATATTCTATTGTATATATGGGCCACATTGTCTTTATCCATTCATCCGTCGATAGACGAGAAACTCATTTTAGACCCAAACACACCACCAGATTGAAAGTGAAGGGTTGGAGAACCATTTATCATGTTAACGGACATCAAAAGAAAGCTGGGGTAGCAATCCTTACATGAGAAAATTAGATTTTAAACCAAAGACTTGAGTAAGGGATGAAGAGGGACACTATATCATACTTAAAGGGTGTATCCAACAAGAAGATCTAACAATTATAAATATTTATGCTCCTAATATGGGAGCAGGCAAATATATAAACCAATTAATAATAAAATTAAAGAAACATATTGATAATAATACAATAACAATAGGGGACTTTAACACCCCACCCCACTCACAGCAATGGACAGATCATCTAAGCAGATCAACAAGGAAACAAGGGCTTTGAATTACACACTGGACCAGATGGACTTCACAGGTATATACAGAGCATTCCATCCTAAAGCAACAGAATACACATTCTTCTCAAGTGCACATGGAACATTCTCCAGAATAGGTCACATATTGGGTCACAAATTAGGTCTCAACCAGTACGAAAAGACTAGGATTATTCCATGCATATTTTCAGACCACAGTGCTTTGAAACTTGAACTCAATCACAAGGGGAAATTTGGAAGGAAATAAAATACTTGGAAGTTAAAGAGCATCTTACTAAAGAATGAATGGATCAACAGGGAAATTAAAGAATTAAAAAATTCATGGAAACAAATGAAAATGAAAACACAACTGTTTAAAACGGTTGGAATGCAGCAAAGGGGGCCCTAAGAAGGATGTACATGGCAATACAAGCTTTTCTCAATAAATTAGAAAACTCTCAAATACACAGGCTAACCTTACACCTAAAGGAGCTGGAGATAGAACAGCAAATAAACCTTAAACTAAGCAGGAAAAGAGAAATAATAAAGATTAGAGCAGAAATCAATGAAATAGAAACCAAAAGAACAGTAGAACAGATCAATGAAACTAGAATCTGGTTCTTTGAAAGAATTAACAATATCAATAACCTCCCAGCCAGACTTACCAAAAACAAAAAAGAAAGGACCCAAATTAATAAAATCATGAGTGAAAGAGGAGAGATCACGACCAACAACAAGGAAATACAATTTTAAGAACATGTTATAAGCAACTATATGCCAACAGATTAGGCAATCTGGAAGAAATGGAGGCATTCCTAGAAACTTGTAAATAACCAAAACTGAAACAGGAAGAAATGGAAAACCTGGACAGACCCATAACCAGCAAGGAAATTGAAGCAGTAATCAATAATCTCCCAAAAAAACAAGAGCTCAGGGCCAGATGGCTTCCCAGGGGGAATTCTACCAAACATTTAAAGAACTAATACCTGTTCTTCTGAAGCTATTTAAAAAAATAGAAATGGAAGGAAAACTTCCAAACTTGTTCTATGAAGCATTACTTTGATCCAAACCAGACAAAGACCCCACCAAAAAGGAGAATTACAGACCAATATACCTGATGAACATGGATGCCAAAATTCTCCCCAAAATTCTGGCCAATAGGATCCAACAGTACCTAGAAGGATTATTCAGCATGACCAAGTGGGATTTTTTCCTGGGCTGCAAGGGTGGTTCAACAGTCACAGACCAATCGACATGATACATCACATTAATAAAAGAAAGGACAAGAACCATATGATCCTCTCAATTGATGCAGAAAAAGCATTTGACAAAGTACAGCATCCTTTCTTGATTAAAACTCCACAGCGTAGAGATAGACAGAACATACCTCAATATCATAAATGCCATCTATGAGAAGCCCACAATTAATATGATTCTCTTTTCCTGTAAGGTCTGGAGTTTGGGTATTGTCAGCGTATATCCACCATCCTTTCTCCCCTGCTCACAATTTCTGACTCCTTGGTCCAATCACTTGTCCTTGATGATGCAGCTTGTCCCATTTCTCTCCTGAACTCACCTCCTGGAACACGAGGAATGTGATGGCTGTTGCCTGACCAAGAGCTAGGTCTCTGCCTCTGGACAGAGTCACGGATGGACCATAACACTTAATGGTCCGTCCTCCTGAATCAATTCAGAGTTTTGGTCAGCAGTGAAGGAGGAGCTGTCTGTCCAGAAATGCTTCTTTAAACATAATTATGCTATAGGATGATTCCAGCTTCCAGCCCAAGCTCCATAAATGGAGTTTCTGCTGAGAGAGTGGTGTCTTGGGAGCGCACCTCTCCATGTGCTTGAAGGTGAAGACCCCCTCCAGTTACTGCCCCGAGACAGCAGCGCCTCCTCCCCTCCCTGTACAGGGGAGGCCTGGCCCAAAGTGACACTGTTTGAAATCTGATTTCTTTTGGGTAGTAAGAGATGAAAACTTCCAATAATATACATCCACTATATCAACGTGAAGTGAAAAGCTTGAACAAGCACACTTTGGCTAAAGTAGTGATTATTTTGACTTTGCAGTGGTCACCTTGTCTCTACCTTGAGGAAAGATGAGGGGGATCATTTATTTTGACGAATAAAAATTCAAAGGTACAACATATGTGAGCAACACATAAAGCATCGAAGTCACTCAAACCACCTTTATCCTAATAAGTTTTTATTATAAATCATAGAGAGGATGATGACCGGTGACTGAGCAACATAAAAAAATACTGAAAAACAGTTGGTAGAATGGTTTCCTAGGAAACAAACAACCGCAATCTCAGGAGATTTGAGATCACGCCACTGGTTCAAAGCAAAAAAGCCATTTAAAAGAAAATTTCTTTTAAAATTCCAAATTCCTTACCTTGTTTTTTTCCTTTGTGCCTTTCTTTTCCTTCTCTTTTTTAGGTTTCTTGGGTTTCTTGGCCTTTTTCTTCTTTTTCTTCTTTTTGTTTTTCTCCTCTTCTTCTTGGTTTGCAAGAATATCTTCAGTAACCTGGCAAGAAACACAAGCATCCTGATTTCATGGAGACTGATCAAGATGAGGACTGCTTTTCCTTTTGTGCTGATCAGTCCCTGCTCCCTCCATGTCCTGCTCTGGGTCTGAGGTCGACCCTCGTGGGGACATCACTGGCTGCCACCTGCCTCTGGCTGGATTCATGTGACAGCGGTCGGATCTCAGGGTGGGGGGCAGATGAGAGGGAGGAGATGGATGTTTCTGAACCCAGTCCCCCCTCCCCCAGTTCAGAGTTACTCTGGCCACCAGGGCTCCCATGAACAGGAGGGAGGTCACGGCTTCTTCAGGGTCTCTAGCACAGCTGGGGTGCCAGGCCCACCTGCACCTCTTCCCCAGTGGAGCTGAGGACACCTTGTGTTTCCTGCCTCAACTCTGCATGACAATTGCTCTTGCAGTCACTTTGCTTTTCCATAAACAATCATGCCTCTCTTCTCAGGGTTAGTTTCTTTCCCCTGTGATTTAATTTGTATTTCCTAGAGTGACAAAACCCCACTTATCTGTTCACTTCAGATTAGCATCTTTGGAGAATGTTTGCTGAGGTCCCGTTTGCTGTGGCAGAGAGAGACTTCTGGGAGATACGAGGCCATGCCATGTGACATCACTGGTCATGTGACTGAGGTAAGTGGCTTAACATCTCTGGGACCTTGTTTCCTAGTTTCATTTTCTAAAATCAGGCCAGTACTTCCATCCATTGGACTTATGATAAGCCAACCATGGCTCTAAGAGCTGCACAAAGATGAACTCACTTCCTGCTAAAGGAAGCCTAGGGATGCAAGCTGTTACCAGCCCATTTCATCGATAAGAGAACAGGGCACAAAGAGGTCAGACTCATGGCCAAGGACACACAGCTGGGGAGTGCTGAGCTGGGACTCAAACAGGGGCTAACCAGGATGACTTTCACAATGTAGAAAGAAAAGAGGTGAGATGCAGAACAACATAGGTAAATTTATTCTATCGTACAAAATGCACATGGTTAAATAAAAAAATAACACTCTACATTTCAGGATATATACGTATGCAGTCAAAGTACAAAGAAAAAAAAGGGAATGACAAACACCAAATTCAGTACAGTGGTTATCCTGGAGTGCACAGTATGCAATTAATCAAAAGGGCTAGTATCATTTCACTTCTATTGCATTGTACTAAATCATCCTCCTGGGATCCAGTCTACTTGTTTATGCCTTATTAGTGATTTACTACAGTGCTGAAGCTTATTTTCTAGTATTATATTTTTGATATTTATACCTATGCTGTTCTTTGGAATTTAGTTCATACTTTTAAAATTATAAAAGATAGCTTTACCACAAACAAAGCAGGATATTCTGGTCCCATTTGGACTTAAAAAAAAACAGCACCGCTATAGTCATTAGTCATGTGTCCCCTTCCCACTATCCAGAAGCCAACCCATCTCCTAGGCTCCCGTGAAGCTCTCGCTGGGCTGAGGCTCAGGAAAAGGGTGCTGGCGAGCATCAGAGGTGACGTATGTGTTGTGCACATTATTTGCTAATAAAAAGCATGTCTTTAGATGGAATTAAAAGTCCCTTGTCCAAGTGGCATTGTTTTCCTTGGGGATCAGGCTCACTTCAACTCATAGAGCCAAATCGTGGCTGCTCAGGACTTTTATGTTTGGAGCACTTAGGAAGCATGAGCATATTTTTGGTTCTTGGAAGTTTGGAAGCTTTCAGAAATGTACAGACAATTTTTAAAAAATGACTTGATGTATAAACTGTGAGCAGCTACAAAAAGGAGGAATCCTTATTTGTGGAACACACAATTCAGTGTATCTTGTAAATCCTTCTCCGTTGTACTATTTATTTCCTCTGTATCCTTACTTGGTTTATTAATTTAATACTTTGATAAATACATTCATGTGGCCCACAACTCAAAACTTACAAAAGATCAAGTCGGGAAACCTTCCGTTCCCATGCTGTGAGCCAGCCAGCAAGATCTGCTTTTTAGAGCAGGTCCAATACCTTGGAGATGCTTCCAGAGACATTTTATATAGCTATATGCAAATATACATGCGTACACACACACACACTCACTCTGCTGTGTTATGTTCTCCAATCACACACTTGAAAATGAAAATAAAGACTAATGAGTTTGTCTCTTTTTAAAGCCAATCTTGAATTTGTTTCGCTCTTAATTTTCAACTCAAGCAAAATCTTCCAAAGTACACAAATATGTACATATATACACACAGATACACAATGTAAACATAGATTGGCCATTTTATTCCAAAGTCAGTGTCTCGTACATACTGTCCTTACTGTGCATTTTCCTCCTAATAATGCCCCTGACTTTCTTAATCATAATAAAGAGCTTCCTTGTTCTGTTTTTTTAAAAAAATATTTTATTTATTCATTTGACAGAGAGAGAGATCACAAGTAGGTGGAGAGACAGGCAGATAGGCAGGCAGAGAGAGAGGGGGAAGCAGGCTCTCCACTGAGCAGAGAGCCTGATGTGGGGCTCTATCCCAGGACCCTGAGATCATGACCTGAGCCGAAGGCAGAGGCTTAACCCACTGAGCCACCCAGACGCCCCCTTTCTTCTGTTTTTACGGGTGTACTGTAGATGATCTGCCCCTTCTCCTCCCAATGGAATTAGGTTGTTTCCAATTGTCTGCTGTTACTAGCAATGCCGCACACACAAATGCCTGCAAATACCATTCTGCAGGTGTGTGAGCATATTTGCAGGATAAATTCCTAAAAGTAGAAATGCTGGATCAAGGGTATGTATGTACATTTGTAATGCTGTCCAACTGCCTCCATTGGGCTGTGCCAATTCACACCTCTGCCAGCCATGCGGACGAGCGCTGGTTTCCCCATATGCTCTGACACAGTGTGACACAGTGTGTTATGTTTGCCAACTGAACGGCTGAAGAAATGGTCTGTCACTATAGTTGTTTTGGGGTTTTTTTTTTTAGATGTCAGTCCTGGATTTATTTTGCTCATGTCTTTCAGCTACAGCAAAACCTCCCAAAGTGAGAAGTGCCCTAAACTGCCCTATTAAGTCAGCGACCCTATTTTCGGTAAACTGGGGTCTGAAGGCCAGATCTGTTTTCTTTTATAAGAATATAATATATAATTTTGTTGAGGCGTATTTTACATGGTATACGCCCATCCATTCCGAGGGTCTTAGTCCATCATTTTAAGTACATTTACCAAGTCGTGCAACCATCGCCATGAGTCAGTTTTGGAACATCTCCATCACCCCAGGGTGACCTCTCCTGTCCACTGTCAGTCCCTTCCCTTGTCCTTCATTACTGCCAGGCCTCTGCTAATCTCCTCCCTACCTCTATTCACGTTGTCTGGACGTTTCCTGTAAATGGAATCACGTAATGTGTGGTCTCTCAGGTCCGGTTCCTTTCCCTCTGCATCACGGTTGAATCTACCCCCGTTGTAGTGAATCTCAAGTGGTGTTTCTTTTCTTATAGGAAATCCAAATAACGTTCCATCACCAGACGCACCATGTTTGCCTATCCAGTCATCAGCTGATGGATATTTAGGCTGTTCCAAATTTTTGGCTGTTATGAGTAATGCTCCTATATTCACGTACAAACTTCTTTGTGCGGACACATTTTCATTTCTCTTGGGTAGAGTATCAACAGTGGACTCCTGGCTCATTTGGTACGTTCATATTTAACTTTTAAGAAATGGACAAGCATTTCCCAAAGCAGCCGTGCCATTCTGCCTTCCTCCCAGCATTGTAGGAGGGTTCCTTTTCCTCTACATCCTCAACTGTTGTCTTCTTGATTATGGCCATCCTAGTGGGAATGAAATGGTCTCACTGCAGTTTTAAGTTTTATCTCCCTAAGGACAAATGATGTCAAGCATCTTTTCATGTGCTAATTAGCTATTCATATATGACCCTTTATGAATTGTCTACTCAAGTCTTTTGCTCATTTTTTGATTGAATTGTCTTCTTATTGAGAGGTAAGAGTTCTTTGTTTATCCCGGATACAAGACCCTTATCAGGTATTCGTTTTTCAAATATCTTCCCCAGCATGTTTTTGTCTTTGCATTTTCTTGACGGCATCTTTTGAAGTGCAAAAGGTTTGAATTTTGATGAGGTTCAATTTATCAATTTTGTCTGTCAGTGTAGTTTTAATTTATGTTTCTGTTATAAGTGTGGGGTTGATCATCTTTTTATATGTTGAACGTCTTTTATTATGTTTCAAACCCATTTACATTTTCTTTTCCAAGAAATGTCTGTTCATATCTTTTGGCTTTTTAAAATATTAGGTTATTGATCTTTTTTTTTATAGAGCGGTAGGAGCTCTTTATATATGAGAAAAATGATCTCTTGTGTGTGGTCCTCATTACAAGTAATTATCCTACTGTGTCATCTGTCATTTGACTTCATTTGGGGTCTGTTTTGCCATGCAGATTGGAAAATTTCTGTGTGTATCATTTAAAATTTCATTTTTTTTCTTCTATGACCCCTGGGTTGTGCAACAGAGGTAAAAAATGTCTTTCCCACTCTGAGGTTACAACATTTCTTTTTTGGCCTTTTCTAGTTCTTTTGTGTTTTTGTTTTGTTTGGCATTTAAGTCTTTGGTCCATCTGGAATCATTCTGGGGTGAGGTATAAAGAAACAGAGATTTAATTTTCTTTTCAGATGAGAACCTGGTTATTCTAATCCCATTTGTTAAAATTTCCCCATTAGCCAAGAAAGGAGCAATGCCATCTTTATTATGTACTAAACTGGTATATATGTTTGGGTATATTTCTTGACTTTCTATTTTTTCCACTGATGTGTCTTTCTAGTAATTTGCCTGTACCAGTGAGTTTTTTTTAAATTACATATAATGTATTATTTGCCCCAGGGGTACAGGTCTGTGAATCACCAGGATTCTACACTTCACAGCACTCACCATAGCACAAACCCTCCCCAATGTCCATATCTCAGTCACCCTATCCCTACCCCTCCACCCCCCAGCAACCCTTAGTTTGTTTCATGAGATTAAGAGTCTCTTACGGTTTGTCTCTATCCCAATCCCATCTTGTTTCATTTGTTCCCTCCCTTCCCCCCATGTTCCCCACCCTGCCTCTCAAATTCCTCATATCAGAGAGATCATATGATAATTGTCTTTCTCTGATTGACTTAATTCGCTTAGCATAATACCCTCTAGTTCCATCCATGTTGTTGCAAATGGCAAGATTTCATTTCTTTTGATGGCTGCATAGTATTCCATTGTATATATATACACCACGTCTTCTTTATCCATTCGTCTGTTGATGGACATCTAGGTTCTTTGTGTAGTTTGGCTATTGTGGACATTGCTGCTATAAACATTTGGGTGCATGTGCCCCTGCAGATAACTACATTTGTATCTTTAGGGTAATACCCAGTAGTGCGATCACTGGGTTGTAGGGTAGCTCTATTTTAAACTTTTTGAGGAACCTCCATACTGTTTTACAGAGCGGCTGCACCAGCCTGCATTCCCACCAACAGTGTAGGAGGGTTCCCCTTTCTCTGCATCCTTGCCAACACATGTCATTTCCTGACTTGTTAATTTTAGCCATTCTGACTGGTGTGAGGTGATATCTCACTGTGGTTTTGATTTGTATTTCCCTGATGTCACTGTGGTTTTGATTTGTATTTCCCTGATGCCGAGTGATGTTGAGCATGTGTCTGTTGGCCATTTAGATGTCTTCTTTGGAGAGATGTCTGTTCATGTCTTCTGCCCATTTCTTGACTGGGTTATTTATTCTTTGGCTGTTGAGTTTGATAAGTGCTTTATAGATTTTGGATACTAGCCCTTTATCCTGTCAGTTGTCTTTTGGTTTTGTTGACTGTTTCCTTTGCTGTGCAAAAGCTTTTGATCTTGATGAAGTTCCAATAGTTCATTTTTGCTCTTGCTTCCCTTGCCTTTGGTGATGTTCCTAGGAAGAAGTTGCTGTGTCCCAAAGGTTTTGAACAGTTGCATTTTCATTTTCATTTGTTTCCATGAATTTTTAAAATTCTTCTTTAATTTCCTGGTCGACCCATTCATTCTTTTTTTTTTTACTTTATTTTTTCAGTGATCCAAGAGTCATTAATTTATGCACCGCACCCAGTGCTCCATGCAACCTGTGCTCTCCTTAATACCCACCACCAGGCTCACCCATCCTCCCTCCCTCCTCCCCTCCATAACTCTCAGTTTGTTTCTCAGAGTCTCTCATGGTTCGTTGCCCCCTCTGATTTACCTTGATTCACTTTTCCTTTCCTTCTCCTGAAGTCCTTCATTTTATTCCTTATGTTCCACAAGTAAGTGAAACCATATGATAATTGACTTTTTCTGCTTGACTCATTTCACTCTTTAGGATGATCTTTAGCCTCCATGTCCTTGAGTTCTTTCTAACTTTCCTCTTGTGATTGAGTTCTAGTTTCAGAGCATTATGGCCTGAAAATATGCAGGGAATTATCCCAATCTTTTGGTACCTGTAGAGACCTGATTTGTGACCCAGAATGTGATCTGGAGAATATTTCATGTGCACTAGAGAAGAATGTGTATTCTGTTGTTTTGGGATGGCATGTTCTAAATATATCTGTGATGTCCAACTGGTCCAGTGTGTCATTTAAAGCCTTTATTTCCTTGTTGATCTTTTGCTTAGATGATCTGTCCATTTCAGTGAGGGGGATATTAGAGTCCCCTACTATTATTGTATTATTGTTGATGTATTTCTTTGATTTTGTTATTAATTGGTTTATATAATTGGCTCCTCCCATGTTAGGGGCATAAATATTTAAAATTGTTAGATCTTCTTGTTGGACAGACCTTTTAAGTATGATATAGGGTCTTTCCTCATCTCTTGTTATAGTATTTGGATTAAAATCTAATTTATCTGATATAAGGATTGCCACCCCAGCTTTCTTTTGATGTCCATTATCATGGTAAATGGTTTTCCACCCCCTCACTTTAAATCTGGAGGTTTCTTTGGGTCTAAAGTGAGTTTCTTGTAGACAGCATATTGATGGGTCTTGTTTTTTTAATCCATCCTGATACCCTGTGTCTTTTGATTGAGGCATTTAGCCCATTTACATTCAGGGTAACTATTGAAAGATATGAATTTAGTGCTATTGTTTTGCCTGTAAGGTGACTGTTACTGTATGTTGTCTCTATTCTTTCTGGTCTGCTACTTTTAGGCTTTCTCTTTGCTTAGAGGACCCCTTGCAATATTTCCTGTAGGGCTGGCTTGATGTTTGCAAATTCCTTTAGTTTTTGTCTTAGAATCTTTTTATCTTTCTTTCTATTTTGGAAGGAAAAAATAAAAAATGACAGCCTACTTGGATATAGTATTCTTGGCTCCATATTTTTCTCGTTTAGTGCTCTGAATATATCATGCCAGCCCTTTCTGGCCTGCCAGGTCTCTGTGGATAGGTCTGCTGTCAGTCTAATATTTTTACCATTGTATGTTACAGACCTCTTGTCCTGAGCTGCTTTCAGGAGTCTCTCTTTGTCAGTAAGACTTGTAAGTTTTACTATTAGATCACGTGGCATTGACCCA
Organism: Ailurus styani; assembly: GCA_002007465.1. NCBI lineage: Eukaryota > Metazoa > Chordata > Mammalia > Carnivora > Ailuridae > Ailurus > Ailurus styani. The sequence goes on along the minus strand of LNAC01000088.1, from coordinate 2,857,028 downwards.
TTTTTATTGATTTTGAGGGGGACTCTCTGTGCCTCCTGGATTTTTATGCTTGTTCCCTTTACCAAATTAGGGAAATTCTGTACTATAATTTGCTTCAATATACCTTCTGCCCCCGCCCCCCCTTCTTCTTCTTCTGGGATCTCAATTATTCTAACATTGTTTTGTCTTATGGTATCACTTATCTCTGGAATTCTCCCCTCGTGGTCCAGTATTTGTTTGTTTCTCTTTTGCTCAGCTTCTTTATTCTCTATCATTTGGTCTTCTATATCACTAATTCTCTCTTCTGCCTCACTTATCCTAACAGTAAGAGCCTCCACTTTTGATTGCTCCTCATTAATAGCTTTTTTGATTTCAATTTGGTTAGATTTTAGTTCTTTTATTTCTCCAGAGAGGGATTTTATTTCTCCAGAAGGGGATTCTCTAACATCTTCCATGCTTTTTTAGAGCCCAGCTAGCACCTTGACAGTCATCATTCTGAACTCTAGTTCTGACATATTACTAATGTTTGTATTTATTAGGTCCCTAGCTGTCGGTACTGCCTCTTGTTCTTTTTTATTGTGGTGAGTTTTTCTGCCTTGTCATTTTATCCAGATAAGAATAGATGAATGAGAGAACAAGATACTAAAAGGGTAGCAATGACCCCAGAAAAAATACACTAATCAAATCAGAAGAGACCCAAAACTGGGGTGAGAAGAAAGAGAGAAAAAAAAAAAGAAGAAAAAAAATCTGTATTTATATCTATATTTATATTTATATCTATATCTATTAGACTGGTGAATTGAACAGAGCCACACACTTAGTTTTGGGTGTATTTTGGTCTGTTAGAAGAAACTATCTCACAAAATTTTAAAGAAAGAAAAACTTATATATATACTCAAATAAGGGTAAACACGATGAAGGGATGGAATATGATTGTAAAGCTAAAAATTAAAAAGATTCTAAAAAAGGAATTAATAAGATAAGAAGTTGGTTGAAAATAGAAAGAAAGAGGAAAGAATGTGATCAGGCTGGAGACTAGAACAAAGCCATGCACTAGATTTAGGGTGTATTTTGATCTGTTAGGAGAAATTTTATCCCAAAATTTTAAAGAAAAAACCCCCCTATATGTATACAAAAAATAAGGTTAAATACGATGAGGGGATTAAATATGAATATAACAATGAAAATTAAAGAATATTTTTCAAAAGATATTGATAAGATAAAATAGTTAAAAAACATTAAAATAGGAAAGAGGAAAAAATTTAAAAAAAGAGCAAGAAAAAAATAAAATTCAAAGAATTTAACTTTGAAAGACTAAAGGATCATGGGGAAAAAAGCCATGAATTCTATGTGTTGCTTTCCCCTAGCTCTGGAGTTCCAGTGTTCTTATTGATCATTGAACTTGGTCTTGGCTGGATGTTCTTGCTGATCTTCTGGGGGAGGGGCCTGTTGCTGTGATTCTCAAATGTCTTTGCTGGAGGCAGAATTGCACTGCCCTTGCCAGAGGCCAGGCTAAGTAATCAGCTCGGGTTCACTCTTGGGTGCTTTTGTCCCCTGAATGCTTTCTGTACAGCTTTGGAGGACGACAATGAAGATGATGGCCTACCAATCTCCAACCTGGAGGAGCCGAGAGCTCGGGGCCCCACTCTTCATTGCCTCAGAGAAAAGCAGTCAGTCCCTCCCATCAGGAGATGCCCTGGTCTCTGGCTGCACTCCGAGCTCACCCAGCCTGTGCCCGAGCATTTCTATCTCAGTGCACAGCCCTGTTTGGAATCTCCAAACCCAGCAGATTCCTGCAGCACACTCCTGTGCTGCTCCTCCTGGAGGAGGAAGGAGGGGGTCTTTCTGGATCTGCCACTTGTGGGGTCCCTGCTCAAAGAGCAGTGGCCCAACTGTGCCTCAGATCACGGTTTAAGGTAACGTCAAGCTGAGACCCCTTCCTTGGCTCTGTCTCTGCAGCTGGCTTCCCCACTCCGATACCTGGGAGCTCTGCTGCACTCAGACACCCCTGGTCTTTTTGTGTCCCTGCGGGTCCTGAGACCACACTGTCCCTGCGAGGTCTCCACACACCCCCTCCTCCCCCGCCCCTGCTTAGCCTCTGGAGCAATGTCCCTTAGTGGAGCAGACTTCTAAAAGTTCTGAGTTTGTGCTCCACTGCTCTCTCACTTGCCGGGAGCCGGCCCTTCCCCCTGGGGGTCTATCTTTCTGTCACTTCACATTCACTTCTCCGCAAGTCCTACCTTCTGGAAAGTGGTCGATTTTCTGTTCCTAGAATTGCTGCTCTTCTTCTCTTTGATCTCCTGTTGAATTTGTAGGTGTTCAGAATGGTTTGATAACTATCTGGGTGAACTCCTGGGACCGGATGATAATCAGTCTCCCACTCCTCCGCCATCTTACCACCAGTGGGTTCTTAATAGCATGGCTCAATACTACTTCATTCTCCTTACATTGTGTAATTACATTCAGAATTTTGCTGGTTATTCTTGACTATTTACTTTTACCTAAAATTTAGAATCAGGCTGCTCACCTGTGTGGCCTGCCCCTGCCCTCAACATAATGCCATTGGTATTTATGTCTGATCATATCGCACGTGCAGATGATGTTTGGGAGAAGTGATGTAGTTACAATGTGGAGTATCCCTACATAAGAAAGCAGTACATTTTTCTCTCTTTCCATTTGCATTCCCCACACTTTTTAAAACTTTTCTTCACACAGAACACACACGTATGATTAGGTTTGTTCCTGGATGCTTTATCTTTGTGTTGTTGGTACTGTTGTAAACGGACAGTTTTGTTGTATTTTCTATTTAGCCACTGTTTGTACACACCAAAGCGTTTGCTCTCTGCAACTCCCTGTCTTCCTTCTCACACTGCTTAATTTTCAATTTATTCTCTTGGATTTTCTAAGTGTAGAGCATACCTGCAAAAAGTGATCATTTTGCCTCTTCTGTTCCAATTTATATATCTTTTTTTTTCTTCCAATTTCTAGATCTCGACGTCCTTTCTCATGTTCAACAGTGTTCAACAGATCCTAGGGAACAGCAGTGACAATGTCCATCCTTGTACTTTTCATGACATTGGTGGAATTGTTTCTAGTGTATTTCATTAAGCATAATATTAGATCTTGAACTAAAAAATACTTCATCGTGTTAAAGAAGTGTCCCTATATTCTAATTTTTAGTTTTATTTTTAAGAATCAAGAATGGATGTTGAATCTGTAAAAGGCCCCATCAGCCTCCACAGAGATACATTTAGGGACGGTTTTCCCTTTTGGATCTCTTTATAGGATGCAGTGTATTTGCAGACATCCTCAATCCCAGCCATTCTTGCTTTCTGGAGTAGAAGCTGCTTGATTGTGGTGTTTTGCTTACTTAATGTGCTGCTGGTTGTGGTGTGCTAATATTTCAGTTTGAATTTTTGCATTAATACTTGTAAGGAAGACTAATCTGTGATTCTATTTGTATTAGGTCTTCTTTGGGAGGTTGGTATCAACGTGATTATCCTCACTTTGTAGAAAAAGTTTGAATTGCTTGCTTTTTACAAATACAAAGTTGACCCTATGCACACACTATAATTGCTATGCTTGGTCTGTTTCTTCATCCTCCATCTCTGCTCAGTGACAATTATCACGACCTCCTGCAGAGATTTCCATGTGTATGGCTGCAGGTATACTCCATGAGTCACCTCATCTAATTGTTACATTGGCCCAGGGAGGGAGGCGCGTGAGGAAGGAGCCCCCTGAGGCTGCAGACCCAGCAGGTGGCAGGACTGTGGGATATCACCCCTGTCCAGATTCTTCTATCCCATCTTTACAAGTCATGCTTTGTGGCCTTCTTTGTCTTATTTTAATGTATTAACTAGATGTCTTCATCTTCTTTTGTTTTTAATGGACATGAACCCTCCTTTTGAATGTTTCTTGTATACAATGTGGACGTTGCACCAACATGTCAAGTCCTGTAATCATTATCTTTCTAAACTACCACGAAATGCATTTGGTCCCTGGCCATGGGCTTTCAAGACACAGCTTGGGCCTGACAATTTAGCTACAGGGACAAGACCTCACTGGGTAACAAAGGGAAATAACACCAGGTCAAAAGGTTAGTGACCAGGTCAAAAGGTTAGTCAAGGCAGGGCTTGATGAACCGCCAAACAGCAGGGTGGAGAGTGTGTGGTCACTTGAGTTCTGAGGAGGATAGGAGTCTGCCAGAGGTTGTAACGGGGGCTGAGGAGCTGGTGTCAGCTTCTGACAGGAGGTGGGGAAGAGCACATTCTTCTGACCCTGATGGCTCACTTGGGGGAGCACAGGGGGACAGGAGGCTGACCGTGGGGCCGGTAGTGCTGAGGTGGAGAAACCCTGATTGTGTAAGTCTTCATGCTCCCCAATTAGTTCCCTCCTCATGAACAGTAGTCTGCTCTCTTTGTCTGTGCTACGAACGGGGTGGCCATGAATAGCTGTTTCAGTCATCTATGGCATGGGTCAGCAAATCATATTGCATGGGCCAAATCTGGCCTGCTGCCCAGTTTCTACATAAAGCTTTATTGGAACACAGCCACGCCCATTCATTACCTACTATCTGTGTCCACTTTCATGCTAGAATAGCAGAGTTGAGTGGTTGTGCCAGAGAATGTGTGTTCCACTGCCTCAAATATTTACTATTTGGCTCCTTATGGAAAAAGTTTGTTGTCTCTGGTCTATGGCAACTTGTCTTATTATTTCCTTCGTACAAATTCCTTAAATAGCATTTATGGGTCAAACAGTATACGCATTAAACATCCGATGTTTACTTGGTTCATGTCCCTCAAAAAGGTCAAAATTTATGTAGTTGTGTATCCAGCCACAATGTATGGGAATGACTTTTCTCCACATGTTCACCAACTACTGCGATTATTATGATTTCAAATTTTTACCAATCCTATACATGAGAAGAGCTATAGTAACATTATTTTATATTTGGGTTTCTTTGCTAGTGAGTTTTCAAGTTTTGAAAATTAAGTTCACATTTTTTTGCCTTCTTTTCTATTGGGGTGTTTAGATTTTTCTTATTATTTCCTAAGAACTCTTTATATATGAAAGATAGCCATTATCACCTATGCTGCAAATATATTCTCCAGTTTATCATATGATTTTAATTCCAATTACAGTATTTTTTGTCATTTGTGTTTTATGTGGTCCAGTATATCAGCTTGAGTATATGAGTGAGTTTTACTTTTAACAGCAATGCTTCTAGTGCTCCTCTGTTGAGCATAATGCCAACTTTCTCTTGGTTTCTATGATAAACACCCTGAGGTTAAGAACGGTTTCCTTATTTCTAGCTTATTGAGACATCTCTAAAAGCAGCCTTGGATGTCAATTTCATCAGATGCCACTGGAGCATCTACAGAGATTTTTGTCTGGAAGAACATCAATATGGCAAAGATTTGACTTGCTCAAAAAGATTTGAGCAGGTGTGAAGTGGGGGACAAGGGGTAGAAGGCCAGCCTCGATTGAGGGGAGAGCATGATGTGCACAAAGACGCTGAAGGTGCAGTGACATGGGGCATGAGGAGGGCGGGCCAGGCCAGTGGACCACTGGGGCTCATGGCAGGAAGGTGGGGATGAGGGGATAGCAGATGACACTGACAGGCAAGCAGGGACCAGAACACAAAGGGCCCTTGAAATCCAGCTGCGCAGAACTTACCAAGAAAGTAAAGCCCCATGTGTTGTCACGTCTCTTTCAAAGGTAAGACAGTAGGAAGAACGAATTCATTTTGAAATATATTTAGAAGTCCCTAATTGATGAAACATCGAGATATTTCCATGTAAATATTTTCAGGAAAATAAGCCAAACCTAATGACACTATGAACCCATCCAGGTTACAGTTTAAAGAAATGGGATTACAATAGATTTGTGTTTTCTTTCTCAAGCATCCCCGTACCTGTTGTGGGGTCTTGTTGGAAAAGATAATGGCGGACCCTCCTTCTTCCACATTAGGATATTCAGGAAATGTGCCAGTTAAGTTCCTGAGGAAGAAAAAGAGGGAAATTAAGCAGGAAGGAAGTCTATCCTCTGTTCTCCTTCCCACTGGCTGGCTCTGCTCATTGAAATGGGAGAGGGTTCTGAGGGCAAAAGCTCCCTGCCCCTTGCGGCTGGACACGCTGCCTCCAAAGAGCCGCAGGACCCGGCCATGTCCCTGGAGGCTTCTTTCCCCCAGGTAATTGTCACTCCGAGATGGACACATCCTCTCTTTAGAACAGATTTTTCTCTTCTCCTGACTTTTTTTTTTTTAAATTATTGAAGTACTCTGTGCTTGAGTTAGGAATGAAGACAGAAGCACAAATCACTTCTTCCTGTTTAAAACTTAGGATAAACACAGGATTCTGAAACTAAACAGAAGGATGGAGTTGTTCGGATGACAAATTTAGTAATAGTGCATGAAATATGTGGACAAGCTTTAGGTTTCCGTAAGGCTAAGCCTCCATTCCGTATGGGTTCCAAACAGTCATTTTTGTGTCTGTCACTGTATAATTTCTACATTTTAAAAAGCAGACTTTGCAATTTAATATTGAGGAATTTCAGGAGGCATGTGCAGTTACTATTTCTAAGTTCCACAAATCCACCAAAGTGTATAATCTAAGGATTAGAAGAGACAACCGTGCTTAAGTTCTCAAATGCTTGACCTTCGGAGCCCTTTATACTCTAGATAATCTTTGAATATCTCAAGGTGCAAATATCTCACTTGTTTACATGAGTTACAGCTATTGATATTTACTGTAATAAATATTAAAACCGGGAAATTTCTAAAATAAGCATTTTAAATTCACCTAACAATAGCAATAATAAACTCATTATATGTTCACAAACACAACATTTTTAGTATATTTTCTAAAACAGAAAAAGTGAGAAGAATGTTCCTATTCTGCATCTTTGAAATCTTTTTTTAAAAGATTTTATTTATTTATTTGACAGAGAGAGAGAGAGAGAGAGAGAGAGAGAGAGAGAGTGCAATCACAAGTAGGCAGAGAGGCAGGCAGAGAGAGAGGGGTAAGCAGGCTCCCCGCTGAGCAGAGAGCCTGATGTGGGGCTCGATCCCAGGACCCTGAGATCATGACCTGAGCTGAAGGCAAAGGCTTAACCCACTGAGCCACCCAGGCGCCCCATACATCTTTGAAATCTCTTTAATGTCTGGCTTGATGGAAGGTAGGCATGCGCACCTACGTGTGATCCATCCTGCCACACGTGCTGTTTCGGTCGAAGCTTGGGAAGAAAATCTGTCCTTACGTGTGACACATTCCATCAGAGCAAAATCATACTCATCCATAACTCCCACTGGCCTCAAAACCGAAACTCTAAGTAACGGGAAGCTCTCAGGCTCACAGAGGTGATTACGAGATTTCCAAAAATTTTAATTTTTGCAAGGTCGGAGCTTTTCTTTCAGGCTCATTTGGCTCATTTTTAAGAAAATATCTCTGAAAAGTCAAAGTTTGTCAGTCGTTTTCTCGATTAAGGGGTTAAGTTCCGTGGAAAGCGGCGGTCCAGGCTGCACTCCCGATTTTATCACACAGCGTATTAAAAAGCTATGTAGTCCAGGGTCAAGTCTTACTACAATTATTTTTTACTGTGTCCTCAAGGATATTGTTAAATGAAAATTTTTTTTAAAGCAGATGCATGGCGGTGAGGACCACGATGATTGTGAGCTGGGACCACTGCTTGGTTCGTGCTGAGAAGCCAGCGTGCCCTGCCTGTTGCGGCCCATTGTTTCCGTGGGATTACTCTGAAAACATTTTAAAATAGTCACATCATTGTCTGGACAAAATATCTCGGGTCTCTTGAACCTTTCCTGTGGGCTCATTCAGTAGGAACATGAGTCAGCACCTCAGCTTTGCTTTGAAAGGAACTGAACGCAATGGGGCGTATGTGGAGAAATGCAAGGACAAGGGCCACAGAGGAGATCGCACACGAAGTGTGTCATTCTGTCAGTGGAGCTGCTATCACTGAAGCTACTTGGGTGGCCTCATGCACTCATTTACCCATCCACCTGTCCGTCCATCCATCCATCCATCCATCCGTCTGTCCGTCCATCCATCCCTCCACACATCCATACAGTCAATCAACAATCACCGAATTAGTACCAACTAGGTTCTGGATGCAGGGATGGGAGAGAGTGATCTGAAGATATTAAAAGGTCAGCCCTTGCCTGGATGCCCTCACCTTCCACAATCACACGGCTGGTACCTATAGTTGACCTCAGACACTGCTTGTCCACAAGACTCAAGTCTCAAGGCTTATTAAACTGCCTGACCACAGCCTGTCTTGTTCTGTGTATCCCGTGGCCTTGATGGGTCTGGGATAAGAACTGTGAATACACCTGGACTAAAAGCTCTAGCATCTGTCTTCTGTGCACCACTCGCCCATCCCCCGACGGCCACCTCTGCAGGCAGCTCCATCGTTTAATTTTATTTTCACACTTTAAAGCTTGAGGACACAGAGCGAACCTAGCTAGAAACATATAAATTAGAATCCCAAGGGATTTACATGTGCCATTGCTAAAGCAGAATTCTTAGATTACACATCCATTGTCATGATAAGATTTAAAAATATTACGTTGTTCACAGTACTTCTTTTTTGCAAAAATAGTATTAACTATATCTTTAACAGATAAAAGCACATACTTAGTTTTTTTTAGTCATATCAGTTTAAATAATTCATGATCATCTGAAATTGGATGTCTTGCCCTTAAATAATGCAGAAACTGTTGTAGGACGCACATTTAAGAGATATATTTATATGTATTTAAAGAGATTTAAAATTCATATCTAGAAGTGACAGTGTAGGCTGATAGGTTTGTCTCACCCCCACACGCACGCACACGTGTGCGCGCACACACCTGAGCAATGCAGGCACACACGCACACGCATACATGCACATGCACACATACGTGCACACGTGCACACACACGCACATAGGCACTTCCCTGTCCTCACACTACCGCAGGTTCTCCCTCCCTCGGCCAGGAGTCCTCTGTCCCCAGAGCAGTTGCCTCCTGCTTTGGGATATCCCAAGCGCGCCCGGGTTTGCCCTGCCTGGGCTTCTCTCTTAGCCCTGTCCCCGTGCCACCGTCACCTGGAGCATGCTGCGAGGACACAGGTCTTGAATTTTATGTTTCCTTGGCTGCTGGGTTTCACCCTCACGGTCTCGGTTGTGTGCGATGGCAGAGACGGGGACCTGCCTTCCCTCTCCCGAGTCAGGGTGCGTGGAGCTGGACATGCTTGCTCTCGCCCGCGGCTCAGCATCGGGAAAGCTGCGGCGTGAGGAGCGGTTCTGGACTCAGCGCCCTGCGAGCTGGAAGCCCTGCGGTGGACAGACGGCTTCGACGTGGGGATGACGGAGGAGAGTATTATCTTGGCCCCCTCCGTGTTCCTGGCAGAAACAGCTGGGGGCTGACAGCATGGGCTGCAGGTGACAGCCCCTCTGGGGACTTCTGGCGGAGTAACTGAGGAGCGCCAGTGACGCGGGGTCAGGAAAGATTACAAGTGGAAACGATGTATCTTGTTCCTCCTGGACTCCGTCCCCCGTGGGCATGTCATTCCTGTCTTCGCCTTCTCCGCAGTCCCCGCGTCCCCAGGGGTGACGGCCGTCCTTTCACTGGGGCACAGACATGGTGTGTGCCCACCACCCACGGTGTCTGGGCACCACTGGTGCCCATCCAGGCCCCTGTCCGGAAAACCCGCCGCGGTGCTTAGGGCTGACACATGGTGGGCACACCGAGTCATTCAAACAACCGGAATTGCAACATGATGGAAAACTCTCCTACTCACCCCTCCCCAGGACTCTGTGACTGACTGCTGAAATGTGCCCTGGGAGAGGAGAGTGGGGAGCTGCCATCAGGCAGAGACGGCTGGTCCCCTCTCTTCCCTGGGGGACGGGACCCTTGCTCTCCAGGATGGGCCAGCCTGGTCCTAACCCCCAGGACCTCAGAATGTGGCCTTATTTGGAACTAGGGCCGACGCAGATAGCATTAGTTGGGAGGAGGTCATACTGGGTGGAGTAGGGGGGGCTCAAATCCGATACGACTAGTGTCTTTACAACAAGGGGAAATCTGGACCCCAGGGCAGACACGCGCAGAGGGAGGGCCGTGTGAGGTCCCAGGGAGAAGATGGCTGTACACACAGAGAGAGGCCGGGAACAGCTTTCCCTCACAGCCCGCGAGAGGAATAACCCGGCCGACACCACGGAGGTCTTGGACTTGAAGCGCCAGCCCGGGAGACAGGGAACTCAGCTGTTTCAGCAGCCGGGGCTGTGGTCCTGCCACCGTTGCCCTAGGAAGCTAATCCATGAGTTCGGCGATGAGTTTGCTGCTGCTTTCTGCAGATGTTTTACAGCTCCGTCCACTCTCTCTGGATCTCTTGGATGGCCAAGTCCTCTTTTCTGGAAAGTTCTCTTTCTTGGCTTCCTCCTACCTCTCTCATCCCTCCTCTGGCTTTTTAGGCACCTCCTCCTCTGCCTCACACAGAAGGAGCTTAGATTGGATGGCCTATAATCGGTATTTGAGCTCTCCACTGTCCCCTCCTTCTGAAATGAAGCACTAAGTGGATTCCCGCCATGCTCTCCTGTGCCCGCTGACTACCTCCGTAGTCTGCTGGGCCAGGGCCTCCTCATCTCCCCACCTGTAGGTGCCGGGGGGCCCAGGGCTCCATCCTCGGGCTCCTTTCTGTGCACACCCATGAGGTCTCATCCCATTTCCTGGCTTCAAACAGCACTGTGGGGCTTCACCTCTCCCAACGCCCCGTCTCCTGCTGCTCTGTCCCCTGGGCTGCAGACCTACATTCAGCAGCCTGCCCGGTACCCCTCCAAAGTGCAGTGAGTTCTTCAGGCTCTGACGGCTCAGACTCAACCCTTGTTCTCACCTTGTCCCCCCAACCTCCTCCTCTTGCATTTCCCCGTTTCAGAGAATGGGAATGCTTCTCCTCGTTCCAGGAGCAAAGACCCAGACTCATGCTGGCATGTCTCTCTTTCCTGTCTCTGTCGGTCCACCTGCCCACCCTGCTGGCTCCACCTTCCGACCACACCTGCTGTCTGACCCCCTCTCACTGCACGCCCTGGTCCCAGCCACTACCACCTCTATGTGCCTTCCTACAACCGACTGGATCCCAGTAGGAAGCCCCCCCGCTCCTGTCCCCACTACACTCCTCGAAGCAGCCGGAGTGGACCTTTGGAAACAGAAGCCCTATCATGTCCTGTCTCCGCTCACAAGTTCGCTAACTCTCCCAAAGTGAAACCAATGTCCGTATAATCAGGTTAGCTTCTGTCCCTGCTTCCAGGCCTCATTCATATGCAATTAACAACGCACCCCCTTTCGTTCTTAAGTGTCCTGGTTTGGACATTACATGACATGGTTCAGTCCCCTGCCAGGTCCCTGGCGGGACCTCCACCACCTCCTACCTGGATTCTCCTCCGCAGAGACATGCTTCCCCGCAGACATAGCACACGCTCCAACGTCATCATGTCAGGGGTCTTCCCTGACTCTCCTGCGTAAAATAAAGTCTTCGGCCACATAAAATATGTGTCCTCCTATCTGACAGCTGAAGGCCTTGCTGAGGTAGGTCTGTCTGGGGTGGAGAAGAATGGGGACGTTTTTGGGGAATAACTTCGGCTTCTCTTTGCAGTTCGGAAATTCCCTTAATAAACGTGGGGATCTTCTCTCCTTAAATCTTAACACATCGGTCTCTGCAAAATGGCTGTGTTAAACTCACTGCCTCTTTGCATGGTTATTGAAACCACAGCTTTCCCTCAATTATACTTTGAATCTTGATTCCAAAGGCATTTGATTATTCTGAAATTTCACCGTTTTGCTGATGTGCCAGGTTACTGCGCGGCTTGCGCTGTGATGCCCTCCCGGACGCCCCATCCCCACTTCCGTTTGTCCTCCAGCCGCTGCAACAGGCGAGGTGAAAGCAGGGGCTTCCGACCGGTGCCCGAGCACCCAACGGAGCAAGTGATGCAGAAAATGGAACTCGGCACACGGCTGCATGAAGGATCGCCCGGACCGTGCATGGGCTCCCTCAGTTCACCAAGTCTACAGAGGAAGATGGAAAAGGAGAAGCAGGACAGGGGAAAACCGTCGGGGAACACGAAGCTTGAGAACTGGATACGGAGCTTGAGAAGACTGGATTCAGCGGATATTTCTGAGTCTTAGCATCCAGTCACCCGCACGCAAATGCCGGCACATTCCATGGCGGGGGGGGGGGTCACGTTTATTTTAAAGCAAGAATTTGGCTTTTTTGGAACAAAATTTAATTTGCTTAAATTAAGTCTGATTTCTGAAAGAGAGGCTTTATTTGAGGTGATTCACTGAATCCTTTCCCCTAAAAGTACTTAGAAAGATTTGAATACCAGCACTGGAGGTGGAATAAATTAACTTCCAAACTCTGGAGGCTGTCTTACAGTTTAAAAATAAATGACACCTGCATAGCACTCGATCTGGATTATTCTGGGAATAGTACAAAAGAAGGAAGCCAAGAAGCCACCGGGTCCCCATCCCTGCCAGAGAATCAGTCTTCTAGGTGACGATACATTCTAGTTGTTCTGGAGTTGGTCAGCTCTGGAGGTCTGACTTCCTTCCGGCTTCTTCCATCAGTCCTGTTCGTGACTCCACACTGCACGATCAGAGTTATTTAGGGTAACGGCCTCCAACCCTTGGCTCCTAAGGGAGGTCTGCAGCCATCACACCGGCTCGCCCCTGACTGAGCTTCCGTGTGGGTTTCACAGGTGTCAAACAACCCCCCTGCTTGGTCCTAACCCGTTCTCACTTGGTTCTCCTCTCCCCAACCCCAAATCCTTGGTCCGTGATTCCGCTCCCAATCCCTGTCTGGGGCCCTACAGATACGGCTAAGAGGAGCTCTGGCCCGAGGCACGTGGGACCCAAGCCCAGAGGCCCCTCCTGCCCTCTCTCCATCTCCACGGGGGAAGTGGGAAGTGTCCCATATTTTACATTTTACTTTGTACAAACAGTGTTTGCCTGGTATCTGGGTGGCCCAGGCAGTGGTGTTGCCATTTCCTTGTTGTGCCTGAAATTGTTTCCACCAGGGTTGAACAGTTTGGAGGCAGGGGCCGGAATCAGGGCACAGAACTGCCTCTTGGACGCCGAGGGGCCGACCTGGCCTGTCTGGGGCTGCCACCACCTGACCCAACCCAGTTCAGGTCACCCAAGTTCATGCTTCCCAGGCATCTCCTGCTAACTGCACCCACCTGTTTGGGAAAGTCAGAGGCTTCCCGTAGGATGCCCGCGTTTCCTTATCTTCAGTGGAAGAGTTACAATTCGGTATAACCATCCGGGGGAGGCAGGGGGGACGGCAGTGCACTGGGAAAAGCCCCTGGTCACATCCCGAAAGAAGAGAATTCACACCCAAACACGCCACGCGGCTCCGTCTTCCCGCACCAGGAACGGAAAAACATCTGTCAGCCGGGAGCCCAGTGTGTTGCAAAAACGTGACCAATGAGCTATTGTCTCAGCTCCTATTCCAGGACATTTGGGTGGTTATTTCCATACCTGAAATAACTGCAGGGTGTGTACTGACAGATCTTACAAATATCCTTTCAAATATTTCCTCATGCTAAATTTTATCAGTGAGATTACTCCAGGGCATGGGGCGTCCGTTGGCTCTCCCGAAGATGTCCAGAGACCGGCTGCCGACGGAGAGCCCTGGGCGAAGAGTCGAGAAAGGAGACCCGAGCTTGACTCCGGCCGCTCCTCCCGTGGGGCCCCCCCGCCCCCAGCTTCTCTGGCCACCCGTTCACCTGTTGCGCCAACAGGTTAGCTCTCTCCTTCGTCCGATGCCTTCATCATATTGCCTTGATGGGTTGTCACCCGCTTGGGTGTAAAATGGAAGCCAGGTGTGCATTTGAGTTTCTCTGGCTGCTAGCGAGGCTGACGCTCGGCTGCGCGCCCCGTGCACGTGTGTCGCCTCGTCTCTTGGATCCACTCATGGAGCAGAAATTCTAAGAGCTCATATACTTGTCGCACGAATGTTTACGATGCGCGTTCACACACGCCTTTTGCAACGTAGTTTCTCATTTCATCCTTACAGGAATCCTGCGAGGTGAACGTTTCTCTCCATTTTGCAAAGGGGGACATTTGGAAACTCGAGAGTTTAAGCGACTAACCCAAGCCAAATGGTTCTTAATGGGAAGAGCCTGGATTCCAATTTGGACTTTGGCCTGGATGCCCCCGGGCGCCCCCCCTCATCACAATCCCTTGCTGTGTTTGCAGGAGCCCTTAGATACGGGATTCCTACCACTATCACTGTCCTGTGTGCTCTCAACACTTTCCACCTTTGCCCCAACAGTTCCTCTGTTACGACTCTTCACAGAAATGAGAGCAGAGGTACTCTGTGTTGTGCTGTTTGTACTAGCAAAAACTGTAAATAATAAAATCTGTCATAAAACCCCACAAATAATCGCCCACTGGGGAACTGGTCTATAATTATGGTAAAGCCTCACAATGGGACTCAGCTTCTGGACCTGACTTCATCTGTTCTTCTTTACCTGTTCACTGCGGGCACTTCGCAAACACTCACATGGATGAATAAATTCAGCTCTCACAAAGACGGATCTGCTCTGTAGGGACAGTGGGGATGTTAATAAAACATCAAGGGGAAAGAACAGGCTGGGGAGTGACACGCGTTAGAGGGAGGAGGGAGGAGGGGGGCCTCGGGCGCGGGTGCTTCTGTCCGCAGGTGTGTGCAGACCAGTGAGCAGTGACACCGCGCGGTGCGGCTGGGGCCACGCACAGCTGCGGGGCTGGACGGAGGAAGGCCAACAAGCTCCTCCCTGCGCGCGTTAGTAGTGCTCTCCTTGCTACAGCATATGGGAATTATGTTGATAATTAAATAAAACAATAAGCTAAAATAAATTACAATAAAAATGTCATATTTGTTTGGTTTCCTTTTATGTCTTATTTTACGGTTTGATTAGTATATAGACTTTGTAAATTTTACAGTAGAATCAGTCCAATTTTCTTTGACAATATGTTTGTTTCCGTAAGTTTGAAAATTGTGACCTGTCTCTAGGAGGGCTAAATTCTCCATCCTGCTTTCTATTCCTTGTTGACCTTAATAATTAAATCAATCTGGTTATTGCAGCTATGTTGTTTGTATTCCTATGACTTTTTTTACTTAATTTATCATACACTGTTTATTTCCATCTGTTTGTCAGTGCCTGGGCTCTCTGCTCGGCTCCACTCATCTACCTTTTTATGCTTTCATACCGGTATAATATATTTACTTTATTTTTCTTTATAATATACTTGAAAACACAATGCCATTTGTCCTTCCTGTTGCTCTTCTCTTCTTGTTTTAATCCTAATGGCTTTAATAATTATGTGTTCAAGTTCAATAAATAATCCTGTTTGGATTTTAATTGGAATAGCACTGTCTCTATAAATTACCTAGAGCAGACGTGTCCTCTTTCCATTTAACCGGGAACGTGGCCTATCTGGCCATTTATTCAAGTCTCTTTTCTTTCCATCCTTTTAACCTTTATGGACTTCTTAAATTTTCACATATTTTTCTTTCATCTTTAGTCTGTTATTGGTTTAAAAAATATATTTTGCTACTTTCTTTAAAATATTTATTCTCATTTCTTTCTCATGTCATCCTACTGAGAATGATTTTTATTATGGCACAGATTATTATTAGGAGCAAAAGCCATTCATATAGTCCTTTCCTTCCGTGGGAAGGCCTACAGTGTTTCCTCATTGCGTGCAGGGCTTTCTTTTGTTTTAAAAAATAGTGGTTGTTTCATTCATTCATTTACTCATTCATTCACCGATTCAGAGCTTATTTATTGAGCATCTACTGTGTGCCTGTTTGAGGCACTGGGAGAAAGCAGTAAACAGAAGATATAAAGGTCTTTGTTTATTCGGCTTACACCTTATTATGTTAACAATTAATCCTTGCCTTTCCATTTTTAAATTTTAAAACAAGAAGTAGGTATTTGATGCTATGAAATGTTTTTTTCTGCATGAGCTAGATGACCCTATTGCTTTTATTGGTATACATAACATTGAATTTTCCTACCACTTAACTGTTTATGTTTGTGGAAATAAACTTGTGGTCTGATTTCGAGCCACTTGGAAATCTAAAAGTACTCTCTGAAATAACAACTGAGCCAGACACAAAAGTCACAACACGACCAGGTTGGAGATGGACAACCATAAGAAAATCACGACATGTAATTGTTAAAAAATCCTACAGAATAAGGACTCAGCACCATAATCGCATGCCTCTTAACTTCCCTTCTCCAGGATCCTGCTGGGACAGGTCTGGGAGCGAGAATTCCTGGGGAGGGGGCTCCTGCGGAGTCCTCACAGCACCTGCTCCGGGGAGGGAGGTGTCCATGGGCTGACCTGGGCATCGGGAGCTGCAGGCCGGGGTCCATGCTGCAGGACAGTGAGGCCAGGAGTGCAAAGGAAGCTGCTCAGGGTCATGACCCGCCCGAGGGTTTTAAAGGCTGTTTCTTCCTCTCTGTGGTGAACAGACTGTACGCAGTCTCTGTGTTCAGGCCACTGCGCGTTTCCTTCCCCTGAGTGTGGGTGGGACGGGTGACTGGCTTGTACCCAACAGAATACAGCAAGGCTGGCGACCGGATGTCGCTTCTCTGGCTGTTCTATGCAGTTGTAATTCCCACCTTGCTCCCAGACTCTCTCCCTTGCCGGTCTTGATGGGCCCACCTAGCCAGGAGCTGGCGGTGACTCCGGCCAACGGCCAGCAAGCAGCGAGGCTCATGGACCCGCAGCCCACAAGGACCTGGGCTGCCGGCAGCCACAGGGCTTGAAACCTGCAGCCCTGTGGGACCCTGCACAGAGGATCCAGCCAAGCTGGGACTCCTGATCCACTGCCGCAGTGAGACCCTCAATGCTGTGGTTTCCAGCCTCTAAGTTTGTGAGCCGGAGTGATCCGTTAGCAGCAGTAGACCGTGAACGCTGTCATGCTGAAACAGATCTGGGGGTGCAAGGGGGATTGCAGGGATGAGTCAGGAGGCCATGCAGTCGAGGTTGGGGCTGAGTGGCTCACAACAGACCCAGTGACAGCGGAGATGGAGGCCTGAGAAGTGGGTGGGTTTGGGGCATATTCTGAAGATAAAGCCAACGGAATTTTCTGACGGACTAGAAGTTGGGCTGAGAGGAGAGGCATCATGGCTGTGGCTAAGAGCCTGGCGGGGTGGGTTCTCCATCTGCTGGGATGTGTGGGGGCAGCTTCGAGGGAAAGAGGGCCTGGCAGTGGAGCCTAGGAGGTCCCCGGACATCTGTTTCCCAGTGACCTGCTGTATCTGCTTGTCTTGTGGGGATGGGGACTCACACTTGGGGGCCGACGAAGCCTGGATGGGGTAGGAAGCCACGCGCCCAGATGAGACTGCCAGGGAGACAGAGAAGGGCCGGGAAGGCGGGTCTGGGCCCTGGGCCTCCGGCTCTGGGAGGTGGGATAGGACAGGAGGGGCTGGGAGCACGTCTGGGCAGCTTCTATCAGCTCTTCCTGTCAGGATTTTCCCCCCTCTCTTTGCGGATGATTGCTCTGTATGATGTAACCAAACTCAGCCTCAAGATAGGGTGTTTGCTGGACAAAGCTGATGATTTCACGGAGCCAGGGCTTCAAGTCAGACGGCCTTTCCAGCAGGAAAGGGTGATGTCCTCGGCCCCCAGCCGATGGGTCCGTTCCCTGCCTTGGCTGCTGCTAATCTTTCCTACACCCTGAACGTCTTCAGTGTGACAACCTAAGTCATTGAAAATGCGGTGTAATTTCTGGATAACCTGATCTGGTAAATGTATCGAAATGAGATGCAAAGAACCTTCCATAGTCGTGTATCCACTATTAACCCTCATGTGCTCGGAACTCGGTACCATCGTCCCTTGTACTGCTTCCAACGGGCCTACGAGGTAGGGACTCTTGTTATTGTCAGTGGTTTTCAGAGAAAACCGAGGCTTGGCAAGTTTCAGTGACTTGCCCACGCAGAGCCTGACCAGAGCAGCTCTAGAACCTTAGGGACCCGCGCGGACTGAGCTGAAGGGGATGGGAAGCAAAGGTCGCTTGCGGTTCCAGTAGTAAAAATGTAAAACGAAGCTTGAGACCCAGTAAAGCAGCATCTGGTGGCTAGATGCATCACGAAGATAGTCATTTCCTGGGAACGAAGAGGGCCGGGCCGCTGCGCTGGTTACCTGTGTGGCCCCGCAACCCTCTCTGTCACGGTGGGGACCGCGTTCTCTTTCCTCTGCCACACGCTGTAGATGAACTAGGTTTATGCTTTCAGTGGTTAAAAAATAAGTATGGTGTGCCTATTAGAACACTTCTAAAGTTCCTTTCAGCTCTAGAAACTCTGATTTATTTGTGACGGAAGTGGGTGGGGAAAGGCAATGTGAGTTTCGTACAGAATCCACTCCATGATTAATGTTACTTTCTTATAAAAATATATTTGACGTAGCCATCTGACTTGATACACTTTGATGGAGGAAGCTTGAGGAGAAAAACACCCATGCCTCATTATATCTTTCAGTTAGCAAATGTGAGGTACAGAATGCTTGGTGAAGTGAGGGCCTATTAAATTTATGCATACTGTCAAAAAGTCTTGCACAAACGTGAAAATGACCAGCCCTAGAGTTTGCAGTGATTTAGAAAGCAGAACTACTAACATGATAAATATTTCCCTTGAGGTCTGACACTGGGCTTCCATGGGTCCCACCATTTCAGGCTCCCAGGACAGAGATTTATCTGTGTTTCATCAAGTATGAAAAATATATGGATGGAGGGGCTTCCGGCCACCCCCCCCGCGCCAAGTCATCCAGCTACCTCCATTAATGTCAGCAGGCTCATAAATTTCTCCCATGTTCTAAAGAAAGCAGCTTGTGCCACTGCACAGAAGCCTCCAGAAGTGTCACTTGCTGCCTATAAATTCACTTACACTCAATAAAGGCAATTGGCTGCACATGGACTTAATTACCATCGCCCTCCTTGGGAAACTGAGGGGCTCACTATTTCTCAAAGGAGAGGAGGAAAAAGGAGTGTGCAAAGCAAGGCAATTTCATAGGGGCACATCACAGAATCTGATTTATTCACTGATGTTTCTACTTATTAGTGGGATATTACGGAGCAGTTATCACTCAAGATGGAAGCTTCCTTCTCGATTCCAAAGTAATACCTTTCGCTCGTGCTTGAATCCTATGGGAACCTCCCTGCCCGACCCTCTGCCCATTCTTATTTGATGAAAAGAAAGAATATGTTAGTGATCACGTAATTGACTATTTTGATTACTCTTCAGTTGGGAAAATGATACATCCGGCTTACTTTCACCTTTCTGCCTTAAATATTTATTTGTAAAGAGAAATGGATATCTAGGCACGAGCAAAGCACTCTAGGAAGGAAAGCCGAGGCTCCGCATTCAAGTAGCTGGCTGCCAGTTTCTGTCCACACGCGCCTCCTTCAAAACCCCAGCGTCGTTCGCCCGCCAACCCTTCCTCACTTAAGGAGTCAGACATTCTCTTGTCTATCTCAGGACTCCGGGAAGCCTCGGAGGGTAGTCGTAGAAGCAAAAGTGTAAGTGAGTGAAACGGTCAGATGTGTATGTTCTCAACTCATTTCTCAGGGGCCACGTTTAGAAATACATGATCGGTTATAGGCAGCAACAGAACGAAGTCTAGAAAAGGGCAGCTTTAGGGCATAAAGGTTAATTCTGAAGACTCTCTGACC
The DNA here is from genome assembly GCA_002007465.1 of Ailurus styani. Classification (NCBI taxonomy): domain Eukaryota; kingdom Metazoa; phylum Chordata; class Mammalia; order Carnivora; family Ailuridae; genus Ailurus; species Ailurus styani. The sequence goes on along the minus strand of LNAC01000088.1, from coordinate 2,837,337 downwards.
TTACTTGGCCAAGTGGCAAATACAGATTCGTGAAGCACAAAGGCAGGATGATTTCTGTCCCAGCGACACGTGCACGTTGACACATGTCGTCAGAGGACACAGAAATTAAAAGCGAGCTAAAACAAACCGAAGGGCTCTGTACCCAAGGAACACTCAGCCTGTCCTTGGTCATGGTGGAGTAAGCACTGGAAAGCCGGCGGCTCCCAAGTCATCTGGTTTCGAAGTTAGTGACCTGAGTCAGTAGATTTGTGGGCTTTCACGTTCCCGGGATAATGTTAGTTTTAATTTTTCCAGTAGTGCTCTGCCACTCCTTCAGGTGATGCCCTTACACAGTCCCATTCCCCAGACGGGGTGCCGAGCGGGGCCGCAGCTCTGGCCCAGGGTTACTCCACGTGTAGTCCCGGGAGCCGGGGCATCGGCATCACCCTGGAGCTCGTGAGAAACTCAAAGTCTACACCAAAAATGCAGGCAACAAAGGCAAAACTAGACAAGTGGGATCCTGGTAAACTAAAAAGCTTTTGTATAGCAAAGGAAACAGTCAACAAAATGAAAAGGCAACCTATAAAATGGGAGAAAATATTTGTGAGCCATATATCTGACAAAGGGTTAACACCTAAAATATGTGAGGAACTCCTAAAATCCAGTATCAAAAAAAAAAAAAACCCGATTAAAAAATGGGCAAAGGAACTGAATAGACATTTCTTAAACAAAGATATACAAAGGCCCGACAGGGGGGCACCTGGGTGGCTCAGTTGGTTAAGTGGTTGCCTTCAGCTCAGGTCACGATCCCAGGGTCCTGGGATGAAGCCCTGGTTCAGGCTCTCTGCTCAACGGCGAGCCTGCTTCTCCCTCTTCTTTCTGCCTGCCTCTCTGCTTACCTGTGCTCGCTCGCTCTCTGTGTCAAATAAATAAATAAAATATTTAAAAAAAACAACAAAGGGCCAATAGGTATATGAAAAGATGCCCAACATCACTCATCATCAGGGAAATGCAAATCAAAACCACAATGAGCTATCACCTGACACCTGTCAACATGCCTGGTATCGGAGATGAGAACTAATGAGAAAAGGGAACCCTCGTGTGCTGTTGGTGGGAATGGAAATTGGTGCAGCCATTAGGAAAACGCTTTCTCACTTTTGGGTATATCCCCAAAGGAAATGAACGGAGGACCTCAGAGTCGAAGGCACACTGAAATAACAGAAATACACACACACACACACACACACACACACACACACACACACACACATAATTGGTCTCTGCCCTTGGTTCCTCTCACAGACTCCTAAAACCCTTGCCGTTTCCTTAGTGATCAGAGCACTAGGAGCATCCTTTGTTCTAATAATTGTTCTTTGACCCCACTTCCTCACACAGGGGCTTGTAAATCCCTGGGTGATAGCAGCGTCTTTTGTTCCACTGAAACGATGTCTGGGGGGTTGCTGAATAGGGGGGTCACCCCGAGGAAGACGGATCTAACATGTGAAGCTGGGACCTTTCAATGCCACTCTCTGCTCCCCAGAAAGCGGAGAAGGGATGGAAACTGAGTTAATGATCAATCATGCCTACATGATGAAGCCTCTGTAAACATCCCCAAAGCACAGGGTCTGGAGCTATTCCAGGCCGGGAGGGTGGCCTCCCCTGCCCCACTCCTTGCCCCCGCATCTCTTCCAACTGGATGGCCATCTGTCTCCTTTCATAGTAGACGGGTACACGTCTCCCCGAGTTCTGTGAGCTCTTTTAGCAAATTACTGAACCCAAGGGGGGAGTCGTGGGCACCCCAATTTATAGCTGATCAGTCGGACGTACAGGGGACAGCCCGAGACTCGTAACTGACATCAGCTGCAGGAGCAATCTCCGAGGACCCAGGCCTCGGTCTTTGGGGTCCAGCATGGTCTCCGGACCCCGTCCGAGCTGTGCTGAAGTACGGGGCACCCGGCTGGCGGTGAGGAAAAGTGCTCCATGTGTGGAAAACGCACACGGCTGGTGTCACCGGGGAAGTGAACTCTTCTGAGTGTTGGATGGTGGCTGTCAGGGGAGGGTGGGGAGGGGGGAAGGGGGCGGCTGTCAGTCAAAGGTACAAAGTTCCGTTGTATGGGCCAGCGCGTCCTGGAGGTCGAGCCGCATGCTTACGGTTAACAATGCCGCGTTGTGTACTTGAACGTTTGCTAAGAGGGCAGACCCTATCTTAAGGGTTTTTATGACACACACACACACACACACACACACAGAGTAATAAAGTAAAAAAAGTGGGAGGTAATTAAAACTTAAAAAAAAATGCAGACTCTCAGTTCCCACCCAAGGCCTTCGGGGGATGGGGTCCAGCAAACTGTGTTCTAACAGGCTTTCCAGCTAATTCTGACGCAGGCTCCGGTAGGAGAGCCCCTGCAGTCTGGCCCAGTATTAACGACAATATTTAGTTCGACCTTCGGGTGTTCCTTTCCCATGAGCTCAGCTCAACCCACTTATTCCATCTGCTGAATCCCAGGCCCTGTGCTTGGCTGGGAAAGGACCAGAGCAAGACATCACTGTCCTGCCCCCCAAAAGCTTGTGGTCTCGCGGGAAAGACAGAGTGGAGGGCGCAGCAGGAGCTGGGGGTCTAAGCGGAGTCGTCCCCGGCCCACAGAAAGGGCGTCTGTCCTCTGCATTCACAAAAGAGCCTCAGGGCCTGTCTTTCAGCAGGACTTGGCACCTGGATGGACCATGAGAGTCCCTGGCTGCTGGGTGCTCTTGATTTCATTTAGTGTGGCAGCTGGCTCAACACACGTGATGTCACTGTCCCCAAGGCCTCAGTCAGTAACGCCAGGCACTTAATTTCTCATCCCACCTCTTCTTACGTCCCATGCTCAACCTGATGTATTTTCCACCCAAACAGATGGCAGAAAAGTTATTCACCTCTCGGTCTGAGTAACCTACACGTGCTCACATCTCCTTTCCAGACCACAGCTATGCTGAAGGACTTACTGACGGTAGAATTCCGAGATAATGAGCCCCTCACTTACCTCCCTGGGTGTGACCAACCCTTTCCCTGTCCTCCAGAAACTTCTTTTTCCATTCGGGAAGTTATTCCTGCTCCATGCAGGAAACTCCGTGGAGGGGCATAAGGGAAAGGGCCCACTGTGGGCCCTACGACCCAGACGGTATGTGCCATGTACCTTCTAGTGATTTCTTCTGGACTTCTGAAAAGTCCTGGGAGGCCCCAATTCTGAATCCTGCCCTGAAACCAGTTCTGGTTTTATAAGACGTTCACGTTTCTGCAAGTCTTCATGCAGCCGGGTTTCAGTTCTGCCAGTAAATACCTAGGTTTTAGCCAACTTCTTGCTTCTCTGAGCCCACTCTGAAATCGGTAAGATAACTGGGGGACGCCAGGTCCCGGAATCCACGATGCCTCTCCCTCCCTCTCCCGACATAGAACCATCGCTACGCTCACTGCACAGATGTCTAGGAGGAGGGGAAAGAGAAGGAATCAGAAAGGAGGAGAGCCCTGGGTTTCCAGGTGGGATCGAACGAGCCCTGTGGCCTCGGGTAACTGCCATCTTTTCCTGCAGGATGACATTGCACACAGGACAAGGTTTCTGCATTTGGATGGTTCAGAACAAGGAGATGCGCTTGGGGGTGCGGGAGCATCATGGCTTTCGGAATCCAGAGACCTGAGTGTGAATTCCAGCCCTGCCTCTCTGGAGCCACAGGCCCCGAGAGAGCCCCTGGTGCAGACGTTCTAAGCCCTGGGACCCCAGAAGAGCGCCCACGGGAAGCTCTGGTGCAGTTGCCCAGGAAGGAGACTGGACAGCCAGCCACAGAGGCTAAGACGGACGGATCCGCTTCTGAAGGAACGAATCTTGGTGGAAGCTGGTGTGGCCTGAGGGCTTCGGACATCTAGGCAGGGACTGCTAGAGACCAGAGCGGGGCCAGACCCGACCGCCCTCCACTCTCCCACGCCGGCGGGGAGCAGGCCTCCTGCCTCCATCCAATCCATCCAAGCCACTCACCCTCGGCGAACTTCTGCTCATGGGCTGGGGCTCTGCTGGGCCGTATGATCACCCCAGTTCTAGAATCCCTCCAGTGTTCCTGGAGGCGAGATTAGCATAAACTGGGAGAGCGAGAGACGCCTCCCTGGGTCCACATACCTTAAAAGGACAGAGCTTAATTCATAGAACGGTGCACAAAAGGGCGAATTTTACTGCATTTCAATGATATCTTAATTTTAAAAACAAAGCAAACAAAACAAGCAAACAAACAAAGCTCCCTCCACCCAAACAAAGCATTCCAAGACTTCTTCCAGAAAGAATGCACATTTGCTGGAGATCTGTGGACATGTCAGTGCTCCGCCCCGGGGATCTGAAGCACATTGCACGCTGTCCCATTTTTGTTTGCCTGCCCTGTTATTATCCCCTCAGCTTGGTCCCGACCCCCAGCCCTGGCAGCCCTGCCTCTCCCTGCTCCGCCACCAGCCAGTCTCTCCTTCTGGAGATTTCCAATGCAGCATTTCAAAAAGATGCTTACGGCTGGGATTATAAAGATCCCACACCCAGGAATGAAAACTGCAAATTTTGTGTCTAGAAAATGATGTCCTTCCTCTATGCTTGAAATAATTATGGAGGGTGTAACACGTGCCACACATCGCTCCAAGGATTTTACATGAATTAATCGATGTCATCCTACCTGCGAGTTAGGTGCCATTAAGATCCTCCTTTTAAGATGAGGAAATGGAAGCCCAGAGAGGTTAAGTAACTGGCTCAAAGTCACACAGCCTCTAAGCCCAGAGCTGGGATGTGAACCCACACTGCCTGGAGTTACAACCTCTACTCCTATGTGTGTGCTTTATAATGTGCGTCATGACTACGATCACACAGTAAGACTAGCGACAGCGGTTCCGTCCACTACGTTCCCAGCCAGCCCCACCGAACCGAGGACCCAATCATCCCAAGCCTTTCCTCTCGACCGTCCCTCTGGACTGTGTGTTCACTTGAAAAATGGCATAAGGCTACCTAATTTACATCCCTTCCAGATTCCTTAAGAGCACGTGGATTGAAGGGAGCCGGCTAAAATCCGAGAGGCACCACCGGGCCGATCCTAGACCTGTCCCTCGACCTGGGGGTGCTACTCTCTGGACTGAAGGGTGAGCTGCATGTTGGGCCTTGTTGACACACATCGAGTAACCAAACGCAGGTGGGGAGGAAGTGGCAATGCTCCGTCACAGGACAATTTGCAAAGACCGAAGGCTGGGTTCAGCCCTGGTTTTCAGGTAGCCCGATGCCCGTGAGGGCTGCATCTTCGGTGACCGGAGCCCACCGTCCCCCTCGAGGGGTGGCTGTGGGTGGGCAGCCTCCCTGGGCTTCAGGGTTTTCACAACCCTGAGGGGCTGGAGGGGGGCTTTTCCAAGACCCTTGATGATACTTTAAAATAAAGCTTACTGATGGATTTTGAAACATCAGTGACAGTTTATGACAGGTCCCAAGCCAGGAGACATATCAATTGTATCAAGATATTTTCTGAAGACAAGTGGACCCATGATAGCGCTGTCCAATATGGCAGCCACTCGTGACGTGTGGCAATCTCAACTTCAATCTAAAACAAAATTAACCATTCAGACCCTCCATAATTACCTTGCAAGTGCTCAAGAGCCACACGTGGCTTAGGTTGCTCCGCTGCACGGTGCAGAAAGGCCGACGGCACAGCGGGGGTCCAGAGTAACGCACTGTTCTAGAACAAACCTGTGTGGTTCTGTCCTTCGTCACGAATGCTACCGTGAGAAGGGGAACAGTGCTTATCTCAGAGCTCTTGAGCGGTGTGGTCTGTTAAATAATGGCCCCCCCCCCAGATGCTGGGTCCTAACCCCTGGAGCCTGAAAACGTTCTCTTATCTGGAAACAGGGTCTTTGTAAATGGGGCTAAATGAAGGATCATGAGATGGGGTGTTATCCTGGATTACCTGGGTAGGCCCTAAATGCAATCATAGGTATTCCCTGGAGAGAGGAGGGCACCGAGACCAGGGACACGGAGAAGAAGAGGAGGCCATGTGGTCACAGAGTGGACGCTGAAGGAAGCCAGCCGCGAGCCAAGGAACTCCGGCCGCCTCCAGAAGCTGCAAGAAGCAAGAAGAGGACTTTCCCTTAGAGCTTCCGGGTGGGGAGGGGCTGGGGTGCGGAGGCGCACAGCCCTGACGACACGCTTGACTTCCCACCTCCAACTTCCAGAACTGGGAGAAAAGAAACTCCTCTTGGTTGAAACCGCCAAGTTCGTGGTCACTTGTTACAGCAGCAATGGGAAATTAATGCACAGCTTAATGTGTAAAGCACTTGGAATTCCTGGGACTGAATAAACACTCAACAAACGTTAGTCGCCGTTCCTACTATTATTTTAGATTAATACGCACCGAATGTATCCAGTCAGCAAGTGTTTCTAATCACAACGGTGGGCAGTGGTGAGCCACGGCAGCGGGCACTTGCATTTGAGCAGGGTCCCGGGGTGTGAGGAGGGACTGAAGTTTGGGTGGGGGGAGCTGGTGCTTCCTGGGTGAACTGAAGGCCCCAGCAGCTGGAATCATGTTTCCAAGATCGCAATATTGGACAAAGACAGCTATTCCGGATGGTCCAGCCTCTACGAAGCACCCGATAAGCACAACTGCCTCACTATCCAGAAGATTCTTGGCGACTGGGGTCTGAGTGTGAAGCGGAGGGAGACAGAACAGAGGGGAGAGCCTGGAGTCTCCCGAGAAGGAAGGAGCCAGAGGAGTGACTACAGGGACAGGGAGAGCGGGTCAGCCACATTTTTACCATGACTGCATATTCAAGAAAATCCAAGAGAGTCAGCTAAAGGACTACTAGAAATAACCTGAGAGTTCACGTAGCTGATGGTGCAAATATATATATAAAATATGAAATTAAAAAATACATAAAGTATATAGCTCACAGTCCGGAGAACACAGCAATATTGTAATAATGCTGGGTAGGGACAGATGGGGACCACAGTCAGGACAAGTGTCGCACAATGTACGGACTTGTTGAGTCCCTGTGTTGCACACCTGAAGCTAATATGACATTTTATGTCAACCATACCTCTGTAAAAATATATATATAAGCAAGTAAAATATACAACTAATAATAATAGAAAATGATATTTGGAGAAAATCTCTTTTAAAATAGAAAAATACCTATGGAATTCATAACCTCAAAGAGAAACCTGTGGGGCCCAGGTGTTTCATCTGTGCTTTCTCATTAACCACCCACAACAACCGCAGGTGGCAGGTGTGGTGACTTCCTGGTACAGGTGGCCAGGGTGGGGCTCAGAGGCTCCCAGGGCACAGAAAGTGGGCAATGGGTTCTTAACGGCTGTGTGATTTCTCTCCTTCTGCCTTTCTTCCTCTCTCTTTCAAGCTTTCTTAGAGGCCAGTTAAAACATCAAAGGCAAACGATAACTGAGAAGTCATTATTGTAATAATGTATCCAAAACAGCTTTAGTGTCAGTAACATAGATGACTCCATTTTAGAAATCACTTAAAAAGATGACATCACAGAGTGAAACATACAGGACAGGGTAGTTCACAGAAGAGATGTTATACTGGGCGCCTGGGTGGCTCAGTTGGTTAAGCGACTGCCTTCGGCTCAGGTCATGATCCCGGAGTCCCGGGATCGAGTCCCACATTGGGCTCCCAGCTTCATGGGGAGGCTGCTTCTCCCTCTGACCTTCTCCCCTCTCATGCTCTAGCTTACTCTCTCTCTCTCAAATAAATAAAAAAAATCTTTCAAAAAAAAAAAAAAGATGTTATACTGACAAAACCCAAAAGAGTTTCATGCTCTCCACAGCACCCCGTCCCCCGTTAATAAGACGAGTGCAAATTGGAAAGATTACCAAGAACATTTTTCTTTTATCAATTTCACACAAGATTAAAAAGATAGTAATCAATTCATTCACTAGGAAACCCATGCCGTAGAACACTTAGCAATCATTAAAAACATCTTCTGGAAAATATTTTAAGGACACAGGAGAACCCAATGTTAACTTTAAAAAAATAAAAAAAAAGATTCATAAAACTGAAATGAAATACATATGTGAGAGGAAAAAGAAGGGAGGAAGTTTACTGAGACCGTTGACAGTAGCGACCTCGGCATGCTGAGACCAGGAATGAGTCTAATCTTCCTCTCCACACTCTTCCCTGTCTTGTGCATTTTCTACACGACCATGTGCTACTTTTAACCCTGGCAGAGCAGGATTCCTTTAATTTGAAAATTGACTTACAAAACAAATCCGAGTATAATTTGGCTGCTCTAAGTATTAAACGAGCTCAGCATATGTATTCAAAATTGTGGGAGCCTATATTAATTGTTACTTCTGGCAACTTTTCCGCATTGTCATTTGTGTCCTATTGCAATTCAGCCCGAGCACGGATCATGTTTCATGTTTCAAAAGACAATATTTGCTTTTTATTTGTCTTTGGTTTAAAAAAAGGAAAAGATTTTTATCAATCAAATAAATGTAACCCGATTATGAAAATAAATTTGTCCTTGACCTCACATTACTTAAAAAAAGAGGAATCTTTATGTTTTTGTGAATGATGCCCGGCACGCCCGTGGGAGCTGCTCGAACTTGGCCTCCAAACCGTCAGGCCAGTGGCACTGGGATGGAGCGGTCTCAAGGGACCGGCCAGCGAGGGCTGGGTCTCCAGAGAAGCCCACAACCCCTGGCACACTGGAAGGGGCCCCTCCTAGGATGACACCAGGGTCCGCTAAGTATCCCGTGAACCTTCCGGAAGACAACTCACATTTACTGCCAGCTTCACGTCTCCCAGTTCTTTTTTCAAGGGATGATTTCCAAGAGTATTATGCAGGCATTGCATTAACCTACTTTTTGAAAATTAGGGTTTTAAAATTCTAAATATTTATTTTGGATGATCCCAAATTGACTGCATTCTTTCTTTCCTTTCTAATATATTTTTCATGAGGTTTTTTATTATAAAAATAATACTTGTTAAAAAATACTTCCAATAGCACAGAATATAAAATAAAAGGTAACATTACCACGCTAGTCCCTAGATGTAGCCATGCTAAGTTTCCAGTGTTATCGTTCCAGAAATTTTCCATGCATATACAAACATACATTTAATAAGTTAAATATGTGTTTGAATGTATGTGCATATGTAGGTATATTTTACAGATTTCAGCTTATTCGGGGTCATAATTGTACACAGTGCTTTCAACTTGGTTTTGTCGCCTAGCAGTAAATTGAACTTTAAAACATAAAGCATCATTTCATTTAGAGTAAACATATTTGTGGAAACCTATTCCCTGCAGTCCTGACAGAAGGGGAGGGAAGGTACGAATAGCTGAGGGTAGTGAACGCGGGGCACATCTTTCTCACTATAAAAATGAATTTTATTATAAACCCATGTGATTTCATCAGAAGGCTCCATTCTTTTGAAACTATGCCTTTCTACCTAAATGTCCACAACTGCACAAAATCACCCAACTATATTTCCTGTGGACACAACGGTGTAATTGGACGAGAGTGGAACCCTGCGGTGTCGTGGCTTGCACGAATCGCCGCTTACTCGTGGAACTCATGCACCGCTCCCTTCTCACCCCGGGCTTGCGTGTGACTGGGGGAGGGGCCCCCGAGCGAGCAGGTGGCTACCGGCCGGTAGAAACAGTAATGGCCTGGCTTAGAGGTCTAAGCGTCCTGCGTGTCTTAACAACCTCACGGGGTAGCTGTGAATCTCGTCCTCATACACACTGGGAAAGTGACCCACCGAGAAGCCACACCACCCGCCCAAGGCTACGCAGTGAACTCCAGCCTGTGTTCTTAATCCTTATGCAAACTTCCGGGGGCAGGGACGGTGGGCGCCGGGCTAGTCAGAACTCAAGCAGGAGACAGGGAGGAATTCTGGAGGGAGACTCCTCAGGGAGGGTTTCCTGAGAGTCCCTACTTAAACAAGAAGTTAGTGAGGCGGGGGTGGGGTGGGTGTAGGAGGAAGCGAGAGAAGGTAGATGAGTGGGGACACTGAGGGAGTCCTTCAGCCTCACCCTCTAGGGGTCTTGATGAAGGAGGGGGTGAATGCCGAGATCCCAGCTGAACCCCCAGAATGGATGATGAAAATCTAGGAACATCTGGGTCGTGCTTGTCTTCCTGCGTGTGCAGCCTGTGGGACGGGGTTGGGGGGTTTGGATGGTGGTGAGGAGAAGAGGATTGGTGGAAAGGGTCTGAGGGAGCCTGCCCATGCCCTGAGGCTGTGCTCCTGGGGGATGTGGGGTTCCCAAGGGAACCGGCATCCCAGTGAAGCTGTGTGTGTTCAGAAACAGAGGCCAGGATTGTGGGTGCCCAGTGATTGGGGGCATGTGGCGGAAATCACAGGCTGCGACACTCTGGAAAACAGTATGGAGGTTCCTCAAAAAGTTGAAAATAGAGCTACCCTACGACCCAGCAATCGCACTACTGGGTATTTACCCTAAAGATACAAAGGTAGTGATCCTCAGGGGCACATGCACCTGAATGTTTATAGCAGCAATGTCCACAATAGCCAAACTATGGAAAGAACCTAGACGTCCATCAACAGATGAATGGATAAAGAAGACGTGGTATATATATACAATGGAATACTATGCAGCCATCAAAAGAAATGAAATCTTGCCATTTGCAACGATGTGGATGGAACTAGAGGGTATTATGCTGATCAAAATAAGTCAATCAGAGAAAGACAATTATCATATGATCTCTCTGATATGAGGAACTTGAGGGGCAGAGTAGGGGGTCGTGGGGGGTAGGGAGGAAAAATAATGAAACAAGATGGGATGGGGAAGGAGACAAACCATAAGAGCCTCCTAATCTCACAAAACAAACTGAGGGTTACTGGGGGTGGGAGGGTAGGGATAGGGTGGATGGTGATGGACATTGGGGAGGGTTTGTGCTATGGTGAGTGCTGTGAAAGGTGTAAGCCTGATGATTCACAGACCTGTACCCCTGGGGCAAAAGGAAAAAAAAAAAAGAAAAAAAGAAATCACAGGCTGAGGAAGGAAGCCCCCCAAGGACCAAGTGGGCTGGCCACCCTGTGTTGGACCAGATAACTACACTTCATGCCTGCGGGACTGGCCAGGGCACGGACAACAGCGTGCGGCCCAGACATCAGTCACCCTTGGTCCAGCCCCCAACAGGTGGAGTTAGGGTTTAAACTCCCTTTGTCGTCAGATGCCATAAGGGGAAGAAAAGTGGTCCAACATTCCTAATAGGCATTTGAATTGACTCCGAACATACTCAAAATAGACAGTTCGCCTGAAAGAGACTATTTCAAACCAGAAAACACCGAGTTACCCACAATGGACAAAGTTAAGTTTTTCTTAGATTGTGAGCAGGAGGGCAGGCAGTCCGAGGACGAGGTTAGTGAGGGGAGGGTTTTGACATTTGGATAACAGAAAAACATGCTATATTTAAGAGTTAAAAACACTGATATCCTTGCTGATACAATGCCATTACATTTTTAACAGCTTTATTGATGTATAATTGGTATATATAGACACATGAAGTGTACAGATTGGTAAGGCCTGACTCCCTATACCCATGAAACCACCATCAGACTGAGGAGACGAAGGAATGTGATGGAAAAAGGACATATGTGCACATAATATGCCTCCCTCTCTGTTAAAAGTTTTATTCACTTTTCACTATAAAAATCTTTTCACTGAAAATGTCCCATTTTGCTATAACACATCCTTGACAAATAAGATATCAGAATAAAAGCTCACCAATTGAATCAATCTTGAATTTTTAAAAATCATCAGTATTTTAAAATTGTATTTGTACAATAAAGGATAGAGCGCCCCAATTGAAAACAATTAATTGCTATGTCAAACATTCACCCAGTTTGTTATAAAACTTCGGTGTTATTGAGAAAACTGTACTGGGATCCCATACAAAGTTACCGCAAGAGGATTTATGGTGCTGAAATATCTGTAAATCATTGTAAAAGTAACTGATACATATCTATCACTGCCTAACATGTACCGTTAGGACTTAGTGACGGAAACAACACACGTTGATGTGGTCACTGTTTCTGTGGGGAGGGGCCAGGTGTGGCTGTGCTGGGGGCGCCTGCCTCAAGGTCTCCCACCAGGCTGCAAACCAAGTGTCAGCCAGGGCTGCCGTCTCATCTGAAGGCTCACCTGGGGGTAGAATCCACATCCAAGGTCGTCCCATGGCTGTGAGCAGAAGTTAGTTCCTCCCAGGCTGCTGAGTGAGGCCCTCGGCTCCTTCCCTCATGGGCTGTTCCCCTGGCCAGCTCACAACACGGCAGCTGACATATCTCAGAGTGGCAAGGGACAGAGCAGGAGAGAGGCGAGAGAGGCAGTGATGCCCCGTCCCATCCCTTCTGCCAGGGCTTCTCCTTCAGAAGGGAAGTATGAGGCCTAGGTCCCACTCAAGGGGAGGACATTACGAGGAGCAAAGGTGAGGTCACCAGAGGTCATCTCAGAGGCTGCTTACCGTGGATATGAATATCTTTTAATGTCATTTTTTGAGATGAAGTTTGATTTTCTGTTGCAGACAGTTCAATTCTCTGGTTCTGGTGAGCTCACTGAAGCGAGGTTCTGAGCATCTCTGGACCCAATGGGAAGCGGCGCAGGCTCATGAAAGGAAACAGATGGGCACGTCTGGCCTCCGCGGCGCCTGGGACTGATCACTACCAACCGCCCTTGTTTTCTCCCCCTCTTGGGATAAAACAGATTTTAAAACTGCTCGAACTAGGTTGTTCCGCTGGGTGGAGACTTCCGTGTTCCACAAGTGTCTGTGCTTCTATGTGTGCTTCTCTAAAAACCAGTACCTTTAAATCGTTTAACATTTCACTCAGGAGCATTCAAGAAGACACTTCCTACAGGAAGACCTGGAGCCTTATCCCCAGAAGGGCTACTGACCCAGCCCTCATTTCAAAGGGGCCCAGGGCCTCCATCTCAGGTCACAGGTTAAGCAGCCATCTCAGAGAATTCTGACAGAGCAGAGCTGTGATTGAGAATCTCAAGCCTCACCCAAGTAGAGAGGCTGGCCGGACCCAGGAGGGGAAAGCAACGGGACCTCCTTGTGCCTGGACCCCTTGGCTTCCAGACAGACCTGGCCCACGAAATCCACCCGTGACGTTCAAATCCATGGGATCACGGGAGTACTATGTGGACCTTATTATTTATTTAAATGAATATTTTCAATGTTATATACTTATTTTTTTTAGGAAGAGAGAGAGAGAGCACACGTGCGTAAGTGGGGGTGGGAGGGACAGAGGGAGAGGAAGAGAGGCAATCTTAAGCAGGCTCCATGCCCAGTGTGAAGCCCAACATGGAGCTCAATCCCATGACCCCAAGATCATGACCTGAGCTGAAATCAAGAGTCAGATGCTTAACCGACTGAGCCACCCAGGAGCCCCCATTACATGGACCTGATTTTAAAACAGCAAATACCAGCACAAAAAAGCAATCTCATTAAAAAAAAAAATTAGCTCCTGAATTCTTAGCCGTGACATTTCACTCTTCTAAAAGGAAGCCCCAAACCCCCTGAATCTGTATGGACATGTTTCTGTGCTTGAAAACATCCCAGACCCTCAACCCCTAGAGAAGAGACCATCAGGATATATCTCTGTGTGGCTCACGCTTACCTGCATTCAATGAACCAATGCCGGATCTGGTCTTGAAGGTTCTCCTTGATGTCTGGACCTTCTATTAATTTCAGGTCCTCCTTGATTGTAACCAAGGCTTCCCTGTAGTTTTCCTCATGCTTTATCTGCACCTCATTCCTCAGGAAGCTCACCTTTTCAGCCTGGATTATTGTAGCACTGACTTCATTGAACAGAGGAGGTGGCTTCTGAAAACACAAGCAAAAAGGTTTGCAATCATAAAGGTTATCATGGTGGTGAAGGGCATCAGAGGCTAATGAAGTCAGTCAATATCTTTGATGCTGTCTTCTCAGGGCCTACGAGAAATACACACAGAACCGAAGAACGAGGTGTGGCAGGAAAATCTGAAGAAATGATTTCACCGCTATGGAGAGGAAACATGGGGATCACGTTAAACCATTTCCCAGAATCTGGGGGGCAGGAGTTAGCTTGAAAAAGGCATAGCCAAGAAACATTAAAAAGATACAGTTCAAACCCCTGAAAGTGTTTCCAAATCTCCTTGGTTCATGGGAGAACAAAGCATATAGAGGAAGAAAGAACTTGAAGCAAGACTGGTGGGACGTTTGGGCGCTCTGATTTCAAGAAACACTACCCCCAAATCAACTCGGCAAACATCTGTTCTATGGTTGAAGACCTCCCAAGAGGAAATTCTCAGCTGACTCTGGACATTCACCCTGACGTTACATCTTTTGGTTAGAATGTTCTACTTCAAAATCCGTGGATTAGCAAGTCAACAGAAGTCTGGCTATGAAGCACCAATCAAACACTCAGCACGGCTGTATGTCCTCTACCATCTATGCAGGTCATGGTAAGAGGAAATACAAAATCACTCTGAGGGGTTCATGGCTGGCCGAGTGGGTCTAGGGTATGACTCCTGATCTAAGGGTCGTGAATTCAAGTCCCATGTTGGGTGGAGAGCCTACTTAAAACAAACAAACAAACAAACAAACAAACCCGAAAACCAACCAAACCAAACCAAACAACCCTAATCACTTTGAGACATAATTCCTCTCTCTAGAATCCCTAAAGCAGTGGAGCTGGCAAGAGAAAAGTAACACACGACCTCGTAGCGAACAATGTCAGATAACCTAGGCCTTCCAGCATGGATCTGGATGGAAATTTCGAACTAAGAGGGACTTGGAGAAGGAAGACATGTACGGGGTGGAGGTGCCTGGAATCCTCCCTCTGCGAGCTGAAGGCCTGTTTTCTTCACAGATAAAGGAGCTGAGCTCTAAGCAGTTCAATGCCAGTCTGGGCCATTCAGCAAATAAAGGGCATATTCATCAGTGTGCTGAAGCCAGCCCATGATAGCTCATGAGAGCCAACTGACACGTTTTCTGGAATTCTGCAAGTTGGCTGTTAAATACAGCCATTCTAAAATGCTAAATCGTAGTAACTTATGAAGCAAATTATATTACAAAGTTCTCAATACTCAAAACTCGTCACTTCCTAATTATTTTGCTGGGTGTTACTGTGTCATCTATGTTCTTGGTGGTGTTGTCCGTTGTATCTCTAAGGTGAGACTACTACATAATGGTGTGCCAGAAAGTGTGTCTTCCCAACCGCGTTATTCCGGCTAGTAGCTCGAAATGGGCTACAAATGAGTATTTATGCCACGGAAATTAGCAAATGCTACTTAAATTCAACTCTAAGTTGTTCCGGTTTCTCTGTTTATTCTTTGTCTTTCTTGTGCTCCGTTTCCATTCTGCCGAAGCAAGCCCATGAGGTCAACCTTTAGAGTGGATACATGCAGCCGCGAACCTTCTAAGTACTTGCCCTTCCGAGGTGTTTCCTTGGGCCCCTCCCACCTGAGAGGCCGAGTGGTAGCTTCCCTGGAGGACACGTCTCGCAAGCAGGGCCCGCAGTGACCAGTTTGTTGGACACTGTTCCTTGTGGCTAAGCTGTTCTCCTTCCTGTTTTCCACCCGGAGCTCGGAATGTTGACTGAAATGCGTCTAGGTGTGGGCAGGTCCTCACTCGCCCTAGTCTCCCTTCGGCGGGTCCATTCAATACAAAAAAATTATGTCTTCAACTCTGAAAATTTCCCTTCTGTTATTTCTTTTTCTCCCATTTCTCTCTCTGCAACAAATATTAGGAAAAATGCCAGGCCACCAGATTAATTTTTCTCAACTGACTTTTCTATGTTCCTCCTCCCCTTAATCTATTTGCACTATGTTACAGGAGGCTTTTAAATTTCATCTTTCAGAACTCACGTGGATTTCAGTTAGGTACATTTATTATTTGCATTTATTTAACATTTTAGGGGGCGTTATTGTTTTGCCTTTGGGGGCATGCTTTTTATTTCCCCAGAATTCTTTCTTATTTTAATTTTGCTCCCTTCTTGTTTTTAGGAGTCATTTTGTTTGGGATTTTTTTTTTTTTTTTTAAGATGCAACATACCCTCGAATACACTGGTGAGTAATTTTTTCCAAGTTTTCTTTTTCTCCCCCTCAAAATTCTGGAGGGTTAAAAAAACAGATTCCCAGTTTCATCCTGGAGGTCAGGAAGCAGGAAGAAAATAGTAGTTTTGGAAAATCTTCAGGCGACTCTGGTAATTATCCAGGGTAGGTTTTGGTAACCTGCAGCCCACAGGTCAAACCTGACCCACATGCATGTTTTTGTAAATAAAGTTAGACTGGATCACGGCCAAGCCGTTCATTTACATACTGTCTGTGGCTGCTTTCACACTCCAAGGACAAAGCTGAAAGAAGGGGAAGGCGGAGAGGCAGGAAGGGAGGAGGGAGAGGAGAGGGAGGAGGGAGAGTAGGAGGGAGAGGAGGAGGGAGAGGAGGAGGGAGAGGAGGAGGGAGAGGAGGAGGAGCTGTTTCACAGAACCACAGAAGAAGACGCAGGTGCTCCTCGCTGTGTGAGCGCACACTCACTCTACGGGAGTAATCCCTCAACCTTTACAGTAATCCGGCCAGGCAGGCATTTGTAGAACATAAAGAAAGGAACCAGAGAGGCTAATCAGCTTTCCCAAATTCACACAGCTGGCAAATGGCCGAGGCAGGAAACAACCCCACGTTTATCTGACCCAGAGCCACGCTCCGGGGTTTGGGACAGCAGCCTGGGTGCGAGACAGGCTCAGCCATCGCTGCCTCGGTGATTCTGTAAAGGGCATCGGCGCTGGCGTGGCTGTTTCCTCCTCCTTAATGAGGACAGCAGCAGACTGTGAGGACTGAGGGGCTCCTCTGTGAGGGCCTGCGACAGAGCCGGGGGCTGAGCGACCCCTCCGTGCATTTCCTGCTGCTGTTACGGCGACTGTCACGGTAACTTCAGGTGCTCCAGCGTCTAAGCACGTGAACATGGGGTGCCAGGAGTCACCGTACAAGGGAAATTTCAGGGATGAGAGAGGAACATTAAAGTTCATCTCAAAAGCTTTGAAACAAATCCAGGACAAAATTCAAGTATAGGACAAAATTTTGCCTCATTTACAAAGGACATTAACAAAATCATACATTTAAATCAATTTGTTGGAAAGGAAGATATTCTTAAAGACTCAATTGATGCTATATACTAAAATAAATTCAAAATGCATGAAATAGGTAATGGTAACAAGTATGTATGTATAGACGCCCCCCCCCCACAATCTCCAAGGGATGCCTATGACCCTCTGGGGGGGGACTGCTCAACTAGAAACCACAACGGTTATGCCATTAGGATATAGCACCCACTTAACAACATGAAGTCCGTGAAAAGGTGAAAACAATTATACATATATATTTAGAAATATGCATTAGAAAATCTAAGGAACTAATCCAATTAGTATAATGTACTAGTATAATGAAAATGTACTTTTATGGTAGAAAAAAATGCTAAAACCACTGCAAAAGTGAATCTAGAATGAAAATTATAGAACCACTTTAAAGAACGATGTTCACAAGTGATCCAAAGTCTCTCTCTATGCAGGTGCTCAAGGCATGACTATATTATGTATCTTGTGCCAAAATAGAGAGAGAGAAATTTCCTTTATTTAATCATTTTAAAAAGTATCTAATTCTGGTATCTTTCAGGTGATTTTTTTTATTCCTAGTGTTTACATTTTAACCGTATGAAGTGGGAGTTTATAATTCACGGAGCAATTTTTATCTGGTCTCTGCAATGACTATTTTTTTTTTTAATTTTATTTTTATTATTTGCCCAAGGGGTACAGGTCTGTGAATCATCAGGCTTACATCTTTCACAGCCCTCACCAAAGCACAAACCCTCCCCAATGTCCATAACCCATCCACCCTATCCCTACCCTCCCACCCCCCAGTAACCCTCAGTTTGTTTTATGAGATTAGAAGTCTCTTATGGTTTGTCTCCTTCCCCATCCCATCTTGTTTCATTATTTTTCCCTCCCTACCCCCCACAGCCCCCCACCCTGCCCCTCAAGTTCCTCATATCAGAGAGATCATATGATAATTGTCTTTCTCTGATTGACTTATTTCGCTCAGCATAATACCCTCCAGTTCCATCCATGTTGTTGCGAATGGCAAGATTTCGTTTCTTTTGATAGCTGCATAATATTCCATTGTATATATATACCACATCTTCTTTATCCATTCATCTGTTGATGGACATCTAGGTTCTTTCCATAGTTTGGCTATTGTGGACATTCTGCAATGACTATTTTAAAGTTCATTGTTTTCATGAAGATGTTAAAATGGCTCTCTACGACAAACGACTCAAATTTCTTTGCGATGAATGTGCAAAATTGTTTTGAAGTCTTGCGTTCATGTTCTGATTCTCTATCAACCAATCATATGGTATTGCTTTACCCCCAATTGCATTATTTTTATGGTAATTTACAGCAGGTTTCTTTCACAGATGTACATGGATAAACTACATTGTAACTGGTCTTTCCCTCTTTTGTCCCCTGAAAATGAAGCAATGAGTAGGTGACGCTGATTTGGGTCTTGGCAATAGCTCTGTAACGCTATGGAGCATTCCATCAACGTCCTGGCGGTTCCACGATCTTTGAGGGGAGCAGAGAAATCTCTCAGCTCTCACTGGATTTTTGTAACAACCCCAGCGATGCATGCTCTGTCTGCTGCGTTCTTTCTCTGCATTTCCTTACTGATGCTCCATCCACTTGGGAGGTAGAAATGAGGATGTGACTATCCCATTGAACAGATGAGGACACTGAGAGTCGTGCCTACGTGGCTCTCCCGAGTTGTTCTGCGTTAATGAAGAAGCTAGCAGTAAGGTTTCCTGAGTCCTTCCATTCTGTGTTTCTCTTATGACACCATGCTGTGCCGTTAATACGTGTGTATTCATGCATGTTTCTTGATATAGACTATCTCTGACAAAAATACATTTGGGGTCATTTGTAGCTTCTTTCTCGAGTCGCTTTTGAATTTAAAGGTTATAATATATTTAGGTCCTACGTTAATGAGCAGCTTTTCCTTTGGGCTAAAACATCTTTTCCTCGTTAGCAACTTTGGCCATAAGGAATTCAAATTTGTTAACTCACCGCATAAACAGCAAGTCATTTAAAAATAAATTACGGATATTAAAGGGAAATAGAGAACATGATAATACACTATATATTGAAATACATCAGCTGTAGAATAATGCATCTTAATGAAGGCTTCCCATGTGAATAAACCATTATATTTACAAGCTTTCCACGGTTAATGACCCGGAACGGGATAGCGAAACCTATGTTTATAGCAAGGTCCTCTGTCAGCAAAAATATACATATTAATAATTGATGTTGCTGTAAAAATAGGACATCTGATGATGCTTCCCGGGTTTGTGGGGAAATAGGACTCCACGGCCCATTAACGTAAAATGCTTATCTAATGTTTGATGGGCTTTGTCTTTAAAAATCCTTGTTCAAATTAGTCAGATAAAATGGACATTTGTCCACATGAAAATCCGTTCGATTTATCAGTCACAAGTACACTTGCAGACGAGTGATTTAATGCTGGCAACGTTCTCCAGAAGCTCATTGTCTTGGGGGGTTTTGCTTCCTCGCGGTGGCAACGTTGGAGCAGGGAGGGGAAGGGAAAGTATCTATTCCAAGCAAGTGGCCGTCCTGTGAAATCTATGCAGAGATTAATTAGCTCCAGCGCCTCCTGAGCACAGCGTGTGCTGCTTTCATTAGGAAGCCATGAGAGGCAGGCTCAGTCGGCCCCCGACTCCCGCCACAGCTTCCTGCTCTAATTTTGCTCATGGAATGAACGCCTCGCGCTGCGGAGGGGGGCTGCTCTTCAGTTGGTCCATTTCAAGATGGTGCGTGCGGTGTTCCTTAGTTTATGAAAATAAGCCATTTTGTTCCATCACTTCATTTAGAGGAACACATCTATATTTATGTGTCTGCATTTATACAAATACACCTACTTAGAAAGATGAGCCCGGCAGGAGAAGTGGGAAAAAACTGTACGCAGAGCCCCAGCCAATGGTTTCCCTGGGCCTTCTGCTCCCAGTGGAGCAATTTTTATCTGATCCTTATTCTAGGATGGTAGGTCCTTATTTTAGGATGCCACAATTTGAGTGGGTGCAAACTGTTAAACAATACATTTTTCTTAGCCCGTAAGCCTAACTTCTAAAAATTGTTTAGTCATTTGAAGATCTGCTAAGTCAGGAGCAGGCCAAAATGGTTCAGTTGAGTTTACAATTGATTAGTGACAGAAGCTTCATTGGCTACTTTCATGTCTTACTCTCTTGAAATATTTTTTTAAAATAAACACTTGGATGATAGCCCTTCTAGGTCATGAGGCCCGATTTTAAGGGATTCACAAATATTAACTAATTTATTCCTCCTAATGGCCTAATGAGCAGGTGGCACTCTTATCTCCATTTTATAGGGGAGGAAGCTGAAGTACTGGAACGTCAAGGTGCTTGCCCGAGCTGGGGCAGACTGGGGCTTGGGCCCACGGGGTCTATTTCTGGCATCTCTGCTCGGACCCTTTAGGCTCAGCTGTGCCTCTCCATGGATAGCTTTCTTTTGGCTTAACCCATTTTTGTCTGAAAATGTTTTTTTTTTTACAGATCCTATGGGACGCATGTTTTAGAAACTGCATTTGTAATTTTGAGAGATACATGCTGATCTGCCCTGCAAAGATGTCACAAGGTTTACTCTTCCCCCGAGAGTGTAGGACAGAGCCCGTCTTTCCATCCTTTGCCAACATGGTGACTTTAACCCTTTTGGTCTTAGCTAACTTAAATAGGTAAAAAAAACTTGTAAGCATTTTTGAATCATGAATGATGTGAACATCTAAACCTGTGATATTAAACCATTTGAAGAAAAGCAACTGCTAACACTCACCTAGTGCTCACTGTGAATGTGTCAGAGGCTATTTTAAATGCTTTACAGATAGCAATTTCTCTAGGAATTAACACCCACCTACGAGCCAGGTGCTACAGCCATCGTGGCTGCATGCATGTGGAAATCGTGGTGCCCAGAAGTCGAGTCACCACCCAGATTCCCCCAGCTAGCAACGGTAGAACCAGGATCTGAACGCGGGCGGGCTGGCTCCAGCGTTCATAGCCTTGACCACTCTACCTGCGGTTAACAGACTGTGTAATGGGCCCTAATCTAAGATAGATAAGGACCCACGCCCTGCCCTGGGACGTAGGTAAAGAAATCCTGGGATCGGGCCACAAAGGGAGGGTAAGCAAGAGAATGCTTGGTGTCATGTAATTTCTGATGATCTGGGGACCCAGGACAAGAGTAAAGCAGAATCACAACAGTAACAACTTGACCTCAAACTACAAGTTCCCAAGTAACTAGACTGTAAAATCCCATTTAATAGAAAGCGGTGTCCTCCCTCAAGCTCTGATCTCCCTGCTCAGCCTAAGAGCCTTTCATGCACCCCCCCGAACCGAAGTCACCGCATTTCCTGTTTGTGAACTTTTTTCTGTTGCAACACATACAGTGTGCGTGGTGTGTGGGCAGCCTCTGCTGTCCTTGGGATCCTCAGAATTCTCCCCGCAGCTATCCGAGGTGGCTGTGGATTAGATTCAGACCCCGCGGGCTGCCCAACTCCATTGCCTTTCGCGATCCTACTTTTAACAGATTAATTTCAAGTTCATAAATCTGAGCGGCAAAAAATAAATCCAAGAGAGTTTATATTTGGAAATCGGTGGCATGTGTCTTTTATGCAACAACTTATTTTGGAATATATTGTGTTTCATTGCACAGAAAAGTTACCACTTTTTTTACGATTCAGTTATTGTGACGGTACTGTAATGTTCCAAGAGGATGGACATTGGCCATGATTCCCTGAAGGCACATCCTATCCCAAGCTCCAGGACAGGCCCCTCTCGTCTAACCTCTCTTGAAGCCCTTCTAATAGCCGTGCGAAACAGACAGCAGCGTCCTGCTCTTACAGAAGAAGACACTGAGGCTCAGAGGAGGGTAAGTATGTTGCTCTAAGTCCCCGCACTGTCCCCCATGGTAGAGCTGGGTGCACATTCCCAGCTGGCCACCCCACATGCCTGGGTCTTCATCAACGTGGCCGCGCAAACCCTTCAAAGCTGCTGCCGGAAGACTTGCACTCGTTTCTAAGATGCTGCCTCCTCCAGAGACACTTAGAGAACAGCTCTTTTGTCTTTAGAAAGTAAAATAAAACTAAAACAAAGCAACACAGAACCCCAGATATAATGGCAAATCTGTGTTTTTGAGGATAAATGTATGTCTAGAAACAAACATCATTTGAAACCAACTATAATGAATCATATACACAATCACGCTGGATGACGTGGGTTTCGGTTGGAACTAAAGTGTGACCGTAAGGAGCCCTTCACTTTGATTGTTCCTGCATTTTGGCTTTGACAATAGTTCCCGAAGAAGAGCCCACGACTACGGGGGCACCGGAAGCACCGCCCTCCCAAGGGGATCCTTCGAGGGACCTGCCTTTTGAGAACTCCGTGGGTGCCCAGGCCCCCGCTTTGGGTTATTTGTTAATAAGACAGACCAAACTGACCAACAAATAATCAAAATACAGCTGGTTTGATGTTAGAATCTGAAGGTAAGCAGGGTTTTATGGTGCTTCGAGGCCTTCATCGACTCATTTCAAAGTGATAGTTCTTCCTTTTTAGTACGTGTCCTCCAGTGTTCTTTCTTATGATGAAAACATTGCTAGCTCCAGGGTGACATAAAATACATCGTGGGCATGACCGTAGGACAAATTTTCTCAGAGACCCACAGAAGGAAATGTATTACCCTCATTAAGTTTCCTTCCACTCGGTCCGCTCCATTGGCTCTGCCAATTAACATAACTGCACATGAATTTTTAGAGTGCTATTTATTTTCTTTTGTAGATTTTAGAATATAAATATTTAAAAGGGCAATATCAAAAAAATAATTTGTGTGACAATGGTAAAGGAAACATTTGGTCAGGAATGGAAGTCACAATGATGTCTCTTGCTCTAATTCTGGTTTCAGTTACTAAATACCTGGAAACAGGCCAAGCTTCCCAAAACATAAATACTGTTTTGATCAGATCAGTCAATGGTTTATTCACTGGTGTGACGTAACAAAATGAAATAATGGAAAAGTGAAATTTTAAAATGAGTGGACAGTATCTTTATTAGTGACATAGTGAGAAATAGATTCAATTGAAAACATTCCTTGGATGTGGGATAATGGATTCTTATGGTTATCAGCTGGAGAACAGAAGATACCATTCTTTTAAGAATTGAATCCATATATTTCTCAATGGTGTAAAATTTCAATAGAACACACACGAGCAGGAGGAGACATACTTGAAAAGAAAGGCAAACTGAAGAAAGTCACATTTAACACGAAACAGACAAGTTTAGGTACTTTATAGTACCTAAAATCCTGTCCTGCTGAAAAATTAATACAGACTTCTTTGATCTGAGCTGGGCAGATACAAACTCTAAAGTAAAACAGAGAAATCACAGTAAAAAACATGTAATTCTACCTTTGTGTGCTATCAGTGTAAGCAATTCAGACTTCAGGATGGAAAAGAGTGCTGGCCATTCCCAGGTTTCTGGAGTGCCACACGTAGTAGATGCTCAGTAAATGTATGGTGAATCAAATGGAAAGGAAATTGTTGAATCAAACTACTAATGTAGAATTTCGTGTCAAACTCAGATGATCTTAGACTGAGTCTTATGACTGCTAGTGAGTCTTGCAAAGGTGGAGTTGACCCTTGTGTTGATCATGACATTTTGCATCTCTGTGCCCCTGAAGTGCAAGAGAGACAAATCTGTGTCATTGTCTATCTCTCCAACCGCAGACACCAAATGGTGTGGAGATCTCAGGAGAAAAAAAAAAAAAAGATATGATCCTACAGTCACTTGCTTTCATTTTAAATGTATACTTTCTTCCAGTTATTGCAATAAAATTTAGGCATACTGGAAAATACATACAGACAAAAAATCTTCTGAAGTCCCCACATTAAAAAAAGAGCACTATTTGAATGCAGTATCTTCTCTTTCTTTTGCATGTGCATAGATGTGTGAATATATTTAGTTGAAATCATATTTTATGTATAATTCTATACCTTGAATTTTCACTTAGAGCGTATTCATGTCATCAAAAATTAGTCATGAATATGCTTTTCCATGATGACACACCGCGGTATTAACGTAGGTCCATCAGAAGTTAGGGGCCTATGTCCTTACTCTGATGCGTTTTATTCCCAATTTTTCATTATTAAAAAGAACATGCACATAAATCCCTATTTCTGATGATTTCCTTAAGACAGAAATAGAGCATGGGGGCAAAGGGACTTAAATATGTTAATGAACTTGGAGCACCTTGCTCAGGGTCTTTTAGAAAGGTCTAGCTGATGTAACTCATGGTGTAGGGAAGAGCATCTCCCCCCACTCTTGTCAATAATTACAACTTGAAAAGACTTTTTTTTTTGCTTATAAGATAGAAAGAACTTACCCCACCTCACCAATTCTAAGACGCATAGTTTTGTATAGTAAACTAGTTTTCCTGGTTTAAGGTATCTGAAATTAGGGATAGATGTGTCCTAACCATCAAGGTTGTGTTCTGGCTTATTTGACAGTGTTTTCTTTCTTTAAGAGCACGTAAAAATCATGATGCATCTTATAATTGATGACATCAGGATTCAAGGAAATGCAGAATCTCATTTAATTTTTAATTTGTATTTTTTGACCACTAGCAAATATTCATGATTCTTATAGAACCATTTCAGTATACATTTCAATGTCCTGGTGAATTAAAACAATTTTTTTTTATCGTGGTAAAAAAGCCATTACAAAATTTTATCACCGTAGCCACTTTTGATGTTACAGTTCTGTAGTGCTAAGGGCATTCACATTGTTGTGACACAGATCTGCAGAACTTTTAAGTTTTGCAAAACTGAAACTCCGTGCCCACTGAGCAGCATCTCCCCCCTCCCCCTCCCTCAGCCCCTGGCCGCCACGGTTCTATTACGCTTCTGAGTCTGACGACAATGGATGCCTCGGATAAATGGAATCACACAGTATTTCTCTTTTTGTGACTGCTTGTTTTACTTAACATAATGTCCTCAAAGTTCACCCATGCTATAGCATGAGACAGGATTTCCTTTTTTTTTTTTTTTTTTTTTTAAGATTTTACTTATTTGACAGAGAGAGAGAGAGACAGACAGACAGAGAGCAGAAGCAGGAGGGAGCTGCAGAGGCAGAGGGAGAAGCAGGCTCCCCCTCTGAGCAGGGAGCCCAACCTGAGGCTCGATCCTAGGACCCTGGGATCATAGCCTGAGCCAAAGGCAGACGCTTAACTGACTGAGCCACCCAGGCACCCCAGGATTTCCTTCTTTTTATGACTAAATAATACGTCACCCAGCGAATGTGTTAAATCCTAAAAATCTCTGGGGCACTTAGGTGGTTCAGTCGGTTAAGTGTCCAACTTTTGATCTCAGCTCAGGTCTTGATCTCAGAGTCATGTGTTCAAGCCCTGTGTGAGGCTCTGCACTGGGCTTGGGGCCTACTTGAGAAGAAAAGGAAAAAAAATTATATTTAACATATAAATGTATATGTTATATAATATCTATCTATATGGATATATACATGTTTGTATCTGTATCTACAACAGCGGCAGAGACGGCTTGCCCACGCGGCTCTTGCAGCAGACCCCAGGCAACGCACAGTACAGGACGGGCTGCGCTCCCAGGGGTCTCAATTCCAAAAATAAATGTTGACTTATCTTTTAAGTTCAAAGATCAAAGGGAACCCAAGAATGCAGGTGGTCAAGATCAAGGTGTTTCTCAAACACATGGGCATACGCAGGTATGATTCACCATAGTTCTTTGGACAGTCAAGGCGGGACGTCACGACTGAGACTTTTCAAGCATGGGCAGTGGTCCCTTGCCCCTGCGCCGGGAGACCACGCTCTTCCGAGTGTGTGGAACACAGAGCAGAATTCCTTCCTCAAGCAAAATAATTCACATTTTTAATTCTGTGCTGACAACAGAGGTGGTGCACAGAGACCACAGCTGGAGGTAGGGCGGTCCAGGACGTGGGGCCGAAGGGAGACATAAGACATTCCAGGATGAAGTGTATTCACCACGCCGTTTGTTATTTAGAATGTGCCGTCAGCAAACTGATGCAAATTACAAAGCTATATCCTGACTGTGGGACTGAATTATATTTTTTCTATATTTAACAATATCACTCATCAGATCTTCTAAGGTATCTAAACCCTAGAATCTCAGAAAAGAAAATCTAAATGTTTTTATCCACGAAGACATGACGGAAACACAGCTTCAGTGGACGTGTCTGTGATGGATCACAGAACAACGGAGCTGCCTGCCTCCTGCTCTTGGCTCAATCACACACCGGTGACCACTTGATTTCTCTTCTCTAACGGTGAGAAGTTGGAGTGCAGTATGAGCAAACATAACATCCACACAGGAAGAAAGGAGTAAAATAATGAAACCTGCATCCCTACACTGGTTAAAAAAGTACAAATTAATTTTTTTCACTTCTTACAGTAGTCTCTGAGCATAGTAACTGTTATAAATAGAAAGGAAAAATCTTCAATCCTGATTTTTTGTCCTGTTGAGGTATACATTTGGTAAGAAGTACACAGAATTGGGAAAAGGTACTGTGAATTGATACTACTTAATTTTAAAGGCTCTTTTTTTATTAGTTTCAGGGGGAGAGTTTAGTGATTCGTCAGTTGCATATAACACCCAGTGCTCATTCCTGCACGTGTCGTCCTGAGCGCCCATCCCCCAGTGACCCCAACCCCCACCTGCCTCCCCTGCAGCAGCCCTCAGTTCGCTCCCTAGAGCTCAGCATCTCTTACATGAAGTTTCAGTGAAAAAAGCTACAAATTATTTAAACCATGATTCCTATCTTTTTCGCCTCTGATAAAATTTTGAACATGTGTTTTATCTGTAATCTTTCAGACATAAAATATACATTGATGATAGAAAAATGCAAAAATAAGTAAAAGTATAGAAATAGTATCACGTGTTCACACTTCACATTTTATGCCATACAGAGAAACTCTAAACATCACTTCTGAAGATACACACACACTGGCGTGTTTTGACTGTGTGAACTGGGCACCAATCTACAACTATAAAACTACCCTGATATGAGTATTTATATATTGTCCACTTTGCTCACTTCTCGCTTCTAACCCATCTGAACAGGGCAACGGTGATGCACGCCACTTCTGTGGTCACTGCACGAGACTGTAGGCGTCCCCTCTCTCCCTTGCTAGCTCTGGTGAAGCAAGTGGCCATGAGGAAAGGCCCACATGACGTGGAGTTGGAGGCCGCCTCCAGTGAACAACGGGCAAGAAACAGGCCTTCAGTCTACAGCCCACAAGGAACTAAGTCCTGCCAACATGCACGCAAGCCTGGAAGAGGATTCTATCCCGCTGGGCCTCTGATGACTCCCGGCCCTCAGCCTTGTGAGATCCTGAGCAGACGACACCACTTAGCCCAGACCCCTGACCCATAAAAGCTGAGGCGATGAGTGTGTGTGAGCCAGTAAACTGTGGTAATACTGTCACATGGCAACAGATGACTACCACGGACCCTTCCAACTCTGACTCGGTGATCACCATGGAGATCCCTCGAAAACGGCCAGGGGTCTCAGGGCAAATCCACGCTCTTGACCACAGAAGATAAGGAAGACACAAGTCTCAAAGAAACCTGTACGCATGTTCTGTCTGCAAGAGGACTTACCATGCCCAGGAATATCATCTCCTCATCTCTCTGTCTCTCGGTTTTCTTACATTGATGGAAACCTCGCCAAACCTAAAAGCAAAGAAATGGTAACTTGTCTAATACATTAAAGAAATAAATAGTATAACCGCTGTCCTGAAGAGATAGTCTACACCCTCACGTTCATCCCAGCACTGCTGACAACAGAGAGGACGTGGGAACAACCCGTCAGCTGATGCATGAATGGATAAGAAATGTGGTATATGTACAAAATGGAATATGATTCAGCCAAAAAAAAGAAGGAAATCCTGACATTTGTGACAACATGCATGAATTTTGAGGGCGGCGTGCTACGTGAAAAAAGTCATAGAGAATGACAACTACTATATCATCTCGCTTACCTGTGGAATCTGAAATACCGAACCTCTAGAAACAGAATAGATTCAGGGTCGCCAGGAACTGCGGGGCGAGGAAAATGTGTGAAAGTGGCCAAAAGGTACGAACTTCCAGTTTTCAGATGAATGAGTACGAGGGGCCTAGGTATAGCGTGGTGATGGCAACCAATGCCGGTTGTGTCCTTGAAAGCTAAGACAGCTGATCTTAAGTGTTCTCACTATAAAAACTGGTAGTTATGTGATGTGAGATGTTTTAATTACACTTACGGTGATCATTACTTTGCAATATCTATGTCTATCAAATCATGATGTCACACATCTCAAATGTGCACAATGTTTTATGTCAGTGACGGTGGGCGGGGCCGGGAGAGAAGAAATGGCTTGTAATTCTCTTTGGCGAGAGTCCCCTACCCGGGTTTCTTCAAGAGAAACTTCCAGATTTCAGGAGCGTAAGGCTCGATCTAAAGGTGGCACTTCATAGTTTTAAAAGAAAAATTTCCACTAAAATGTGGGGAAATAGAACACGGTCACGTCCCAGACGGACACAGCTCAGCTCTGAACTCAGATGCTTGTTTACAACTTCCTATCTTCACAGAGACTTGGAAGGAACAGAGTGCTATGGGTCCCTCCACCCCTGCCCTCCACCCCCATTCAGACCCCAGCAGGGACAGGGTCCTGACGCTCTGGCTGGGGTCTCTCTCTTCTCATTGTCATTTGTCCCACGTGGCAGCTTCCACGTTTTCCTGCAAGCGGCCTTAGCCTCCATTTGGGAAGAGATGGGGTGCAAACCCACAGTGCCATTCTGGTGTAGGAAACCTCAGGCCCACTTCTAAAGGGAACACTCATGTCCTGGCGCTTAGTGACGGTCACTGGCATTGTGAACAGCACGTACCAGCTCAAGCCAGCAGGTGTGGAGCCAGCAGGTGTGGAGCCTTGCTCCCTTTCTGTGATTGCATCTATGTGTGAATACACATTGAGGATATAAATCCTCAATGAATTTTGAGCCACATTCTTTCCAACAACTATCAATGACCTTTAAAAATATTTGAATGAGGGGCACCTGGGTGGCTCAGTCGTTAAGCATCTGCCGTGGGCTCAGGTCATGATCCCAGGGTCCTGGGATCGAGCCCCACATTGGGCTCCTCACTCTGCGGGGAGCCTGCTTCTCCCTCTGCCTCTGCCCCTGCTTGTGTTCCCTCTCGCGCTGTCTCTCTCTGTCAAATAAATAAAATCTTAAAAAAATATTTGCATGAGATGCACTGCCTTTTAAACCTATATATAATAAAATCTAAAAAAAAAAAAAACATGAGCAAGCTTAGTTAACGGTTTCCCCAGGGTCAGATTAAAAAATCTCTCTGGAATTTAGAATCCAGCTCTATTAAAGTAGGATTCTGCGATGTGGGCTTTCGGAGCTCACCCCCGACCCGGGGTCGCATCCCTGGCTGTGTCAGGACACCTGGCCCAGCTCCCCGAGCAGCCCGCGCACCTTCTGAATCCGCAGCGCGGCGGTTCCCAGGTCGGCGATCCTCTCGCCCAGTATCTTGGCTTGCTTCGCTCTGTGTTCTTGGAGGAAGATCTGCTTCATGAACGTGGCTCTTAGGCGACCTTGCCGCGCTCGCTCAGCGATCTGGATGAGTTTAACAGCCTCTTCTAGGGGGATGCTCTTGACGGTGTACTTCTGTGAAAACTTTCAGGGTAAACCAAAGTTTCAACAGGTTAACTCCATCAGCTGATCCCAGATACATCACGTGCTTGCTTCTGACCTGACCTTGCTAAGAGTTCCCAAGCCGTTGATGAAGAGTCTGATGGTAGTTTAATACGAACCATCTCACTCATTAATTATGTCAATTTTGATAACATGCCATGCTCCTGCTCTGGTTTCCTATTTAAGAAACCCCATAAGCTTTCCTCTTCCATTCCAAACAAAATACCAATTAGTTCCACAATATTTTAGGTTGGCAGCAAGTTATACCAGGGACGCCAGTAAAATGGACTCAATAAAATTCAAATTTGCTATTCATGTTTTATTAACTTAGTAGTAGAAACATATAAATTAAAAGCACATCTTTAATACGAGACCTTAAAATGCAAAATACACGTGAAGTAAAAGGCTGACTTCAAGATCCATTATGGGATGATCTAGTAAACACGAGTAACGTGAAAATCATTTTAGGAGTGTTCAGTCTAGGTGTGAAATGTCTTCCAGGACTTACAAATTTGCATCTCAAAACATCCACATGGGATGGGAAGATTACAATCCAAGAAAAACCAGGGCTCGGGCAGTAAAATGCTGCCTTGGGGGACATCAGGTGCGCGAGGGGGAGACAAAGCCAGGTGTGGGCTGTGCCGTTTCCTGAGGAAGGTCAAGAGCAAGGTTCGTGGGGCATCGGGAGCCCCGCGAGAGCTCTGGTGGGCTCGGGGGTGAGGCCCTCTATGCCCTTGGGGTGAGGCGGAAGCTGGGGATGTGGCCTGGCTTGGGCGAAGCCTCAGGTGGGGACAGAGGCAGAAGGGAGAGGCCTTCTGAATCAGAAAACTCCCCATCACGGGCTGAACTCTTGCCGAGGTCTCAGGGGGCAGGGGAGCCCCCTTATCAGGCCACGGTGCCCGACACCGAGGCCCCAAGTGTGGGCTTCTCTGGCTCGCCACCAGAGCCCCTGTTTGGCACCATGACCTCTTGTCTGTCCGGGCCCCGGGCGGCGGGTGGGGCGGTGGTGCCCGGGAAGGAGCTGGGAGAGGGAAGGGCATTTACCGAGACCCTCCAGCAGCCAGGGCTCTTCAGAGATAACCCTGGCAAATTCACAGGGCAACCCCGAAGGCGGGTATTCCCATGACCAGTCAAGAGTTGAGAAGACTGAGGCCGACAGAAGAGACGGAATCGACACGAGCTGCCATGGGGAGCAGGGGTGGAGCCGATCTGAGCCAAGACTGAGCCTCTTCCCAACGGAGCGTCCACTGCTCCTCGGGAGCTCTTTCACGGGACAGTTCCGCAGAGTTTGGTTTTCCGTGAGATCTCGTGGCCTCAAATCGGCAGCGAGCGCACATTTCCAGCCGTGCGCTCAGCGGGTCAGAGCAGAGTGAACGTCAAGGCCGCCTGGCACCGACACGGTGTGTTCAGCCGCGGACGCCGACGGCAGCTGTCCTGCAAACCTACTTGTTACTGGACGTATTTCCTCTAGATTCCATATTGTCACCCTGGAAAAGTCATTCCAGCCCTTATCGAAGACTCCTGAGGGTCTGCGCGGTCTGCTCGGCGCAGCGAAGAGTTTTGAACTTTTACGGAGGCCCGAGCGTGGATACGGAGCCCTGAAGAGGTGGGGCTGGACGGTAACGTCTGGCTCTCAGAATCTTTCTGGGCTACCTATCGCAGGTGTCTTCAAGAAACGAGCAGCTGGAGGTGAAGGCGGGCGCTCGCGAGGCACGGAGGGTATGGAAAGCCTCGCGGAGGTCCAGGCCCGCTGCCCAGCGCGCGGCGTGTTGCCGCCATCGGGCCCGTCGGAGGTC
Organism: Ailurus styani; assembly: GCA_002007465.1. Lineage (NCBI taxonomy): Eukaryota > Metazoa > Chordata > Mammalia > Carnivora > Ailuridae > Ailurus > Ailurus styani. The sequence goes on along the minus strand of LNAC01000088.1, from coordinate 2,805,705 downwards.
GGGGCCGGGCCGGGGCTGGACGGCTCTTGCTCGCGGGGCCCCCAGGGCTGCCTGCCGGGACGGAAAGCTCCCCGCGGCGGACCGCGGCCCAGCAGAGAGCGGCAGCCGGAAGGAGGGACGGCAAAGAGGAATTTCTAGGGTCTGACCGTAGCGTGTACACGTCATCTCCCTCCTCCACGTCGCCTACGGAGCCCTCCGTGAATTCTGCACTGCTTGCCAGTAGTGTGTGCCAGGGGCTTCGCTGGCGGAGCTGGGAGTGCGGAGTGCCTCCTGCTGAAGGATGTGGGGACGCAAGGCCCCCATAGGTGCAGGATGGTGAGCGGACCCCTACTCAAGACAGCCCCGGACCGACCACCTTCCGGGAACGCAGTGCAGGGGGAGGGTCGGTCAGTTAGGGGAGGGTGGAGGAGGAGAGCTGGTCCCGAGCGAGCCCGGTGGGTGCAGCTGGAGGGACGCTGCATCGGGTCGGGCTCTGCAGGACGAGTACCATTCCGACAGGCTGGGCTGTCGGGGGCACAGTGAGCCCCCGCGCCGCATGAAGCGTGCCCACGGCCGGGACGGAGCGTACACTCCCGGGTTTCCTGCGCCAGGCACAGAGGGCACGTCCTGTTCCCACCCACTGCCCTTCTGGCTGCGCCTGGAATCTTCCTTGGCTCCAGGACGCAGGCCGACCACACCCAGTGGGACAAGCCCACGCGTGGCTCCCCCTGGGGCGCCGGGACCCCCCGCTGCCCGGCAGAGCTACCGACAGTGCCCCCTTCGCTCGGAATCGTCCCAGCTTGGATGGCCAACGGCCACCGCCCTGCGTGGGCCACGCCCGGCCAGGGCCATGGGCACTGATGCCAGGGAGGCGGCGAAGGCCACCAAAAGGCTCAAGCGGACTTGCCACAGGGTGGGTGCGGCAGTGCCGTTCGGAAAAGTCTGGAAGGGATGAACTGACCGGTAGGTTATCTTAGCACTTAATTATTTCGTGTGATAACATTCCGCTTCTGACTCTAGGTTAGGGGTCTGAGGTGAGAACTCAAGCCGAGCTGATAAATCTCCTCGGTCTCAGAGATGCCGACTGAACCAACAAAGCATTACGTTTCGATCTCTATTTCTAAGTTCTCGAAAAATAATGGTCGTGGGTCATCGAAAATACGTCCCCGAGGGAAGCAACTTCTTACACATACTGACTAGCCCGAGGGGCGGCCGCTGCTTTCCTCCTGCTGGAAAGAACCTGTCTTTCACACAATCAGGAGCCACAGAAAAAGGTTTTATACGTCATGGAAGGATGTTTATTAAAATGATGTACACACCTTTTCCGGTATTTCTGGTCCAATGTCGGCTAGTATTTGAGCGAGGATTTTCTCTCTTCCTTTGATGACTTCTAGCTTCTCCTTCAAAAAATACTTGGGAATGGGAATATCTAACTGTTGCTAGAGAAGAGAAAGAATAAGCCAAAGGGCATGATTTTGTCACAATTGGTCACAACTGTCACTCTTGTCAAATTCCCAGGACTCAAATCCATCTAAACTATACAGTAGGGGCTGCACATCAAAGAAACGTGCTTTACCTCCCATCCTGATTTAAGAGGTGATGAGGCCAGTGGCGTCAAGAGAATTCATCACCGTTAAGGAGACACAGAATCACAAGGAAAAACCATCACCACGGCCCTCGTCTTTTTTTTTTTTTTTCCAATTTTTTTTTAAATTTTATTTTTATTATTTGCCCAAGGGGTACAGGTCTGTGAATCATCAGGCTTACATCTTTCACAGCATTCACCAAAGCACAAACCCTCCCCAATGTCCATAACCCATCCACCCTATCCCTACCCTCCCACCCCCCAGTAACCCTCAGTTTGTTTTATGAGATTAGAAGTCTCTTATGGTTTGTCTCCTTCCCCATCCACGGCCCTCGTCTTAATCGTTACAGTAAAACTTGAGAACTCACATCAGTCAATCCTCAATTAACTAGCGATAACTTAATGAAGGTCTTTAAAGAAATATATTATCATCAGCCTACCTAAAATAATAATGCAAATTAAGATAGCAAAGCACTGTGATGAAGAGATCTTTGAATTCGACTTCACAATTTACCATTAGCATCCTTATTTGCATATAAGTGACCACAATTTTTTTCCTCATAATTTGTTTTTATTTTTACCTACGTTACCTGAAATTGCAAAAATTACTGGTAAAATTCATTTGCTTTATTAAGAAACTTGTTTTTTTATGCAATCAATATAAACTTCTGTTTTTCATTTATGCGTATTTCCAAGTATGTCAGTTAGTGGAGGTCGCATGACTATTTACCAGCCCGAGTTCAGCAACGAGGAGTGTAGCTGTGTTGTGAGGGTGGGCCCTTGACCATCCCCATTGAGAAACACTGTCCTAGACTCAGACACTCCTGGGTGCCTTCTGGTAGACCAGGTGGCCTGGCAAACCTAAGGTTCTGGCCCTCAGTTTTAACTCTCCTCCTTCCCATTCTGGGGTGACTCTCCACACTCCCTCCCCACCCAGGGGATTGTGAACAGGCCTTCCCTTAAAGAAGCATTATAATGTAAAGGGGTGTCTTTTTTAGGACTTGGTGAGATGGTATCCATACCAGGTGGCAACTGTTTTTGAAAACCAAACTTTCTTAGACCAATGGAGTTTTGGGGTGAGTTTCCAGGGGCCGCCGAATGAGCGTGGCATGGGGATGGAGGGCAGTCAGAGGAGAATGATTCCACTTTCATTCAACGTTGAGACTTTATTTATTACTAAGTGTGCTGAAGTGCTGTACTTTTCCAACTTTTAAGACAACATTTTAGTGCCATGGCTCCCTCTGGCCCACGAGGTAATGTTTTGAGGGGCAGGAAATAGGGCTGTTGAGAATGGAAGAGAGGGGAGGCGCGTATCCGTGGCTTCTGCCTACTTTACGTCCACCTTAGATACCTTGGGGTTTCCCAACCCCTATAGGGTGGAGTCAAGGACACGTCTTGTGCCAGAGAAACTCCTTCTCTCCCTGACATGTTTCTCTACATCGGGGACCTGTTAGAAAGGCCCCTTATGTGGCAGGCTGCGGAAACACTCTTCCAGTTAGTTTGGCCTCAGGGGCAATGACGGACAGACCGAAGACTTCGTGGGCCCAGAGCAGAAACACAGCGGAGAGTCCGTCCGAGCAGGGATGAGTCCAAGGATGAAGATGCCTTCGGGACTCTGCCATTTCCTTCTGCTCCTCTTGGTGAGTCTGTTTTGTTCTGTCTCTCTCCCTCCTTCTCTAGCTCTTTCACTCTCAAGAGCAGCTTTCTTCGTTCTTCTGAGCATCTGAGAACAAAGGCTCCAACTACTCACAAATCTGGGAGCCCGCAGTTCAGACTCCGAGGCAGAAACTGGTCTGTCTCGGTTTCAGAATCTCTGAGGGAAGACTCGCCTGGGGCCACCACCAGTAACCATCCCTGAGCTGACTGGCTGTGGTCAGACGGGGGTCACACTGCACGGAGAGCCGTGCACTGTGCGGGTGGCGGCCACAGACGCCCAGACGCAGGCGTGCAGAGCTGAGCCACGCAGAGGCTCCCAGAGACGGCACACGTGTCTCCCCCCACCCCAGCACTAGCTCCCAGGGTCCGAGCTGCTTGGACGCGCCCCCTAACCACCTAGACCCCCGTGTCATTATGTGGCTCACCCTGCAACCTCCAGAAATGGTGGGGAATACAGTTGAGAGTCTCCCACCAGGAAGGCTTCCTGGACAATGTCCCTCATTCGTCACCCCTTTCCGTGTTCATGGCCTTTGAAAAGATGAACCAGGTGAACCGGAAAATCTGAAGGAGCCTACCACTGGAGTTTCATAAATTACTTTTTCCTCAACTTTGAGACTATTCTTTAATATTCTTGGCATTAAATGAACACATTTAATACTGATTTATTAATTCAACTTACGGATATGATTTAATGACTGACTTGATTTCGTGTTTATCCTCAGGTGTTCCTGATAGACTCACCTGGGTGAGTAAAGTACACCTGGTCAAAAAATTCTGGTGCTTTAATCCACGTTCTTATAAACGAACGGCAATAAACATAAAAGTTTTGGAGGGATCTTCGACAGTTTCAATCACTCTAGTTACTCTTTAGAGTCCATTCCAATGAAGTGGAGTAATAATGCTATAAAGGCTATTCCAGAAGCAAACATAACCTTTATAGGATCTTGACTATTTTCAAAAGGAAGAGGCATTAAAGGCCAGGTAGAAAATTGAACACTGTCTCCTTCTGATTTTATTTTAGGGAAATGTTCCTTTCAAAGTGAAGACTGAGCTCACAGGACCGTGACACTGAAGTGAGCTGTCTGTCCGGTGGCCGCTGGCAGACTTGTCCGAAGAGACTCTGGGTGTCTGGCAGTGAAGGTCGGGGGGAGGACGGCAGGGAGGCAGGATGAGAGCAGCCCCAGGGCATCAGAGAGGGGGAGGATGCCCTTCTTTCTTGTCTGAGGCTCAAAGGCCTATTGCCAACAATCCCCGAGTCACCAAAGACCCAAAGCAGAGGAGGAGACACAACCACTTGGGAAGAAGGAACTGGCCACCAGTAGGCTGCTCATCCTGGAGATGGTGGGAACCAGAGGCCAGGTGGGGGGGAGATCCTTTGGAAACAGAAGTAGAGGCAGTGGGACTGGAAATCGGGAGGGTCTGTGTCTCAGGATATTTATCGAAGAGTTGGCCTACTCCAGCCAACAGGCCTGCAGACACCACGGTGACAAGGGAGACAACAAGTCCAGTGGACCCAAGGACTGTGTGAAGACTTGTCTGGGCCCAAAACTCTAGGAACCCAATCCTCGTCCAGGGCGGTATGGCCCAGATGAAGGGTAACGCTTCAACTTTTCATACAATAACCAGCAAAGATGTCTAGATGGTCTGTAGAAAACTGGTTACAGGCCTACAGGGCTGATTTAAAGCAAGATACAGATTAGAGAAGAAGCTGCGTACTTACAGGAGCCAACTTTAGATCCTGCAGGATGTCATCAAAATAATGAAACTCCGTTAACTCCAATTCGACCATTTCATTTTTCAGTTCCAGGACGCGACCCATCACTCCATCCAGGATTTTTCGGATCAGTATTCGCTTCTGCGGGTGGACGATCTGGTCATAGACATCCTCCAGGTTTCTGAAGATCTGCACGTATTTTATGTAGAAGGTGGCTAACATTTGGAAGATGAAGACTTGGTTGGTCTGGGATTCCATAACGTTTTGAGACTCTTTCTGAAGCAAAGAATTGAGGGTTTCTTGGGTCTGATGCCACATCTTATTATACATTCTGGGGGAAGACAGAGAATGAGTGAAAATTCCTTTGTGAGCCATATGAAACGGGCGTCTGGAATAAACAAGCATCAAATGTGAATCAGGAACACAGCGTGTAGTTCCCTTCAGACCATTTATGTCTTGTTTTGAGGTGCGTGTGATTTTCGGACATGACCGCTGTTATCATTATCAAATACATAGCTTAAGAATCCTTTCACCTCAATGATAAGACTGATTCCTCACTGTACCTGCAAAACCAGCATGACTGCACCCATTGCAGAGACAAAGAAGCTGTGAGTCCGGATTTTCCACTGACCTGTCCACACACACGGCTGGTGGGCTATGAGTTGGAGGAACCGCGTTGGAAAGTAATTCTGCACCACCTCGTAAAGTCAGACACAGCGGCCCCTATGAATGAACAATCATTCCCCAGAGAAACTCTTGGAGAATGAACATAATAGCGTTTCTTTCTAAGAGTCCAAACAAGGAGATAACCCAACTGTTTATGAATGAAAGAATGAATAAGTAATCTGCAGTGTATTCACAGTGGACTGGTCCCCGCAGTGGAGAGCGAGTGACTCACAGCTCAAAGCAACAACTGTGAACTTGAGACCCGTAATGAGGGACATAAGAAGCGAGGTGCAGCTGGCCTGGGAGGCCAGCCCCTAGGACTGCCTGAGCGGGCTCCTTGGCCTCGCTTGAGTCGGGGGAAGCATCAGACAGGGAGCTGGAGGGCAGGAGGAGGGTGGGCTGCAGGTACGTCAGCTCCCACCGCCTCTCTGGTTGGCCAGCAGTTGGCTGAGAGCCTCCTTCTACCGAAGGTTCAGGGTGGTGGCCGCTCTGCGTTGCTCGCCCCAGGACCCTTGTCGGTTCCAGGAGACTCTGTTCCCATCTCTTCCGCCAGTCCCTTTACTAACTGTCCTGCTGAGTGTGCCATCCTTTTCTGGCTGGGACCCTCACCAACACATCCAAGGCAGACTTTTTTTTTTGGTTGAAATTTTGGGTGATTTTTGGCTCTCTTTATATCCAAGAACCAGAGGAAAAGCTAATGGAAAGTTCAGTGTGTCCAGGAAGAGGCTTATTATCTCTCCCAGAGATGGGAGGGTGGGCAGGATCCTGGCCCCTTGCCCGGGATGAGGGGGAAACACACAACCCGTTAGGTCTTTCCGTGCTGGCCAGGGAGCCAGTGCGTCAAGGAGAGTGAGGGCTCTCCCTTCCTCTTCGCTGTCACCGTGGCCTCCCAACTCCACGCTCAGCTGTGTGTGGCATCCCTGGGTCCAGGCTGCCTGCACGAGGCCCTGCTGCTGGCATGGGGGCAGCGGGGCACCTGCTCCCTGCGGTCTACCTGCCACCTTTAGCCCCACCTCAGAAGGACCAGACCTTGCCTCCTATCTTCCCAGGGTTCTGCTGGAAGGTGGGCTTGTCCTCACTCCCTCTCCGCTTGCCGCAAGGTCCCACATTCTCTGGCTTGCCTCCTCCCCATTATCTCCCCTGCTTTCCCTCCTATGTTTTGTGCTATCTCCTGGTGAATGCTCTAACGTCCCGTTGGCCCTCGTGTGTTTACAGCCTTTGACATCCTCTATTGCTATGCTGGAGGTGATTCAGGAAGAGCAGGAAATGAAATTGCTCATTCAATCCACCTTATTTTACTGGGGGTCCCTCACTGACCTTCCCAAGGTCATTAGCAGGCATCCCCGCTAGGTCCTTTGCTCTGGTCCCACTACTTGCCCTTCCTCACTGATGCTCCGCACTTGCCTCTGAGAAATTGCCAACATCACTTCCTGGAATTGCCCACATGCTGTGACTGGTACTAGGTGTGACCTTGGCTACGATCCATGAACGGGGCTCCCGTCACTCTGGCTGAGGTGAAGGAGGTGGTCTGCTCCCTACTGTCTGAACCCAGTCTACAGGATTCTAAGCTCAGAACCATTATGCAGCACTGTACCACCACTTCTACCTTGACTGAAACTAAAAGAACCACCACCATGACCAGAACATACGTAAACCTAACTCTTGCCAAGATGATGGGTGAGAAACTTAATCTCAACATTTGAATGTCCGTTCACCTGGTTGCAAATGAGACTGGATATCCGCCTGCATATGGGTTGTTCGTTAAGTTCTGTTCCTCAAATTATTGATCCGTTTGTTTTGCTTGTTTTTCCACTGCATTACTTTCCTATTAATTTATGAGGGTTCTTTATATATACCGAGTGTCTATGAGTTCCTTAACTTGCCTTCCAGCTGAGAAGCTGGTGTCTTACCACCCGCAGCCCAGGGCAGGCTGTGGGCATGTGCCCTCCACCTCTATCCTGCTGGGAAGGGCGATCTCCCCCGGATTCATGGGGGTCCAGCTGCAGCCCTTCAGCCTGGTTTGGAGCCAGGCCCTGTAGGAGCAGCGATCCCAGAGAACAGAGCCAGGGCCTGACCAGGCCTCCAGCGTGCGCCCGCTCCCTGCTGTGCGCTCCCATGCTGCTCGTGGGGCAGAGAGTTTCAACTTGCATTAAAAAAATTCTGATTCTCAGTTTTTCAATTTAAAATATTTTCATTTTATTTTAAAATGTACTATTCCACTATTAAGTATAACAAATACATATTAGTATGTTATCAATTAATACAAACTTAAAAGGACAAATAAAAACTTTTTAAAAAAGATTTATTTATTTCAGAGGGAGAGAGAGATTTATTTCAGTGAGTGTGTGTGTGGCAGCAGGGGGAGGGGCGGTGGCAGAGGGAGACAAGCGGACTCCCCACTGAGCCCAGAGCCCCATGCGGGGCTCCATCCCAGGACCCTGAGACCACGACCTGAGCCAAAATCCAGAGTCAGATGCTTAACTTACTGAGCCATCCAGGAACTCTAAAAATACAATGTTTAAATAAAACTCTAAAAAATAATTTTTTAAAATCTCTCATTTTTATGTTCCTGGAACAGAGATGAGAGACTTTCCTCTTCTTGGCCAAAAGTTAGAAGCTTCTCTTGGTGTGAGAAGAGCGTTTCAGGCTTGGACAACGATGACGACGATGATGATGGAAGAAGATCGAAAGGACATACTGCTGGTCACCGTCCTAAGTCTCTACAGGCATCAGCTCACATGAACCTAAGGGCCCCCTCAGGCAGGAGCTACCATCACTGCAGTTTACAGACGCGTCAGCGGAGGCACAGCACAGCTGACCCGCGTCCAGAGCTCGGAGTCTGAGCCCTTCTGTGGCCCCCATTCTTCAGGGTGAAAGCAAATGTGGGTGACAAAGCAGGTGGCATCGTTGTCCTGGGCCAAGAGCTACAGTTGGAAATACACTTCTCCCGGCAGCCCCCCGCCGAGTGTGGATACTGAATACCGCACCCCCCGGGGATGTGCGTGTCAGATGTCTCCAAGCTTGGGCATCTTTAAAAAACATTGCTAATGAAAGAACGTTCTGCCAGATGGCTTTACGAAGCGAGAATGTTTTCAGGGGCAGTTCGATTCCATTTAGCACAGGACTTGCCACTCCTTGCAGAAGAAATGACAATTGACTAGAAATGACCTCATCACAGAACAGTGAACGGCGGCAGCTTCTGTCTGGTCCCAGCATCAGGTGGCCTTCAAGAGCCAGGCAAACAGGACACGGGAGGTGGAGGCAGAAACCAAGCGGACAATGAAGGCTGCTTTATCAAGCACCTTCCCCGGGAAGGGTGCCAGGGAGCAGAGCATGTTCCTAGATCACCAAAGCCCAGACTTCAAGCACCTGGTGGGGGGGGGCACACCCAGGCGTCCCCTGACCTGACCGGCTGCCCAGCCAACGTTCACATAAAACAGCAAACCATGTGGCTTGTTTTGTGGCCTAAACCTGTCAGGACAGCATTACGGAAGAAAATTACAGGCTAATTTTGTTTAGAACTTGGATCTGAAATTCCACTTAGCAAACAGGACGCGGCGCCAGATCAAAAGAGTGGTTCCCTCTGACCGGGGAGGGGTCATCCCAGGAATCTGCTCGAGTTCAGCATGAAGACAAGCTGAGCTAAAGACAGCAACAGAACAGTGCAAAGCAAAGATTATTTCCACAGATGCCAAGAAAATGCTCAATAAACTTAATTTATGGCATATGTCTGATTAAGAAGCCCGTCCACATACCCCTAAGAACACATGCTGTCAGCCCTTCAAAATGCTGCACGCCAGAGACCAAAAATATTTTCAGGAGACACACTAGAAATCTAAAAGGAGTGAAAAAGGATGAAGCAGAGAGAAAAGGGCTTCATACAAAAGATTTAAGAAACTACTTGTAAATGACACCATTGCAAAATCCAAGGAAATTGGTAACAAAATATAAGAAGTCAACTGGGCAGCAAAGTTGCAAGCCATCGATAAAAGCCACAAACACTGAATGCAGAGAAAAATACGAGAAATGAAAAACAAACCCCCACTCCCAGTACTGATTAAACATGTCAGAATGAATATGGCGGGAGCCACACAAGATGTAATGGAAGAAAATTCTAGAATGCTAGCTGCGGAGAATCAGAACAGGCAGAAGGCTGGAGAGACAAGATGAAAAGAGACTCTTGAGACGGACATGCAGATTTAACATTGCCGAGATTTGGGGAATACTAAACCGGAGTCTGAATGAATAAATCTAGTCATAATTTCTAAGTGGGGGGGTGGGATCGGTAGTGAAAAATAAAGGGCACTTATCAGACTTCAAAGCATTGAACATGCCAGTAAGCGCTAAGGTTGTGCAAGACCCCAGGGAGGCTGTCCGTGGGGTACAGGTGGGGTGACCTGAATCTTACAAAGGCCCACACCCATCGTGAGCAAGGGATGTTGGGTAGAGGACGCTTCCACCGGGGTGACCACACCCACGCTGATGGATGGAAAGCACCCAGAATTTAGGAATGCCTGGACTCCACTCTGGGACAGACCCAGCCCGGCGAAGGCTTGCTGCCCTAGCTCAGTGCACTCATTGGCTTCCACCCAGGGTCAAAGAAGCAGAAACCCCTCCAGGGCCAGGGCTGAGCTGACCCACCCCCGGAATTCCGGGCTGAGGATTCTCCTGGTGGCTTGGAGCCTTCTAGGTCCTGCCTTTGGGCGGCAGCCTCTTCCTTCCTCACCTGCTGCTTTTCTGGGGAGCCTTGCTGGAGAGACCAGGCACGGGTCCTTGGGTGATGGGAACTATGAGGCAGCCACGCGAGCCGGCCCACCCGGCATCATCACCCTGTCCTCTGCACACGGACCTCGGGGTCCTTGCCGGCCAGGTTCCCTGCTGTTCTGATGCTCCTCCCTGGGTGCCCACTGGCCACAGCCTCAGCACTCTCTGCACTGCCAGCAGCCACTGGCCAGCCTGGGGAGCCCCCCACCCCCCGCCACCCCCCATCCGTGCATGCAGTCCCAGCCCGGCTTGAGCCCTGCCTTGCCTCGCTGCCCCACGGTCCCTGCATCTTTCCGCTACATTACATGAGACCTGGCATGTCGCAGGATGATTTTTTGTTTCTTTAAAAATAAGAACATCATTAAGATATAATTCACGATCCTTAAATTTATCCTGTCAAAGCGCACCCATCAGTGGGTTTTAGTATATTCCCAACCACCGCCTCTACCTAACTCGAGAACATTTCCATCTCCCCAAGAGAAAGCCCTGACCCCCCTCCTCCCAGCCCCCGGCCGCCGTTCATCTAACTTCCGTCTCCGTCTGCCTGCCGTGGGCTCTTCACATAAATGCGCCCACAGAGTAGGTGGCCCTTGAGCGCTGGCTCCTCGCACTCAGCGCACTGTTTCCAAAGTGCACACGTGTGATCCTGCATCAGGACCTCGCTGCTTCCTGCTGCCGGACCCGGTCCCGGCACGCATGCTCCACGGTCTGCAGGCCCGCGCGCGGATGACGGGCATGGGGCTGCCTCCGCCTCCTGGCTGCTGGGAATGATGCCCCCGTACAGGCGTTTGTGTGGACACGTGTTTTCGTTTCCCTCGGGTCTGGCCAGGAGGGTTTAAAGGCAAAAGTGCTGTAAGGTTAGAATCAGAAGCTGTCTTCTGGGGTAGTGGGTCTCAGGCAGGCCACAGCCTCCTTGGGCCTTTACTTCCTCAAGTGGCCAATCTGGACAGGGACCCCTCTCTGGACATCCCAAGGGGTTACTGTGGGATGGGATAACCAATGGGAAAGTGTTCTTGAAATTTTACGCGCACCTTGTAAAGAGGAGGTGGCATTTCATCCACGAGACTACTTAAAAATTTTTTTTAAGTACGTGATTGCTTTCAGACTTGAGCATATGACCAAGAAGTGTTACAGATTTTGAAGTCAGGAGGATTGTGGGTGGAGAAGACGGAATATGACAGCTGAAAACGGCCAGACTGTTATTTCTACAGCTTGGCAGATTTCTGTAGCCGGGTGGGTGGGGGAAGGGAAGACTGGTACATTCAGACATACCACGTGCTTCGATGAAAAATCTACATCTTGCAAAATGGGAATTCTCCCCAAGATATTTTATATAGGGTAAATCTTCAAATTCTTCCAATACTATGTGGCTGTTTGTCCTCTCTCCAGAATATTCCCTTGGCCTTCTTTCTTAAGGGAGGCCCGACTGTCCTTCCCTGCAGCCCTCACAGGAGAGACTCCCTTTCTGCCAGAATCTTCCGACCATTGTGGGGATGGGGACTCAAGGTCCTTGCTCCTCACTGCCACTTCCAGATCATTCTCCCTGTCCCCCCCAGCTTTGCACCTCATTTCTTCAGGTGGCATCACCACTGCCCCTGTCACCATCATCTACCCCGTGTATCATCTCTCCAGGACCCCAAGGTGTCTACCCATGAATAGCATTTACTGCCAGACTCTTCCCTCCTCAATGCCCTAAGATAAACAACTCAGCTCCCTCGAAGCCAAGACCTCGGGCCATCTGCTGGGGCTCATGTCCCCACTGTCAACATCACCCCACTACTCCCTCCTTCTCCTCCTCACCATTCCCTTTCCTTTAGCAAAGAAACATGTCATTGCCTCCTATATTTAAAAAAAAAAATCTGGGTGCCTGGGTGGCTCAGTGGGTTAAAGCCTCGGCATTTGGCTCAGGTCATGATCTCAGGGTCCTGGGATCGAGTCCCGTGTCGGGCTCTCTGCTCAGCAGGGAGCCTGCTTCCTCCTCTCTCTCTGCCTCTCTGACTGCTTGTAATCTCTCTCTCTCTCTCTGTCAAATAAATAAATAAAAAATCTTAAAAAAAAAATCTGTCTCCTGGCCCCACTTCCCTGCACCATGTATAGCAAAATTCCTTGGAAAAGTTGGCCACGCTCACTGTCTCTCCTGGTGCCTCCCATTCTCGGCAGCCTTCCTACTCCATCCTCCACAAGGGTCAAGGGCACTGGGGACCCGGCCTTGGTACATAGATGGCCCACTCGGTCCGCTTCTGACTTATCAAGTGTGTTTGACAAGCTTGTCTCCCTCCTCCCAGAAACATTCCTTCCTGTTCACCTGGCTTCCAGGACACAGCAGTTTTGCTTCCTCCTCATGGATCCCACCTTCGATCCCTTTGCTGGTGTCCGCTCCCCTGTCTCTTACCAGCGGATGACCCCTCCTCTCTTCGTCTACACTCATGCCGTGTCAATAAAACCCATCCACCTACCAACACCTGCTCAGTTCATACTTCATACACAGACCTCTCTCCTGACCTCAATGGTCGATTATTCAACTGCCTACTTGGTCTCTGATGGGCACTTGAACCTCAACGGGCCCCACACGGAGCTCCCGACCTTCCCCACCTGCAACACCTCGGCAAGGCCTTGACCTCTCCACTGCTGTTTCTTCGACTACAGATAGGGTTGGGAAGAGCGTGCCTGCGGCTGGAGGTAGAGCGCCCGGGACCGGCCGTCTGCCTGCTCGGAGCGCACCCCCGGCCTCCCCGGGCCTCGCTGGGCACCGTCTGCCCGCCCGGAGCGCATCCCCGGCCTCCCTGGGCCTCGCTCCTCAGCTGGACAGTGGGAATGACACCGGTCACAGGTCCTCGTCGTCGGGGTGGTGAGGATCCCACGCTGCCCTGTTCACACGCTCAGCCCAGCGCCCGCAGACGCGGCACCGTCCCCGTCCCCACACGGTCCCGAAGCAGACGGAACGACCCTCGCCGCCGAGCGAGTGCTGGGCAGCGGCTCAGGCCGGGCGCATCCTCTTCGCGGCACCCCTGCCACAGGACTGCGGCTCCTCGGGAAAAGCAGAGTCGTACCGCGAAGCTTCCGCAAGCTCCTTCTGGATCTAATACGGGACGTGGTGTTTCCACCAAGCAGCCCGCGGATAACCGAGAAAGACGAACACACGAGCAGGCGACGTACCGAATGTCTACACGGTGCTGCTGGTTCAAAAAGAGCAGCGGGGCAAAGCCACGGGCTCGCGGGAGCTCACGTCCAGGGGCGACAAGGCGGCGCGAGGGGGCGGGAGCCCCAGGCCTCGTCCACTGGAACCGGACGCTCCACCCCGGGGCCGGTCTGCGTTTGCGAACACACACGGAGCGGAGGGGAGAGACGCAGGGGAGAAGCAGCCCAGCAAGCCGTCTTTCCGCCCGAAGACGGCCGCCCCACGTCTGTAAGCCGGCGGCCCATCACTTACGCGTTCGACATGGCTGACTACTTTCTCTCTTTCCCTCGACCGCCCGGAAGCTCTTCCGTCTCCCTCCGGAGGGCGGCCGGCTGCAGGCGTCGGGACACCGCCAGGGGCGTCCGCGGAGAGGTCCTCCTGGAGGACGGGGGAGGGGGTCGGGGCTCTCCTCTCACTTTGGGAAGGAAAAGGCGAGAGCGCGCAGGCACAGAAAGGCTCGGGAACTTTCCTGTAGCCCGTCGGCAGGACGCAAGGCGGAGCCTAGCAACCGAGACGCTACGCCTGCGCAGTGCCGGCTCACCGCCCACCCGGCCGGGCACGTCCCCGCCCCCCCCTGAGCTCCACGCGCCTGCGCGGCCCCCTGGTTTCCGTGGCAACCGCGGCGCGGCGGACGCCAGTCGGGCGGATGGGAGCTGCTGCCTGCTTGGGACCGGTCTCCCGTGGACCCTCCCGGACACCAGTCCCCGGGGCCCTTCCGCCGGCCCGTCGGCCTCCACGCCGTAGTCCCGCTTCCCCGTTTGCCCCTTGTCATCCGCCTTCAGATACGTGGCCTTGGACGAGGGCCTTGTTGTAGCCTCCGTCTTCCCATCTGTAAAAGGGGGCAGCAGTCATCGTTGGTTCAGAACTTGACTGGGCTTCTCCTCCGGGCCAAGCGCAGACTCAGGTTCTGGGGCTACAGGGCAGAAGCAGGCCTGCCCTTCTGGGGCGAGATGAAAGTGAGATGAGGAGCTAGGGTGTTGTACATGGAACATGCCATGTGCATGTTCGTTACTAGCAGGTTGCTGTGAGTGTCTGCTTTCACTGCCCTTCTTTCTGCATCTTTAGTAACTACTGAGATTTATTTGCAAATTTTATAACCTGCAGTTCCTACAGGAACGCATTCAGGACCAAGGCAGTTGAAAGAGCATGCAGAAGGCACCCACGGAAAAATGACAGCGTGATTCTGGATGACAGAACCTCTCTCCCACCATTACTAATGAGATGAACAAAAAAAGAGCAAAAGTCAGGAATAACGACAAAAGAAAAGAGCAACTAAACAGAAAAAGATAAGTACAACTTTGTGCCATAAACTTCAAAAAACTGTACTCAGTGAAATAGACGTCTGCCGTGGAGAATGGCTTTTGAATCTCATCCCCGTCCCCCGAAAATCCCCACTAGGGGGGGAATCCAAGTAGACAAAAATACCAAGATTTCCCACTAATGCTTTTTGATACAAAGAAGACACGGATCGGCAAAGTGAGATGAGAAGGTGGGCACAGAAGCAAGCTACCTGCGGGAATCCAGGGGAGACAAGACTACCACGAGTAGGAAACAGCCCCTACTGCCCACAGGACCTGACCAGAGCTGGGAAAAATCACGAGGGCTTGCCACTTTCTAGGACTTTGCACTGTATAGAACCAAAGATTCAAAGTCCAAGGACGGTTTGTCACAGAGACAGGGTGGGCTCCTAACAAGTTTCGGGGATGGTGGCAGAAGTTGAACAGAATTTCCGGAGCAAGCAGAGCCCAGCACTTGCACACATCCAGTGGCTCAGTCCTAATCCTCAGTGTGTATATGGGTCATAGGACAGTAGATGGGAATGTGATCTTCCAACTTTCAAAATCTTTCAGATATAGTGAGAAAACAGTCAAGGAGAATTTGCTTACATTATAATTGAACAGAAGATTTCCAAAAGCAATCCATGTTAGATATAAATAAGATAGCAGCAACGAATCCACTATCCAAATCTAAGATGTTAGTAAGAGGGTAAGGGAAAAAAAAATCAAAAACAAAAGAGGGACGCCTGGGTGGCTCAGTCAGGTAAGCATCTGTCTTTGGCTCGGGTCATGATCTCAGGGTCCTGGGATTGAGCCTTAAGTTGGGCGGGAGTCTGCTTCTCCCTCTGCTTCTGCCCCTCCCCATCCCAGCTTGTGCACATGTTCTCTCTCTCTCAGATAAAAGAACATTTTGAAAAGAGAAAGAATTATGGCATGGGTGAGACAGATGAAGAACCTAGTCTCGAAGAAAACGTAACCAAATAGAAGTGTGGTTGTGTCCATGTTATAGAATAAATTAATATAAAAGAACACCAACCTAATAGACTAAGGGTTGGCAGAAAAGATAAGACAGCACAATGAGAAGAGGGAAATGATACAGCTAAGGCAGCCAAATGAAAATCAGAAATAGTCAATAGAGAAACCAAATTAGAAAGACCCAAAGGCAGACTGGGGCACAATTCATCTGAATGACCGACTTACAGGAAATGCTTGGATCAACTACAGTGAATGTACAGGAAAAAGACTCTTGTCATTTGAGCAATTAGAACAGGGTTAGTCGATATTCTTTAAAAAAAAAAAGAGTCCTCCAATATTAATTTTTTTCAAAGATACAAGGAAACGACTCTGAAAGAACAGAACTAAATCTGCAGATCAAAAGTTCTCACTGTGTTCCAGGAACAACTGGTATAGAACAACCAACACCAAAGATCTCCTGGATGTGTGATTGAACTTCAGGGAGAAGTGGTAGGGGGATCTGGTGCCCTCAGATGTCTCCACAGTAGCTTTCAACGTCAGCAATATTTACTGTTGCTGCTGAGATGGTAGCAACATTGACAAAGGTTGGGGAAAATTGTGACCCAAGATATTTCTACTCACTAACTTAACATTCCCAAATATGAAAGCCCACTGGAAATACAGCACTCATGCATGAATTGGCAGGTTTTCAAATTCAAGTAACCCAGTGTCTGATGGCTTGAACAATAAAGATTTAGAGTCTCCCTTCCAAGAATAGAGGCTAGACAGTTTTGGACTGGTTATTCCAATGGCTCAGTGACATCATCCTTCTTTGATGGTCTTTCCATCTTTTGGCATTGTCATCCTTAAGATGTTGGATGACTTCCTTCATGGTCATAAAATGTCTGCCATGACTCCAGACATTACCACCTCACTCTGGGACATTTCGAGATAGTGCAAGGACCAGCTGGGAAATGTGACCACCATTATCGTCTTGGAGAAATCAGGATTTACCTGCATTATGAGAGAGAGAGAGAGAGTAGTGGATAAAAGAATCAAACCAGGGCTCTGCTAGTCTGGAGTCAGGCAGTATGGGCTGTTGGGTAGGTGACATTCAGGAAGAGCCATAACTCGAGCTCTTCTAGAAAATGAATCACCTGAGGGTGCAATCCAGCAATCAAAAGAGGTAAATCACGTTCAAAGGATGAACAAGTACCTAGTGTGGGAAGGCTGTGGAACAAGGTCTCCCAAAGTCTGCAGAGCAGGAGAACAAATACAGTTTTCTCTGATTATAGCCCATGAACTTTGCAGCTGCTAAGCTGATCCATTTATTGGCTACTTACTCTATGCGGGGACTCTGTGGGACTGGACATATATTCATCCATGAAGTCTTCCTGTTAGCATTATGAGGTGGGTAATATTTTCATCCCTATTTTACACAAGTGGAAGCTGAGACCAAGAGAGGTTAAGTATGTCCAAGGCCATGCTCCGGGGGATGGTGGAGTTGGCATTCAAACCTTCTGATAATCTCATTTCGGAGACTATACCTTTGATTATTATCATTTTGTTGGGAGCAAAAACTATCTTGATATCTGTTAAAAATTGTTTTCTGTGAGACAAATGTTATTAAAAACAGTGGTTCTCAAATCATTTCTCCTTTAAGGAAAAAAAAATCAATGCTGTCTAATTAGGGAGATAGAAGGTAACTTTGTCCTCAGTATCGACAATTTATGCAGCTTCATGATCAGACTGCCAGGTCTCTGGGAAAATGTATCTTCTCCCATATGCAGTCATCCGGGCAAATATTTGCTGATGCTCATTCTGAGCAAAGCACAAGTGTCCCCACAGTGCGGCCGAAAAGGATGACGGATCTCGCTGCATTCTGCCAGCAAGGAATAGGGGCGATAACCACCCAGAAGAGCTCAGCCTTCCTTATCACAGGCTCATTTCTTGGAGGAATGGGAGGTGTGCGAGAACCCCCAGACACTGTCCACGAGACCGTGTCAGATGCTTCAAGCCCCAGGACATTCCTATCCCATGAGCTCCTCCTCGCTGCTCACATTGCCAGCAGGGAGAGAGACGGCCCGGCCCCACTCGAAAGTTCACTCTGGTTCTGTAGAGCTCACTGTTACCCTTTTGCCTTAAGGCTCCAGGCCAAGCAGAACCACCTTCTTCTAGCAGAGCAGCCTCGTAAATGTTTAAGCCCCCATACCTCTGCCCCGGTCTCTCTGATTATAGGGCAAGCACCCTCAAGTTCTTTACCACAGCAAGATATTAGGCTTCCCTGCGATCATGCTCTTTGTCACGCCGTCTTCAGTGTCCTTCTGACTTAACCCAGTGAAACAGAACCTCCCAGGTGGGGGCCAATAGGCCCTTCATTAGCATCACACTGTTGACTCAGGAGGGTCGACCAGATCTCTCTTTCTCCCTCCGCTGCCACCTGCTGAGCCCCCTGAGCCACCCAGTTCCCAGATGGAATGTTCTCTATGAAAAAGCCAGGGGGCCCGAGCACAGTGCTGGAGTGTGTCTGAATTTCCACCAGCTGACAAGTTACACATCTGCCCGGCCCCGCTGTCATCTGGCCCGTGTGTCTCAGCAATCCCGTGAGATAAGGATTTGGTCAAGCGCGTTGCCAATAGGCGGCTCCTGGTACCCACAGCGTAGGCCTCAAGTACGAGGTGAGTGCTGGTTGGAATTTAAGACTAGGCTCGTCTGCTCTGCCTTGTCTTTCAGAGAACCCAGAATGATAACCCTTGTCTCTGCTTCCTTTTCTGAGAACTCACAAATCCTTGTAATGGTCGCTTCTGGATCCACGTGAAGCTTGTGGGACCAGCGCCTGGCGTGACCGCCTCTCTGAGCCTCTCTGCTGAATTGGCGGCCGTGTTTGGCTCCTCACGCCCACCCGAGTCTCCCTGAAGGCCGGCACCTAAGGAGCAACTCCCCACAGCAGCTCCTCTGTCTAGACCTCTGCCTGCCTCAGGCTGCGGGAGAGAGCTCTGCCTTTTCCCACGGGGAGGGGGCGTGCAGGCCACGACCCCACCAAAAGGGGACACCGCTCAGCCCTTCCAGAACCACCTTCTCCAGCACCAGCCTTCTCACTCTCCTCCTTCATGAACGACCCCCACCTTCTTCCCAGCGACAGCAAGACTAAAACACATGATAGGCGTACCCGGTACCCAAAGACCACGCTATCCACCCCAAACACAGCTGGCCCAAGCGCGCTGCCTGGGGAAGGCTCTCAGCCCCAGCTGTGTGTCACTGGCAGGGGACAGGCCAAAGGTGGCCACACTGCCCCTTGGATCAGCTCCCCAGGGGACCCGGAGCAGGCCCAGCGCTCTGTCCTGCCCCATCCCGTCCCTGGGTCCCATCCTGCCGTGCCTCAGCGGTCTGAGATTCTCTTCCCCCTGAGAATACTACGTTCCTTTTGTTGAGTGACCGTATTCCATGCTTTGCTAGACATCTGAGGCCCAAATCATTATTCAAACTCACATTTCCAGTAATTTCCTCCCACCTGATCAAGATCTTTTCCATAGTTACTGTGTTTTGTCCTAGTAAGTGATGTTTTATTTCATTTTAGATGTAAACGTCATTTTACACAGTCTCATAGTCCGATGGCCGGGTCCCTGGGGAAGTCCATCTTCCCACCAGTCTTGATGTGTATGAAATCATTTGGGCCAGTGCTCATTGATGCCGGTTCTGTACAAAGCCCAGCACTCGACACTGCGCAGTAGAAAGAGATGACTGTGATATGAATTCTGCCTTCAGAGAGCAGACACAGGAGATCAAGGTCAGAGGTGGCCCAACGCCACGCGCCAAGCCGTCCGTGAGTTTGGAACGGAGAGGGTCGAGGGGGCCTTGGGAAAGTGGAACGTATTACACAGCAGATGGGATCTGAGCTGGGATCTGGGGATGAGCGGGGCTGTGGCCTGAGGAAACAGAAGGAGAACATTGCAGGCAAAGGAATCAACATGGGGAGAGGCGTAAGAGCAGAAGTGTGGGGATACAGTCATTCGAGAACCGATGTTTCTGTTTGACCTGGGAACAGGTTTGGCATCCTAGGCTGGGGCCGGGGGTATGTGGTGCCCCCCCCCCCCCCCAGAGCTGCTGCGGTTGAGCCGAGCAGGAGAGCTGACGTGATCATGGGGCACAGAGACCCTAAAAAACAGGGAGGACGGGGGGGAGGACAGAATAGGGAGGGAGCACACTGTGGAGTCACTCTCAGCCGTGCGAAGGAATGACACACCTGCCGCGGCTACAGCGCAGAAGAAACTAGAAGGGCCTGAGGCTGAGTGAAATAGACCAAATACTGTGTGGCGTCACTTAGTAAGAACCATCTCTTGAGGCAAATTTCTAGAGACGGAAGCGGATTTGAGATCACCGGGGGCTGGGGAGAGGAGGGCATGGGGTGTTAGTGCTGAATGGGTGTGGGGTTTCTGGTTGGGGTGATGAAAAATGTTGGAAATTGTGCTGATGGTCACACGACATTGTGAATATTGTTAATGCCAGCAAACTGTACCCTTAAAATGGAATATACATTTTAAGGAAAAGGAAAGGGAATTGGGGGAAATCGGAGGGGGAGATGAACCAGGAGGGACTGTGGACTCTGAGAAACAAACTGAGAGTTATGGAGGGGAGGGGGAGGGGGGGTGGGTGAGCCTGGTGGTGGGTACTAAGGAGGCACGGATTGCATGGAGCCCTGGGCGAGGTGCATAAACGATGAATCTTGGATCACTGAAAAAATAAAATTAAATTAAAAATAGAATAAAATATAAAAAATATAATGTAATATAATTTTTAAACAAAAAATGGCATATACGTGTGTGTGTATGTAAAACTTGCTATATACGTATTAGGCAACCTGTGTGCATACATATGTGTATCAGTGTATACGTGTGAATGTCCATGTTGTGTGTGCGTATGTGTGTGTGTATGTGTGTATACATTTGGACCTGGACTTTTTGAGCAGGAGGCCGAGAGTCGAGGAGAAGATGGGAGGCGCCGAGGACGCCCGAGTCCGGGGTGCCCGGTGCGGCCCCGAGAGCGAACATCGGAGGTGGCGCGGCAGGCCGGGCGCCGGGGCGGGAGGAAGCCGGGGTGCCGGCAGCGCCGGAGGGGGCGTCGGGTGATGCACGCAGGCAGCACCTGTGCGAGAGGAGGGCTGTGGGCGCTGGGATGCGGCGGGCGGAGCTGCCGGTGAGACGGCCGGTGCTGCTCCGTGAGGAAGAGGAGGCGGGAGAGCAGCTCCGAGGGGTAACGGGGACCCGGAAGCTGCCCGAGTCAGCGAGGCATGAGCTCGTTTTTAGGGAAGAAAGAACTGGAGGTTGTATTCCTCAGCCAATGCACTCGATTGTTCAACGCTGGTCTAGAGGCGGCTGTCCCCCCTCCCCCCACCACGTGCACGGACGGCCCTTCAGACCCTCATCCTCTTTCTCTCCGGGTCCCCATCCCCTCCCTCCACTGTCACAGCACACGGGACCCTGCCCGTGACTCACGGTGGTGGCATCTGGCCTTTGCCAGAGCAGGTGCAGGCGGCACAGGGCACAGTCTTGGTAAGTCTTGGCAAGTGTCCCCGGGAAGACGGCCCATCTGTGGCTTCCTGCCCAGCACGCGTGGTTCCTGCAGGAGGGCCCCCCGGGGTCACCGGTGTCTTCCCCGCTGTCGCCCATCTGCAGGCTTATCCCAACCCCCCCATCACTCAGAGCAGACGGTGTGACTCCGGGAATGGTATGAACTTGCCGTGTCCCAGAAACCAGGGTGGTACGGCGCCGGGCGCTCAGCGTTCGGAAGATCCAGTTCACGAAACGTTTTTCTGGAAACTCAGGATTTGAGCATTTCCTCAGCGATGCTGGTAGAGGAGTAGAGTCCTCCAAAGATGAGTTTACTTGGCTTGTGAGGAGGCTGCCAGCGAGGCTGTCCAAGGCGAGAGCCGGGCTCCGAGGAGCCCCCCGACCCACCGCCGTTCCATGGGACTTCACGGCTGGGGAACAGGAGGCCCCGGACAGACTCCGCTCCCACAGGCGTCCCGGTAAGCCCGCGGGTCCGCAGAGACTGAAGGCAGCACGGCTAGAAGGGGACAGGCGTCAGGCTCAAGTCGAATTCGCAGGCCTTTCCTTTCCCCTTCGATGTAAGAAACCTTCCCTGTGCTTCTAAGTAGAAAATGTCATCTGCGTAACAGGTGTATTTTTAAATGTCAGCGATGAAATCTTCTGCTGTGACACACCACCTTTCATGTCCCATGTTACATCTGCACATAAGCAGATCGCTGACGTGCTAAGCTTGTCACATCCTCACACGTAACTGGAAACGAATGGAGCATTCATTTCATTTGTTCGTAGTTGTGACAGTAAATGCTGGCAGATGCTCGGTGTCCCAAGACCCAACATTCACACTGTTGACTCCTCCCGACCAGCCTCCAATGTTGGTGCTGTATTTTAATCTACAACAGGGACAGTTCTGCCTGCCTTAAAGGATGACTGTGAGAATTAAATGAATAATGGATGTAGGGCACTTGGCACGAATTAGAACCCACGGGCTGCTATGTAGCAGCTAATCCCTTAAGCCCCTGGGGTTGCCAAGGTGTCTGCTCAAAATCCACATCTCAATTAGCAGTATTCCTAATCTGGGGTTTTTTCAGTGATCTTGGGGGAAATCCAGGATGTCAAAGGTCTGTCCCATACAGGTTGCTCAGTGGAGCGCTCAGAGCCTAGATATTGGCTTCATCAGAGTATTAGTTACAAACGGGGCTCCGACAGCTGAAGTCTGCACACCCAAACAGCAGAACTGTGGGTTGTGAATCTTGGCTTCTGTCCAGTCTATCACAATAACATTGCAAAGGATATCGGACTGGAAATGAGTCTTATTTGATAGATTGTGTTGAGCCCATGCTAGTAAACAGATTGAAAATGGCTATTAGTAAGCCGAACATTATATACTGGAGGGAATTCCAAAGATAACAGACGATACAAAGAGCAAAGCTCTTTTACGTCAAATAAACATCACTTCCACTGGGAAATGAGTGTGTGTGTTTCTTATAAGCTGCTTTATTATCTATAAATAAGACTGTCCAGTGTGAGAAAAAATAAAAAGGAACTAGCCAAAGGCAGGATGTTTTTTTTTTAATATTATTATTATCCTGGTTTTTTTTCTCTCACAAAAACTGAGGCAGCTTTTGTAACCCAGGTGCAAAGGAGGTCACTTCTCATTGTTTGAACACCTGCTGTCTTTTAAAATGAGCATGATTTCCATAGGCCATTGATAAATTCAGTCTCAAACCGCCTCAAAAAGGACCGTCTCCCTGTATTTTGATAATCCTTCTGAATAATTAGCACGTGTCCCTCCAATTTGTTTTGTTTTGTTTTGTTTCTGTTTGACTCACAAACCGTTTCCCTCCTCTTGTGTGATTTTCACAATGCTTCTAATAAAACAATAGTTCTCGATGCCCAGGGTGGAAAGCTAATTGCAAATAACAGCTGCATTGTTCAAAAAACAAAGTGATATGCTAATGAGAGGAATTTAGAGACTCGGATTGCCAGTGGCTCCGACTGCGTCAGTCAGATGCAGTTGAACAGCAGAGAAAATATTTAGTCGACCTATTCGTTTATCCAAGTTCACTGCTAGACTTAACAAATAGAATCGCCGTTAAAAAAAACTCAGGCAGAAGGTTAGTAAGATTTTCACATGTACATTTTTTTATCCTGTTGGCCTTTTGGCTGTCTCTAGACTTGTCCTTGCCTATTTATATCTTCTTCCTGGAAGTGCAGTACTTCTGAGAAGTGGTGTTGACCCCTACCTGGCAGGGCAGCAGGGTGGTGTCAACTGTCAGACCCCCCCCCCCACAAGGCATCCTTCTGGTTCGGATACCCAGGGCCTCCTGTTGATGCCGTGTGCGGAGCTGAAACACTAAAGCCATCCGGGGAGGTGTTTACTTATGCTTTTCTATGCTAAGGACACTGTTTCAAACTTTTTAGTTGTCCTAACACGTGAAATATGGATAAACATAATAAGGGCTACAACCTTTAAAATACTTTTTATTAGAGCAAGTGCAGACGAAGGTGCATCTCTTAAAAACACAGCTCAATGAATTTCCTCCATCTACAAA
The DNA here is from genome assembly GCA_002007465.1 of Ailurus styani. Lineage (NCBI taxonomy): Eukaryota > Metazoa > Chordata > Mammalia > Carnivora > Ailuridae > Ailurus > Ailurus styani. The sequence goes on along the minus strand of LNAC01000088.1, from coordinate 2,781,834 downwards.
CGCTCCTGTAATAAGTACGGAGATCAAGACAGCGAGGAGGAGACTCCCGGGAGCTCCTCCGTGCCCTTCCTAATCCCATCCTGTGTCTTTCTCCCAACTACTGCCTGTCCGACACCAAAGATGACTTTTTCCCTTATAAAGGAAGACTTCCTGTATACATTTTGTGTGGATGGGTTATCCGATGTGTGTTCTGTTTGGTCAGGCTTGGACCTACTTGGGAATGTGAGATGTATCCACATGGTTTCATGTAGATTCAAGTTGTTTTCATTGCCGTGTAGTATTCCACTGTAGGATTCCACTGTAGGATTCCACTGTACGATCAGACTATAGTTTCTCTACCCTTTCTACTGCTGATGGACAGTTGGGTTGCTCCCAGGCTGAGCTTATCACCAATGATTCTTTCTCAAAAGATTTATTGATTTATTTGAGAGAGAGAGAGCGAGAGCACAAGTGTGAGTGATGGGGAGGGAACAGAGGGAGAGGGACAAGAAGACCCCATGCTGAGCACAGAGCCAGATGTAGGGCTCAGTCCCACGACTGTGAGATCATGACCTGAGCTGCAACCAAGCACTGGATGCTTAACAGATTGAGCCACCCACATGCCCCACGAATAATTCTTGCACGCGTATTCTAGTACACGCGCACACCCCTTGCTGGATCGCAGGGTGCGTGTATGGTCAACTTCAGCAGATACTGCCCAAACAGCTGCCCAGCATGGTTGCACCAACAATTTTTCAGGTTTTCTTGTTGCTCCATGTTCTTACCAATACTTGGAATTTTCTGTCTTTTTCTTTTTCTTTGAAATTGTGGTATTATCATCCCATTGTGGTTTTGATTGGCATTCCCCTGATGAGTAATAGTCCTGAGAACTTTTTCAAGTGCCTCTTTGGCCATTTGGATATCCCTTTTTGACTTGTTTTTTGTGAAACCCCAGTGGAAATCATTGGCCAACTTTTATTAGAAGTTCTGTCTTTTCCTTATTAATTTTTAGAAGACATTTATGTATTCTGACACAAGTCCATGCTTAATATATTTATTGAGAATAACTCTTCTCACCCCGTGTTTTGCCTTTTCTCTTTCTTAATGATGTCTTCTGATGAATAGAATTTCCTATTTTAATAAAACCTAATATATATCCATGTATTTCTTTATGATTACCGCTTTTTCTGGTCCTGTTTAAGAATTTCTCTGCCTGCTTCAAGGTAATGAAATATTCTCCTACATTATCTTCCAGAAACTGTATTGTTTTATCTTTTCATATTTAGATCGAGAATTTATCCACAATTAGTTTCTCTATGAAGTATGATGTAGACATTAAATCTTGCTTTTTTCTTTATGAACATCCAAATCTACTAGCACTGTTCATGAGAAGACCCTGCTCTGCCACGGCACCTTGCTCATGAATCCAGTGTCTGAATCAGTGTGCATGTCTTTCTGAGTGGGTGTTGAAATTTGCTGGGTGTTTTTTGAGTCTTTGGGATGATCATATACTTTCTTTTATTCTGTTAATGTAGGGAAGTACATTGTTTGATTTTTGAACGCATATCTGGGATGAGCCCCACTTGGTGGATTATCCTGATTACAGACTGCATATTATATTGATGAGATATTGTTGAGGATTTTTGCATCTGCATTCATGAAGAATATTAGTCTTTAATTTTCTTCTGTTTTTTTTTTTTTAAAGATTTTATTTATTCATTTGACACAGAGAGAGAGAGATTACAAGTAGGCAGAGAGGCAGGCAGAGAGAGAGGAGAGAGGAGGAAGCAGGCTCCCTGCTGAGCAGAGAGCCCGATGTGGGCCTCGATCCCAGGACCCTGGGATCATGACCTGAGCCGAAGGCAGCGGCTTTAACCCACTGAGCCACCCAGGCGCCCTAATTTTCTTCTGTTATCTGTTTAATGTTTTTGCTATCATGGTGACGTCAGCCTCCTAAAATAAGTTGGGACGTGTTCCTTTTTTTCTCTACTTTTTAAAGAGTCTGTGTAAGGTAGTTATTATTTATTTCTGAAATATTTACTAGAAGTGATCTGGACCTGAAATTTTCTTTGTGGGAAGTTTTCTTTTTTGTTTGTTTTTTAAAGAATTCAATGTCTCTAATAGATATAGTGTTATTTGGATTTTCCATTTCTTCTTAGTTTTTTTAAGTTGTGTGTTTCAGGCCACTTGATCATTTCATGTAACTTGTGGAATTTGTGATATTAAATTGGTTGTAATATTTCTATACTGTCCTTCTAATATCTGTGTGATCAGTGATGATATTCCTTTTATCATTCTTAGTATTTGTGATTTGTGTTTTCTCTCTTTTTTTCCTTGATTAGTCTTACTAGGGCTTCATTATTTTCATTAATAAAGTCGAAGAGGCAATTATTTTTTAAAGATTTTATTTATTTATTTGACAGAGAGAGAGAGATCACAAGTAGGCAGAGGCAGGCAGAGAGAGGAGGAAGCAGGCTCCCCGCTGAGCAGGGAGCCCGATGCGGGCCTCGATCCCAGGACCCTGAGATCATGACCTGAGCCGAAGGCAGAGGCATTAACCCACTGAGCCACCCAGGCGCCCAACTTTTGGTTTTATTAATTATCTATCACTTGTCTTCTCTATTAGCTATCTGTTGCTGTGTAACAAATTATACCCAAACTTAGTGGCTTACAACAATACACATTTATTGTTTTGGTGTCTGTGCAGGTCTGAAATCTGTGCACAGCACAGGGGTGCCTCTGTCCACAGGCTCTGAAAGGCTGCACTTGTGGGGTCATCTGGGCTGTGGCTTCATCTGATGGCTCGGTCATGAAGTGGGGAAGGGTGGCATCCAGCTTCCCTGGGAGGTTGGCAGGACGACCAAGTTCTTCGTGAGCTTTTGGACTGGGGAATTCCAGTCTGGATAGACTCTTGTCTGGAGGCTTCCCCTCCGTTCTTTCCCACACGGCCCTTTCCATTGGGCGGCTCACAGGTCAGAGCTGGATGCGGCCAGCGTGAGCCAGCAAGAGAGGTGGGCAAGACAGCAGCCCCAGTCTGTTCGCAACCTCCTCCTGCAAATGACTGCATCCCTTCCGCTTTGGTCTTCTCTTGGGTTCTGCACCACCTGTGGTTTGGAAATGCCTGAAAAACAGTTAAATACACAGCTTTTATCCAATTGTTGTTTATGGCAAGAGGGCTGGGACTGGACTAGTTAATTCATCAGGGCTGGACAGAACGGCGATATTTTTATTTTAATAAATAACTTCCTTTAACTTTTAGACTCGCTCTTCCAAAACACTACTAGATTATTTCTTTGACAGATATTCTTCCTTTACACTGTTTCAGACTATTTTCTCAACATCTGTTCTTTTCATGCCCTACCTACATACAGCTAGATTTAATGACACAGGCACTAACCCTCTTCTGCATTCAGAGGTGACCCCATCCCCCTTCCCAGTCCCCCCGGTACCTTGGCTTCCATTGGGAAGTTAACGCGTTCCCTCTTGCCTTGTCATGCCTATTGCGCCTCATTGCGGCTCCCTGCCAGTTTAGAAACTGTCCAACTAGCGAGTTTGCCCTTTGCTCAGTTTTGCATTCACTCCGGTGTCACCAAAAAATAAAGCGGAGATAATCCACCGTAAGCGCGGCCCACTCCTCGGCTGCGTGCAGTCTTCAGGCAGCGGGGCGGGCTGCAGCTGTCTGGGAGGCCCTCCGCAGCAGATGCGGCCAAATGCCTTTATGAAGCGTTCACTGAGTGCCCGGGGTCAGGCAGGAACAATGTCTGCAAAGTGAAGCTGCTCTCCAGGATTTCTGCCTTCCCAGAGACACTTCCGTGTTAAAACAAAACAAAACAAAACAGATGCACCCCGCGTCGCGGCGTGGGAGGTTTTCATAATGGCACAAAATACCATTTTGCACTACGTGGGCTTTATAGTAAGAGAGTAAAAAAGATACTGGCAGTAGACATCCTTTCAGAGTTCACGGTAGTAGCAATGGCCTTTAGGGGGTCGTGCGTGGTCTGTAGTTGCTGACTTCACTGCCGGAGGGAAGCCCGGCTTGCAGGAAAATCTGGGGGTGCGATGATCTCTCGACAGAGGCAAGCGGTGTGGGGTTCAGGTACCATCAGCACAGAAAGGCCGCTTGCACTGGCTGGAGGAGACGGCAGGAAGGCCCATTGCTCACGGCATCCAATCAACACCGCAAATCAGGAGACGAAGGAATTATTAGCGGCACATTGACCTGTTAAGAGGCATTATTGATAGCTTTTCTCATTCTCGGGACTCAGAGAGGGTTACCTTTTACTTAAATGTAAACACACTCAGAATGCTTTTAATAACAATCGCCTGCATGTCCTAGCTGAGGCTAAAAATCCCCGCTTGGTTCCGTTTTCTGATGCTAGGATTCAGACCGAATTTGCACCATGAACTCTTGTAGTGTGGACTCCTTGGAATTTCAGGCTGTTTGTCAGATGGGATTTTTCTAATCTCCTCAGTGAAAGATTAGCCAAAACATTCACCAGAACGGCCACGTCTTCTTTCTCAATACCGACACCTTCTTCTTAGAAAACAAACAAAAATTTTTAAGTAGGCCCACCCCCAGCCTGGAGCCCAGTGCGGGGCTCAAACCCACCATCCCGAGATCGAGACCTGCGCTGAGATCAAGAGTCGGACGCTTCACCGACAGAGCCCTCCCAGACTCCCCCAGAAAACAAAGTTTTAATTCTGTTTCTTCTTCACCAAACTACTTGGTCCTAAGTGACACTGCCCAACGAGGGTCATAAAGGGCTTCTTGGGGTATATCGTTTTATTTTTTAGAATTTTTAACCAAAGTATGGTTGCCGTATAGTATTGCATCAGTGTCAGTGCCCGACGCAGGGACTCGACAGGTCTGCGCACGACTGGGTGCCTGTCCCGCCGAGTGTGGCCCACCCGTCCCCACACGAGGTTATTACAACAGAGTCCACTCTACTCCCTCTGCGCTACTCTCCGTCCCCGTGACTCACGTTCTACCTGCAAGTCTGGATCTCTCGCAGTGTTGCAGCTAAGAACTGAGGCGCCTCTGCCCGCTCTCACCCCACGAACCCCACTTCCCCCACTCAGTTCCCCCATCTCTCCCCGCTCCGAACTCCTGCAGCACTGTTGTTTATTTTGTTTAGCTCGTAAATGGCAGAAAACCAACTCCAACTGGCTTAGCCAACGGGGATGTTTACTGACTTGCACAGCTGAGGAGGTCTAGGTCCAGGGTGCTTCACACAACGCCGGCCTGGGCTTGTCCTCTTGTGGCCACACGCTGGTGTCTCCGCCCCCGCGTGGTGACACAGGGCAGGACTTTTCCCCAGCCTGTCTTGTCAGCTGCGTTTCTGTCTGAATCAAATAATTTAGAAGGTTCTAGGACCCATAATGTTTTCCTTTGGATCACTATATTCTCCTTCTGCTCCTTCTCCTCCTTCAGATTTTATTTATCTATTTGAGATAGAGAGAGAGTGAGAAAGAGAGAGAGCACAAGCCTGGGGACAGAGGCAGAGGGAGAAGCAGACTCCCCACTGAGCAGGAAGCCCGATGTGGGGCTGGATCCCAGGACCCCGAGATCATGACCTGAGCCGAAGGCAGAGGCTTTAACCCACGGAGCCACCCAGGCGCCCCTGGATTGCTTCCTTCTTACTATTTATCTGTGTCTCTGTGTGAAGAAACCCCTCTCGCCCTCCGTGTGATTAGATGGTCTGAGTACTAGGGGACACTTCCTGTCTCTCTGGGCCCTGAGAAGTCCGCTAATGAGTTCTGTTACCACTGACTGAAAGCAACACTAATTTATTCCAGTACTTGTGACCAGTGCAGATGACTTCCTTTAAAGTTATTGCTGCGTTTCCCTGAGAGAATCCAGTCTCTTCCTGAGCTGACTTAGTGCAACGGGAGTGTTCTTCACGCATCTTCCTGGACCAGTGTCGCCTGTCCACAAGCACGGTGATGTTGGTTACGTGTCCTTACATATAAGTGCTGACCGCACAGCAACAAATGGGGAAATAGCATCCTCCCTCTTCAGCGCATAGACACGAGCTGTGCTAGAGTTTTACAATCCCTGGTGTTGGGTTCATTCAAAACCCGAGAAATGTGGCATTTTCGTGTATTTGCATCCTAGCCCCTGACCTGTGGTGAAGATTGCCTGTCTTTTCCCAGTTTACAAGGAAGAAATAATTCACTTTGTTGAATTTTTATGAATACTTAGTTTGATGGAAGGAGTTCAGAGCATTTGCCAAAATAACATTTTTTTCCCCATGCAAGCAGAAAAATAGAACTGACAGCCACAGTTCAAATAATTAAAACCATTCTTTTTGCTAAAGTGAAAAATATCTCTTTTAGCTTTATCAGATAGACTTAGTTTGGGGAGCAAAGTGCTCCGTGTTGGTGTTCTGTGTTTTCTTGGGCCCCTGAAAATCTGGGGGTGTGTCAAGCCTCCCTGGTCTTTCCTTCTTGAGGTAATGGGGCCTCTTCACAGGGAACCTCGGTATTGGAGCCTATTCTGCTCTTGGCCTGTAGAGGACGAGGGGGACAGAGACAACGTGGAGAAAATAGAACACAGAGCAAAATGGCGGACTCTAACCCAACCACATCAATAACTGCGCTAAACACAAGTTGTCTAAACACTCTGGCCAGAAATAGGCTAAAAGTGCTTTGAAATGCCTTGAATCTCCTCCTGGAAGAATCTGATGAGGGCATTTGGGGCCATGCTACAACCTACTGTTTTATTTGTGTTTTCTTCAGAAAGGAAAAGTTCCCAATTCCTTCGGACATACGCATTGTACACGTTGCCGTTCTAATCTCTCCAGTGGGCCTGTCCATGCTTCAGTGGACCACGCTCAGAGCCAGGATTGGTCTCTGTGTTTCCCTGTTCCTCGCCACTCAGGTCCTCCTCCGGAAAAGAGCTGTGATGGTATTTTCCTTACAAAATATTCGGGGCTGTTTTGAGGACAAAATAATATCAAATGGCTATCTGTAGTATTTTATAGTTGATAAGCACTGTATACGCACACATACACACATATCTCATTTAGTCCTTATAATGAAGCAGGCTTTATTATTGTTACTGTGTAAATATGAATGAGAGTCATATAACTTTGTAAAATCACGCAGCAAGTGAGTAGCAGAGCCTGTACTTTCCCCCAGATTTTCACACTCTAGAGGCCCACGTGACAAAAGTTTGAATTTGAGAAAGTCTTGTAAAGTTTCCACTGGAACCACCATGGGAAAACCCAAATAATCCCACTCCAATTAGCTTACACAAAAAGAGGAAAATCTGTTAAGGAGATTCAAGGACCTATCTAGAATCCAAAGTTAGCTTGACTTTACAAGGGCCAGAGTTCCAGAAAAACTGCCAGGAACAAGGACAGCTGGCCTCGCCACCTAGCTCAGTTGCTCCGTGGAGATGCTTCTGTCTGCAGATCTGTCCTGTCCTTCACTCTGTTCTCTTTTGTCAGGCTTCAAGACTTTCCTCAAGTAAGTCCATGCAAGATAAAATACAATATACATTCTACGACATTGTGTCCTGACGAAAAACAGAAGGCTGCATTATGGAAGGGGAATTATTATACATTAAGTGTAAACCACTAGTCATTTTTCAACAAGGAGAAACTACTTTTCACCCAAGTGCTTCCTACCGAATTTCATATGTACGTTGCCATCTGTGTCACTCAAAATTTTTCGAATAGAAGCTTCTCATCTTAGGATTTCTAGTGCGTGGAATAAGGACTTATCTTCAACATGGAATACTAAATGTAACCCACACATCAAGAACGGGTGGGGCAAGTCTTTTTTTGTAAGAGGAAATGTAACTCGTATTCCACCAGTACACATATACCTTGTAAGGAAAGAACTGGAAAGAAAGGTTTCTGTGGGCAATTCCCCACGCTCCTGTCTTATCTGCTTGGGGCAGGTGTCTGCGCTGCAGCTCTGGCGACATGGGGGAGTGTCAGTCAAAAGGTGGGGACAGCTGCTGCCCCCTGCTGAGGTCGGAAGTCACCTGTCCCCAATCCCAAACCACGTGGGGCTTCTTATCGCGCTTCCTCATGGTCTCTGTCTCCCCTGTCTGAAGTCTGAGATTTCTCCCCAGCTTCCCCTTTCCCTCACCTAAACCCTAAAACGCGACATCCGGATGTTTTTCGTATGCTCTGTGTCAAACTGGGTTCTCCAGAGTAAACTCTGAGACAAGGAGCTGAGTGCAAGGGCGCGATTTGGGTGGTGATCCCGGAAAGCTCTAATAAGGGAGTGGGGAAGTAAGATGGAGAAGAGAAAGAAGCCAGCCAAGGCACATTTTTTAGTGGGTTCCACTGGGGTAACAGGGACTCGCTGCTGCTGAGGGACTCTGGCTGACCACACAGCCATCGGCTCACGGTGCGAGGAGCCGGCTGTCTGCCAGCGGGGGCCACCCTGCCATGCTGTCCCAGCGACCACGCTTTGTGGCCCTGCCAGCCCCATACAGAGAGAGCTCTCGGGTGGAGGGACAGGTGCCTGTGACGAGACACCCCAGGCTGCTCGGAAGTGACCCCAGCTCTGGGTGTCTTCTTGGTCACCACCGTGAGTCTCAGGAAAGACGAAGGTATAGACCACATCGGAAGGGCGCAGGGCAAAGGGCCAAGATCAGCACGTCTTGGGAGAATTGCAAATTAAAACTACTGTTATCGTTTAAGGAAATATTGTCAACTCCAAAGTCTCTGTGATTGGAAAGAACACGGCGCTCAGGAACTGGTGAGGATTCTTGAGAACCAGCTCAGTTTTACACGGCTGGTCAGAGCATGAATCAGGATGAAGTGTGAAAGGCTCTTTGGCAGTGTGTACTTACAAGTGATTCTGTCTCCTGAAGGTACTAGGAGCACAGGTCTTCTTGTCTGATGGAAATAGTTCGAGGTAGCCAAGATGTTTAGAACGATTTTGCTCTGTTCTTCGGTGGAGATATAGCCCCATTAAAAACGAATCGGGAACTGACAATTCTCCTCTACCCCACCCACCTTCCCTAACTCAAATGTTTATCATTATCATCCGCTGAAATGATGTCACGTGTAGTTTTCAACCTGTTTGGTGTCTATTTCCGGGTGATCACGTAAGTTTCATGTCTTGTGTATGAGGCCCTGAACTGTGCCCAGCTGGAGCTCCGTGAAAGCAGGTTGCATCAGGGAGTGGTGGTGTGAATGGATGAAGGAGCTTTTCTTTGCTGGTTGGGGGTGGGACGGCTCGAGGAGGGGACTTGGCTGCAGCTCCAGGGCCTGATCCCAAGCCAGGCCTTTGGGATCAGGACTGAACAGCCTCCTGGGCTGTTGGGAAGTTCGTTGGTGGCATGGGGGTGGCCGGGGCCTTGTATCTAGGGCAGCTTGGTGACCGTCTGTCCGGGGTTTCTGCCTGGTGGTCTGGTTCTGGAGCCATGCACCGGGCTTGGGAGTGAAGAAGAGCTGCCCTCCGAACCTGAGACTCTAGTGTTCTCACCTGTAAAGTGGGAGCAGTAATTTTGACTTTTCCTACCTCATGGGTATTTTAAGATAATAATCAATGACCTGCAGTGAGTTTCCAATGGAGGCGCTTTGCATTTTGCAAATCACCGTTCAAGTGTGAGGTAACACTGCTGGTAACACTTGTCCCACACTTGACACTTTTATAGACATGGTGCCACCCAGTCTTCATTGCAGCCCCCGAGGTGGTTGCTGCAGTCATCCCCTGCACAAGCTCAGAGAGACCAGGGCCTTGCACAGCGGGGCTCTCCTCACTCCCGTCTCTGTCTCTTGCCCCAAACCTCTCACCACGTGGTGTCATTGTGGCACGTGTCCTAGGATTCGTGCTCAGACTAGGAACAACCAGGAGGTTGCCCAGGCTGCTGCGTGCTGCCGGGGGAATGGAGGGGCCAGGGGTCTGGCCCCTGCAGCCTGCCTCAGCTCCAAGGGCGAGAGGCCAGAGGGGTCATGAGGGGTGGGGCGGGCAGTGGGAAAGACGTTGGTGGTGCTTAGCGCAAGGACTCCTGACCTGGGCTCCAGGGAGAAAGGAGGGGGCAGTGTCCGAACCCGTTGCAGGGGTCTGGAAGACGGGGTGCACACGGGCGTATGTGCATTCTCCAAGAAGCAGGTTCTTGGTTTGTATGAGAATCTTAATGATCCATGACCCAACGGTCTTACAGCCTCTTTAGTCGGGCCATCCCAGTGTGACTTCCAAAGGGGCGGGACCCCCAGAGCTCCCCAGACATGGTGAGGCCCATCTGACGCGTCCTTTGCAACAGCTGAAATTCCTCATTCGGCTTTGTTAATGCATCCCACTTTCAGATTCCACCTTTTGGTCTTTTTGCCCCTCTTATTTATGAGCCAGGGTTAGAGATCGTTCATGGAGAAGAGCAGGGAGGGGAAAATGCATATTAATTTTATGTTCCAAGTGTTCCCTTCCGCCACCTTATTATTTTCTGCACTTTCCCCAAAAGGTATAATTTTCTTGTCAAGTTTCATGTCTCTCCCTGACAGATATTCATGTTCTTTCCAGCAAGTGAATGTGCTTCTTTCAGGGAATCAACTCTTGTAAATTATACCCTCTTCTAGTTGCCAGGCAAGGGGAAAAAAAAACCTATTAAGAAAGTGTTTATGTTCAAAGTAGACATTCTAAAAAAAAATTGTTCTTTAAAAAATAATTCCCCAAACAACTCTTAACAGGTTTTCATTCAAAGGGTTCTCTTCGTTACGAGTGTGAAAGGCAGCAAAAACCGATCAGACTTGCCTTGCTTGTGGGGGCAGTAAATATCAAGGTTGTCACTCCTCCTATTTGACTTCTTGGAAACTGGCTAAAAATCTTGTGTGCTGTAATCTCCTCTTTGATGAACTGTGATTGAGCGTGTTCTGCAAAGGAACAGGAGTTTTAGACATCTCTGGAAAAGAAAAGCAGAACAGATGCAAATAACCCACATAAAACAGCACACCATAATGACACACGGTCACAACTGGCAATAATGAAAAAGTGGTCCAAGGGACCCATTCAAGCCCGAGATTGGGCTCTGTCTTCCCTGGGTGCGGGCCCCCCACCTGAGCCTTGCAGACACAGCAAGGTTTGCACCCCTGCCACCTTTTGAGAAATCAAGGGCAAAGCTGCAATAGCAGGGACAGGGGTCTGCGTGCTAGAAGGGTCTGGGGCACACACGTTTTCTCTCCCCTTCTCTGAGACGTGACCAGGGGTTAGACCAGCCCTGCGGAACTCTCGGTCAGTAAATGCCTTGCCCTTAGAAAGGCCGCAGGAAACCACAGTGTGGACTTGCCAGATAAAACAGGATGTCTAGTTAATTTTTTAAAAGATTTTATTTATTTATTTGACAGAGAGAGAGAGAGAAAGATCGTGCACAAGCAGGGGCAGTAGCAGGCAGGAGGAGAGGGAGAAGCAGGCTCCCCTCTGAGCAGGGAGACTGATGCAGGACCTGATCCCAGGACCCTGAGATCATGACCTGAGCTGCTGGCAGATGCTTAACTGACTGAGTCACCCAGGCGCCCCAGGATGTCTGGTTAATTTTGATTTGCAGATGAACAATGTGTACTATTTTATTATAAATATGTCCAATGTGTGTCCCTGCCACGGATGTCCCAAACACGGCATGGGACATGTTAACACTAAAAAATTATTTGTGGTTTATCTGAAGCAGAAACGTGACTAAGGGTCCTGTATTTTTATTTGCTCAACCTGGCATCCGTGGTTCAGGGCGAAGGAGCCCCAGACAGGCTGTGCCGGTTTTCCTCACTAATCGAATCTGTAGGAATCTTCAGGAAGCTCTCAGGTTCTAGAACTTCACATAAAGGGAATCAGGCCGTATGTCTTCCTTCATGTCTTCTCTCAGAGAGAAGGACCTTTGAGTTATTTCCAATCCTTGTCGATTCTGTTGTGCATTTTGATGTGTTATTATTATTATTATTATTGTTTGGACATACACATTTTCATTTTTTGGGGGCAAAACCCTAAGAGTGGAATGGCTGGATCTTATGGTAAGTGGATGCTTAGCTTTATAAGAAAATGTCAAATAGTTTTCCAAAATGGCGGTACCACGTTCCACTCTTTCCAGCTGGTCCATTCCAGCGGCTGTAACCATCTACCGCAGACCGGGTGGCTTACCAGCAACAGAGTTTCTTTTCTCCTCGCAGTTCCGGAGGCTGGAAAGCCAAGGTCAAGGCACCAGTAAGGCCGCATGCTGGCGAGGGTTCCCTTCGTGGCTCATAGGCGGGCCCTACTCACTGTGTCCTCAACTAATGGAAAGTTTCAGGGAACTCTGTGGAGTCTCTTTTATATGAGCGCTAATTAGAAGGGCTGAGTCTTCAGGACCCGCTCACCTTCGGAGGCCCCCCCGTTCCCCCCAACACCTTGGGCACGAGGACTTCGCACGCAAGCCCCAGGGTTAGACGCAAACACTCAGACCGCAGCACCAGCAGCCAGGAGGACCCACCTGATTGCATCCTGGCCGACACTTGGAACGGCCTTCTTAGGACTTCAGTTATTCTAGTCGTTGCGAAATGGTATCTGATCGTGGTTCTCATGTGCAGTTCTCTGATGATAATTTGGTTGTGCTTAACGGTCATTCCTGTCACTGAAAGAATCATCCATTCTTTTGCCCGTTTCCGTTAGGTTTTTGTCTTCTTACAGAGTGATTCATTATTTACCCATTCTGGATACACGTCCTTTTCAGATACAAGCTCCTGGTTTATGGCTTGTTTTCTCATTTTGTTAATGATGGAAAAGCAGTGGGTTCTACTGTCGATTAAGTCCAATTTGTTGACTATTTTCATTTTTGGTGCTTTTTATGTTCTAAGATATCTTTGCCTCCTTCAGAGTCACATAATTTCCCTATAAAAGTTGGAGAGTTTGATCTTTGACATTTAGGCCTGTGTTCCATTTCAAATTAATTTTTGTGTATGGTGTAAAGGGGGGGGGCTTCCTTCTGTCCCCAATGCTTGACTGAAAAGGCTTTCTTTTCCCCAGTCTTGGCTGAAAATTAATGGAGCATGTGTGTGTTTCTAGCATGTTCTGCTCCATTGCTTCCTGGGTCTATCTTTACAGCAATGCTGCTCTGTCTCGGTTACTGGGGCTTTACGGTAAGTCTGGAGACCCCTGGTGCCCAAGTACTGATCACAGATGACTCTGCCTTTTTGGGGAAGTCGAGCCAAGGTCACTGGGGGGAAACCTCCCAGCAGGATTCCTTATTGGTGCCAACCTATGGCTTTGTCTACACCTTCATGGAAACCCACATCTTGTCCTGCACGCACCTCGGGCTGCTAGGTGACAAGCACTGACTCTGGCCATCTTTAGGGGGGGGCCACTCCAGGACGCTTGCTTCCTTGCCTTTCCTCCCTGCAAGAAATGCTTTTCCCCTTCCACGATATAAGAGTAAACTTTGCTGGAAGTTCTTACCAGTAAAATCCACGTGGCGTTTTTAACTTCCTACCTTCAGGCTTCTCTGACTTTTGCTGCAGAAGCCTCACCACGACAGAAAATGCTGGTGTTCTGTGTCTGTCCTCGTGGGTGTCAGCCTCTGCTTGCTGTCCCAGATCTCGCGGCCAGTGGAGCAGGTGGCGTCTCGTGTCTGACATGCGGCCACGCACCCGTCGGCCTTCCGAGCACTCCTCTGCAGCCTTAGGAGTCCAGCCCAGGTTCTCCTGCTCCGAAACGTGCATCTGAATGAGAACAACGGACTCGTCTTATGATAGGGGAAAGCTCCATCTAGTTGTCCATGCTCAGTGCTTGAAAACCTTGATGGTTTTACTGTGAGTGAGAGATTGCTTGGCTCTCAGCCCCCATGAAGACCTGCGACTCTGTCTTTCGTGAGACTCAGTACAGGCTTAATGCTTGTCAAGGACACAGGTGAGTGAGAAGCAAGCCCTCGGCACCTCCTGGTGATGAGCACTGAGCGCCCAGCAGGTGTCGGGAAGCCGTGCAGCTGGCTCACAGCTCTTGTCCTCCTGTCTTTCCAGGGTCACAGTCCACGACCTCCCGCCAGCCGCTTGCAATCCACAGTGATGCACGCATTTACACCAGGGAAACTGGCAAGAGCCACAGACGAGGACATTTCCCCCCAGGGTTGGCAAACACTTACCAGCACGTCCCTGGGTCCCACCTTCCTGCTGGTGGGGAGACAAGCAGCGACTGAGTTTTCACACGGGCTGTTGCGCGTGGGGCGGAAAGGTTCATGCGGCCGCGGGGGGCTGTCCCAGGGACAGATGTCTGACGGTGGCGACAGGGGAGCCTGGGCACCCTGGACTAACAGAGTGTACCGCATGCACCTGCACCAGCTTGCAGAGCGGCTGTGATGGGATCTATCCCAGGACAGCCTTGGAGCCAGTGTGCAGAGGGGACTTTGGGTCAGGAAGGAGTGGCGCCGATTTCGTGCTGAGCGGCACCGTGGAGTCTCAAGAGAAGTCCCGTTTCAGTCGGAGCTTACATGTACGTGAGAAAGGTACAGGACATTTCTTAGATGCGGCGCAAACCCGGAAGGAAGGCAGCGCTAACCCGGGGGGAGCGCTCATGAGGGCGCGAACGGCATAGAATTCCTCCCCCATATTCTGAGAAAGTCCCCTAAAAACTCAGAGCAGCCCCTGTCTCTTCTCGCTCTTGGCCGTGGCTTCCCTTCCTTAGTGGGAGCGACTTGTGTAATACCCCGTGAAGACCACGGCAGCTACAAAGAAGACTGTTCTTGGCCCTGAGGAGTACAAGTCTTTCGTGGCAGAGAGAGAAAGGAAACCATTACCGTCTAGTGTGATACAGGCTTTACCAAAGCAACAAAGAAATCAGGAAACCTTTCTGGATGACGCACTGTTTGGAGTATATAGTGATGAGTGGGGTGATCCTGGTGGGTGGGGAAGGGAGGTTGCCTTGTGCCTTCAGGGATCTCCGCAGAGCTTGGCATGTGGTGAAGTGGCAGGTGCCCATCGGGGAGGGCTCACATGGTATGGACCTGAGGACATGGATGGAACCACTTTGTTTTGGTTTCACCTGCGACCCCCAAATGGGTGCCATATTTCAAAAGGGGGATTCGCAGCCACCGTGCAGGCGCTGGTGAGGGCAAATCTGTCATGTTTCTCTAACTCCTCTGCCACATTGACGCTACAGAAAAGGGGTTAGAGATGAAGAGAAGATGTTGGTTTTTTTTTTTTAAGATTTTATTTATTTGTTTGACAGAGAGAGAGATCACAAGTTGGCAGAGAGGCAGGTAGAGAGAGAGGAGGAAGCAGGCTCCCCGCTGAGTGGAGAGCCCGAATCGGGGCTCGATCCCAGGACCCTGAGATCATGACCTGAGCCGAAGGCAGAGGCTTTAACCCACTGAGCCACCCAGGCACCCCACGTTGGGGTTGTTAAGGGGCTGTGTATCCTAGCCCCATGACTNTCATGACCTGAGCCGAAGGCAGAGGCTTTAACCCACTGAGCCACCCAGGCGCCCCACGTTGGGGTTGTTAAGGGGCTGTGTATCCTAGCCCCATGACCAGGGGCTGGATGGGTAAATACACACGACGTGGAAAGACAGTGACACCCCAACCTCCTAAGTGGGTGCCCAGCCAGGAGTGGGCCCAGCCTGGCAAGGAGGAGTCCCTTTAAGTGAAATCCCACATTTTGATTAAATCACCACACCAGACATTTTAATTGCGGACTGGTATGGGTGCTGTTATTGGTTGGATGTGACCGGAATAGCGATGGTCCTAAATTTTTATGACCTGAATTCCATCCAAGGTCAGGGCAAGAATCAGCCTCCCAGAGTAAATTTGAAGGGACAGTGGCCCCCAAAGTAAAATAAATAGAATTTCTGTATTATTCTATCCATGACTTGTGCTCATTAACGTCATGGTGACAGATATGGATGCTTATGTATGATTTTTTGTCCCCTGGGAGAGAGGTCTCTAGCTTCGTATAGAGGAGCCCAGGATGCAGAGACGTGTTCACTGCTGCTGTGGTCACTGGAGGCCACTCAGCTGTGTCATGGGTCATCACAGGAGAGCTGTGTCATTGCCACGGCTTCCTTTGTGGGCAGGGTGGCTGTCCCGGGGATGGTTCCATGTCTGGAGCCCTTGTCCCTGGGAGTGTCGAGCTAAGGGCAGAGAAGAGAGACATGGGGAAGGCTGGCTGGATGGGAAGAGGGCCTGCTCAGATGGTGACTGTGAAGGGGACCCAGTGAAGGTGACCCCCAGCATGTGGGTTGGTGCACTTGGATGGATTATGGGCTTAGGACTGAGCTGGGGGATCCGGAGAGGAGGAGCAGATCTTAGGGGGAAGATTTTGGCTTGACCCAAAATTTCAAGTACCGCAAGAAAGGCATACATGCGGGTTTGATGCTCAGGAAAGAGTCCTGGGCTGCATTCGGAAGAAAGTAGAGACGCAGAGTGTCGGCAATTATTTTAAGGAACTTAGAAATTATGGCAGAAATCTACAAGACACAATGTGGATTTTGTTTTCTTTTAATTGGAGACATTTGGACATATTTATAGGGGAATGGGGCCACTGGTTTTCACTCTAAGGAAGAGGAATCTGGTCTACAGATGGTGGCAAGCCACCAGAGCCGTGGTGGGGTGGGGGCAGACAGAGGACCTCCGGGAAGCCTAGCACCTCAGAGGCTGGTGTTCCTTGCTCGCTGCAGTCCCTCAGCATGCTAGTCTTTGCTTCCTTCGAATTCCGGGGGACGCTCTGGGTCTTTTCTATCCATTCTTCATGGATGGAAACTTAAGTGAGGCTGAGAGAAACTGTTTCTTGCGACTGAAGGATGTGAGAGAAACACTCCGACTTTTAGGGCTTCTGCCACTCTCATGAGCGAGGGCCGTATCATTCACAACTCTGGAACACCCACCATGCCGGGCCTTCACTGCCACCCCCTCGGTCACCCTGTCCAGGAATACGGCCGCCATGTTTCCCGATCTATGCGCCATCTTGAGGCTGTAGCCATACTCATTGTCTGCACGTCATCTCTTCAACATGTTGCACCTGTCTGTAGGTCCCTGGAACCCTCCATCAGCGTCATAGTTAAAGAGGAAGATGCTTCTTCATACATTTGACACCCCACAATCCCGAAGCCAGGGTGCCGTAGCCATGTGATAAATATTTTGACAATGACATTCAAGATATGGTAGCCAGGATGGACAGAATGTTAGGAATCCGGGCAAACTGTCCATAAGAGAAATCAGTGGCAAGCCGAAACAAAACATTTCTCTTCTGAGTGTGGTTCAAACCAACAAAGTCCAGGAAGTTCAGTGGGGCCTGAGGTTCTACTTCCTCTTCCCCCATTGACACTTGTCTTCACCAGCACACAGGGGATGGGGGCATTCCGGATGGACTCTGGTCTCAAGACAGCCACTTTTGAAACTTTGAAAGCTCTGAAACAGGCAGATTTGACGGCATGTCATATGGGATCTCCTCTCTCTGGGGCTGGAAACTAACACCCCTGAGAATATATTTTACAGAGCTTCTGGGGGCAACTTCATTGTGTTCTCCAAGCCAAATACTTGCGGATTACTAGAAAGAGAAGTCATGTTTATTTACGAAGGGATTTGCATGGTGCAGGCGAGCACTGGTGAATTTCACATGGCTGGAGCCCGTGGTGCGATGAGAACTGCAAAGCCCCAAGTTTACAGCATGTGGGAAAGGAAATGAAGCTTGAGAGCAGCTGTTCTCTGCGTTATTTTTCAATATGACTACAAAGGAAGGAGCTGCACTTTGACCACCAGAGTTTTGCTTCCTTTTCAGAGACGCACTGCGTGCGTGGCCGGAGAAAAGGCATGGCAGCCCTTTGAGAATGGTGAAGTGTCCCCCAGGAGACACATTTTATTGTTTATATTATATTTATTATTTATTATCAACACAGAATTTGTGTTGGTCTCACGAGAAATTGTACACCTGTGAACTGTGTTGAACGTGCGAGGTGAAGACCGTTTCTTAACTGAGTCATTGGTGTCTGGTGTGCCCACAAGGGGCATTGGCCTGGGTCAGGCTCATTCTGGAAGGATGTCTCCTTGACTTCAGGGGCCGCTGATCTCCTCCCTGTCTCAGTCTGTGTGCGCACGGGTGAGGCTCTTTTACTTGTTATTTTAACACTCAGCTACTTTTCCACTACAGATTTAATAAAATACATTGGTGCCGGGTGGTCACAGTGAGAACCTAGGTTTAAGGGAGCAAGGGTGTCCTCCGAGATCTAAGCTGCAAAGTGCAAGGCTGGATGGACACCGTTCACCCTGGAAAGGGTGCCCAGGTTTGCCAGTGTGGCCACCCTCCTGAGGGAGGGCGATGCCCTCAAGGAAGAGGGAAGGTTGGTCAGCCCGGGGGGACGTGGGAAGTTGGGGGTTGGTGCGGGCTGTTGCTCCGCCTCTCTTCGGAGACTCCCTCCTCCCTGGCCGAAAACACACACAGTTTCGTGGACGACATAGGATGTCTCCTTTCATCATGTCAGATCTCAGCAATGATTCTAGAGAACGTGGAAAAACTATTAAAATGTTAGTAAAGAAATAAAAATCGCCCAGAATATCTCCACACCAAGATAACAACACTTTAAAAATATTATACTTTTTTTCCTTTTTAACATATTTCTAATCATACTATAAAAATATAAACACAGTTACTAAAGTTCTGGCCCTAAATGAGAGACACTCTGAAGGGAGGCAATTTGTCTCTGTGCTTGTCTACAAAAGAATGTGTATTCCTTACCCACAAAGGATAAACTCCACAAATACACGATCAGAATCTGAACAGTTTACCCATAAGTGTTTTATTTTTTTGCTCATCCTTTCTTCTTACATATCAGATCTTCCCCCCCCGGGATAATTTTATTTCTTCCTTTGAGGAAGGTTTGTTGGTAAAAATCTTAATTTTTGATAACCCCAAAGATATTTTTGACAGCATGTATACATGATACGTTATCATAAACACGTTCTTTGGAAAATGAGTATTTGGAACGAATTTTTAAAATTAAGTGAATCTTTTGGGATGATGGAAATATGCTGAAATTGGATTTTGGCGATGGTTTCAAAGCTTTATTATTCTATTAGAGATCACTGAATTGTACACTTAAACAGATGAACTGAATGCAAGTACAAAAAGTTTTACTTTGTACTCATTTCTTTTTTTTAAGATTGTATTTATTTATTTGAGAGAGTGCAGAGTGAGATCGAGAGAGAGAGAGAGAGAGAGAGAGAGAAAGCAAGAGCAGGGGGGAGGGGCAGAGGGAGAGGGAGAGGGAGAAGCAGGCTCCGTGCTGAGCAGGGAGCCCAATGTGGGGCTCAGTCCCAGGACCCTGATCATGACCTGAGCCCAAGGCAGACTCTTCACCGACTGAGCCACCCAGGCGCCCTATTTCGCACTCATTCTTAATAGATAATTACCCTGGGTCGACAACTCCGGAGTGACACCCTGGGTCGACAACTCCAGAGTGACACCCTGGGTCGACAACTACAGAGTGACAGCTACTGTCTGTCCTCATGTTAAGGACATTATTTCCCTGACGACTGGCTTCCGTTCTTCTGGTGTCTGAAAAGTCATCTTTCAGCCCGATTGCCATTTCTTTGTACGAGTCTGTCTTTTCCCTGGGGCTGCTCTGACGGTCTTCACTTTAGACTTTAGTGCTCTGACACGTCTTCATAATGCATCCGGCTGTTGAGTGTTTCCTGTGTGTTCTGCATGAGATTCCTTGTGCTTCCTGACCCTGTGGGTCTTTGTCTTCTGTCAGTTCTGGAAAACTCAGGACTGTTTCTCCCAATTACTATGTCATCTTCTTTCTCTTCTGCCTGTCCTGGGTCTTCCATTAGACATATGACAGGCCCTTCACTGGCCATTTATATCGTTTCATCTTTATTCCCATTTTCCATGTCTGTGGTTTTCGACATTCCTATTTTCCAGTCTGTATCCAATAAGTCCAGTATCTGTATCTTTGCAGGTTTGGACCTGTCATTTGTCATGTCTGCTGACTCCATGTTCATGGTACTTTGTTTCCTCATGAGCTTTACGATTTTTCTAAGTTTATTTTATTTTTTAAATTTTATTTTAAATTTTATTATTCATTTATCTGAGACAGAGAGAGGGGATGAATGGGGTGAGGGCAGAGGGAGAAGTAGACTCCCCACTGAGCTTGGAGGACCCTGAGATCATGACCCGAGCTGAAGTCAGACACTTAACCGACTAAGCCACCCAGGCGCCCCTCTAGGTTTATTTCGCTTGTGAACTCAAGACCAGTGCTCTTCGTCGCAGGGAGCTCTGAGGCCTGGCTTGAGAGTGCATTCTTCCAGGGACCATTTGTGTTTGCTTTAGTCTGCCTGCTGCAGGAAGGTCTGCTTCATACCAAAGTCTCAGCCAAGAAGTTTTTGGACCACAAAGGTGGGAGAAATTAGGCCATATATGTGCATAAGGTCTGGCCTGTTATTATGAATTGTCAGGAAATATTTTGTATCCCTTTCTCCCTAACCAGGACTGAGATTCTTCACCATTTTTTTTTAAGAGAGCCCAAATGCACTCATGTACAAGATCATGGGTGGGAAGGGCAGAGGGAAAGGGGAGAGAGAGTATCTTAAGGAGGCTCCACACCCAGCGTGAAGCCCAGTGCGGGGCTCGATCTCACAACCTTGAGATCATGACCTGAGCTGAAATCAAGAGTCAGACGCATAACTGACTGAGCCGCCCAGGCGCCCCTCTTCACCATCTTTCTTAATCGTCCCACAGAGGGTGTGGGATTGTGTGTGGAGGACTCTGAGCTAACCTCTCAGCTCTGTCCCTTGTCCCACTTTCATGAGCAAATCAATCCAGCTAGAGGTCAGAGATGGACATTGCCAACCTCGGACAGGAGCAATTACTCAGCTTGGAAAGGGGGCCCCGTGCGATGCAAGAACAGGGGGATCAGGGAGTATTATTGAGGAAAATCACAGACGTCAGCTTTCTCTGACATCACACCAATAAAAACTCGCATCAGCACAGTTTAGTATTCATTTCATTGTAATTTATACTTACTGGATGAGTTTCTTGCCAAGTAGCTTATTAAAAGCTCATTTACATGTATCTAAAGAGGACATATTATCATTCTGGAATATATTTCCTAAACAAACAACAAGGGCCCACACACTTACACTATTCTTAAAACTTTAACGTAAGCAGCTTTTGGTTAAAAATTAGAATCGTTTAATTAAATATAGAACCTTAGATATCTTCGTCAACTTTGGGAGAATCTGAGACTGCTTTAGTGAGTTACTAAGGACCCACGACAAGTTGATAAATTTTGTTTCTCTAAAACGAGGAGCACCTCGGTCAGCGAAGCGTCTGCCTTCAGCTCAGGTCATGATCCTGGGGACCTGGGGTCGACCCCATGTCGGGCTCCCTGCTCCGTGGGGAGTCTGCTTCTCCTTCTCCCACTCCCCCTGCTTGTTCTCTCTCATTCTCTCTACCTGAAATAAATAAATAAAATTTAAAAAAATGAAATGAGGCAAGCTCTTCTCTTATTCAATAAGATTGAGTTGAGATGTTTCCAAAGGTTGAAGCATTTTTGCCCCCACTCTCTCCCTGTCCAGTGGGGCTTTGTCTGAGCCCACAGCTTCCATCAAGCAACCTTCTCTTGTGGGTCTAGCTCTGCTGGGCCCAGGCTCTTCTCTCACCCCTGCCCTTACTCTTCAGGCCTCAGAGGACTGAGCAAAAGGAGTGCTTCCACCTTTTCCGGCCCTGGACTGCTTTGCAGTCCCTGGTTGGTCTCTATAAGGCTGCCCGTAATTCTTCATGGGTCCCCACCCTGCTGAGTGTCCCCTGCACCTGCCAGGAGGGGGGACTCCTGGTACCCTGTGTTCCTCCCCCTCCATCCTCACCGCCCCCCCCCCAGCACACTGGCCTGTTCATCTCTCCCAAGGACTTTCCTCCATGGGGTGTCTTGACCAACTGTTGGGTCTGGACCACTGGCAGGCATGTTACCAGTTGGTTTTCAGGTGACTTACTGTTTAGCTTAACTACAACGGAGTGAAGGTGCTCGTCACAGCCGCACCCTCCCCTTGGCTGCATTTCTGGCTGTAAGAACAAGAGCAGGGTCAAGGCTAGGGCTGGGACACTGGTGCATGGTCATGGTCCCCCAGTGCATGCTGCAGGTGCAGGGGAGCGAGCCAGCTCTGATGTGCCCTCGTGTTTTGGCAGGTACAAAGTGTTGTCCTGCCCACTACTTCCCTGGGGGGTGCTTTTGAAAGCAGATACGACGTCTTGTGTTTGGCAGAAGAAAGTGGGCTCTGAACCGTGTCTCAATCCACTTATTTCTGGAGACTCAATGGGTCAATGGTGTTTGCAAATCACCGATTTCTCTAATTCGACTGAGAAGCTCCCACGGAGGCTCTAGCCTTTCTGAGTGATGTTAGAGCACAGGGAGACGATGCTGGCAAGGACCGTCTCTGGCAGATTAAGTGTTGTCTACCAGGGATGCCCCCTCGGGCAGGTCCTTGAACGTGGCTAATCAGGGGCCCCAGGTCTGCAGCAGGCAGCCAGCCAGACCACAGCAGTGTGGACTCCTTCTTCATACCCCATGTTTCCCCATCCCTGTGGTCACGAGAGGGGGTGGCTTTCCCAGGCCAGCCTGTGCAGGGTTGGTGGGCTGTAGGGAGAAATCGGTAGCATCATGCTCATGCCCCCACGTGGGGACGAGTGGGCCTGGGATGCCAGAGCGCCTCTCTGCCAGATGAAGTCCTAGCAGGAGACGTGGGCGTGGGGCGGGCACGTGCTTCCTCTGCACCTGCTGTCGGCCGAGCCAGGTTAAAGACAATGTCTCAGTGTCCAGCCAAGAGTCAACATTCTCCACACCATGGGGCAGTAGAATACGTCCTGATTGATGCGTTACCTTTTCAGGGAATCCTCACCAGTGACTGCTTTCCTTCATTTCAGGCAAGTGTGACTTGCTAAGGGTGAGGCTGAGAGTGAGCTTGAAGTGGACCAGCTCCAGGCAAGGTCACTCCTCCCACAGCAAAGACCCAGCCTCCCTCCCCAGACTGGGGGCTGAATGACTCCTAATAGCTGTGCACGGCTTTGGGCAAGGCACGGCGCCTCTCTGAGCCTCAGGGTCCTCATCTGTAAAATGGGTGTATTAATACCCTCAGCAGAGCGGTTACCAGGTCCAAAGTTAAATGCAGCCCCTGTCAAAGAAGAAATACTGGACATTTCCTTACTATTGCTGTCGTTACATTTATTGCAAATGAAACCACTGGACGTGTCATGTGCATCCCTAGCTGGCTGTCCCGGGGGGTGGCCGCTGTGGCTGGCACCTGCCCACTCCCATGGCTGGAAAGCCTGGGCCCTGGGCTGCTGCTGATGGCTTATTGCTAAGCCTTAGCTGGTGCTTCAGCTCTGTTTCGGAGACCGTGTTTTCTCCGCCATGGGAGCTCCTACCCAGGTCTCCCCGGCCTCTGTTGGCACTGTAGATACACCTGCCCGCAGGGTCTCTTGCCATGGGGGTGGGGTGGGGGTGGCACCCGCCGATGCATTTCACATCCCACCTGAAAGGGGCCTCAGAGGAGCCTGGGTTAAGCCGAGGCGGGGTTGAAGGACCAGCTCTCTGCTTCTCCTTCACCCCCCATACTCCAGAGCCCTGGTGCCCTTCCTGCCTGGCTGGGTGAAGTCCCTTGCTCTGGTGTCTGGGGCCCCCTCTGGTGACATTGAGTTGAAGGTGGCAGTGCGAGGCTTGTGGCTGCAGGATGGGAGGTGTGCTTCCGCCCCCTGGGCCCCCCAAGAGGAAGTCAGAAAGCATTTCCCCGTGAAACTCTGAGGCACACAGCGGCTGATACACTGTTGCGAGCGGATGTTCCGGGGGCTGTCGTGGGAGCTTACATCCCAGGACAGCCCCCCGGAACATCAGCTCCCAAAGCGCCCTGTGTCTGCGGGAGAGTGGGTTCCGGGCGCCCGCCAATGCCTGTGCTAACTGACCCTCGACATCAAGACAGCTTGTGTTGGGACTGTCACCTGTTCTCCCTTCCCAGCCTCAATCCACAGAATGATGGCTTCCAAGAGGCAAAATGGAATATTTGCAAACACGAAAATGTGCCTTGGGCTGTTGGCCTTCATTTTCAGCATCTACCAGCACTGGTTTATATTTGAGCATGGGACTCCAAGAACTCCGTCTGCCTGATCCTGGGCCCCGGATCCTCTGATTCTTGGAGCTGAGGCGTGGAGGGAGGCTGGCCCCCACCCTGCCTGTGCGCCAGCCTGCCCTGTCCCCGGCTGTGGGCCGGAGGGCGTGGGTCCCACCTGCCTCGGGGCTCAGGTACCAGTGTTTTGACTCCGGCCTTGATTCTTATTATCAAACTCTTCTTTCTGTCGCCATGTTAGCAACGGCAATGGGTCTCTTCCCCTTGCGGGACTTTCTGCCGGGTTTCCTGTCCAATACCCTGATTCAGGGTATTTACATTTTTGAATGGGACTCCATGGGGATTTCCCAGAGCAAGTAGCGATTATCTTCTAAGACTTAAGGTGTTTAGTAAAACCCCGAGAGGAGGCGTGAGGAGGGAGGGAGAGCTTCCCGGGAGGTGACTCTGACCTTGTCCTCAGGTGTGCAAGGAGGTGGTGGCAAGGGACAGAGGCAGGAAGAGGCGGGATCTCTTCCCCCCTGCCTATCATCCATCTTGTCCATTTGTTTCAATTTCACATGGTGAACAATTGAGGAAATTAGTAAAATCAGAAGTAAGTGAACGTCGACATCGGCCCCACCCCCCAAAGAAAGCCGCCTTGTGAGTTTTGGTGTGTTTTCCCAGGCTTTCCCTCCTCTCTTTTATTCTTGGAGAGTAGTGATTGCCACGGGCTGCAGTGACCCAAAATAATGTCTGTTTTGGTGGTGGAGGGGTCATTTTATTTGGAAAAAAATCTGTAAATGTCTGCTCTTGTCAAATAATTAGATAAGAGGTTCTTAACTTAAAACTGAGGGTTGCAGGAGGGGATGGGGGTGGGGATGGGGTCACTGGGGGATGGGCATTCAGGAGGGCAGGTGATGGAATGGGCACTGGGTATTGTACGCAACTGACGAATCCCTGGAGTCTACCCCTGAAACTAATAATACACTGGATGTGAATTTAGATAAATTGAATTTAATAAATTGAATTTAAATAAAAAATCAAGAAAACATATCCCAATAGAAGAAAACATTAGAAAACATGAGCAGTGATGACACCATCAGAATAGGGAAATCTGAAGCGCGTGTGTTGGGCGCCTGGGTGGCTCAGTGGGTTAAGCCTCTGCCTTCGGCTCAGGTCATGATCTCAGGGTCCTGGGATAGGGCTCTCTGCTCAGCAGGGAGCCTGCTTCCTCCTCTCCTTCTGCCTGCCTCTCTGCCTGCTTGTGATCTCTCTCTCTCTGTGTCAAATAAATAAATAAAATCTTTTAAAAAGTTATTTTAAAAAAAGGAAGAAAGAGAAGAAAGAAAGAAAGAAAAGAAAAGAAAGAAAAAGGAAAGGAAAGGAAAGGAAAGGAAGGAAGGAAGGAAGGAAGGGAGGGAGGAAGGAAGGAAGGAAAGAAGGAAGGAAGGAAGGAGGAAAGAAAAAGATGGGGCGCCTGGGTGGCTCAGTGGGTTAAGCCTCTGCCTTTGGCTCAGGTCATGATCTCAGGGTCCTGGGATCGAGTCCCATATCCGGCTCTCTGCTCGGCAGGGAGCCTGCTTCCTCCTCTCTCTCTGCCAGCCTCTCTTCCTACTTGTGATCTCTCTCTCTCTCTCTGTCAAATAATAATAAAAAAATCTTGAAGCGCATGCATCTACAAAGGGCATACGCAATGAGACAGTGGGTGACACAGACCGTGCAGCGCCGAGCAGTTTCTGGAGCCGGAAGCAGAGGGTCATGGCACAGTCAGGGACACCTCATGCCAGCCTATTGCCAGGCCCCTTCCCTGGCCCCAGGAGAGGACAGGCTCTCATGGTTGCTCCCATTATCCCATTGTTTGGAACATTTGTAGGAGTAACCCATTTTAAGGGCCATTGGGTAAACACATTTCTCCTCCCATTCTGATTTCAAGTTCCCTTCGGCACATTTCCCCCTGCCTGAACCCTGCACTGGGGGGTTGGCAGTGGCCTAGGTGTTTCCTATTTGTAATTTGCATTCTTTTTCTGAAAGGGGACCGCCCAAGTTGTCAGCCCCAAAGCACCAAGATCTACAGTTAAGGAGGAAACAAAGTTGCGTGGAGTTGGTGGCTCTGGGAGGCACGCTGGGGTGAGGGTGGAGAGCAGGCTGACCGTCCCCTGCTATCTGCTGCCTGGTCCCACCAGAAGCCAGAGCGCCCTGGAGCCTGTGGCTGTGTCCTCGGGCTCATCCTTCCAGGTGGGAAGCAGGTGGAGGAGGGAGGGGCGTGGATCTAAAGGGGAAATGAAGCTCGTTGACCCCCCACGTATCCCCCACGTAAAGATAGCCACTGGTGACATTTGGGCATTTTATGCTCGCAATCCTTTAAAGAGAGCTTTGCTAGAGGTGGAAAAGTCCAAGATCTGGAGGAGCCGATAAAGAAGAGCCAGAACAGAGAAGACACGTTCCAGAAAGATCTTAGTTAAGAACATCACTGGCTGAGCTGGAATATGGCCCGGTTGCTCCGAACAGAATCGCAAGTTCAGTAAACTAAGGCACAGATAGAGAAGGTCCTGGTTAAAATCTGAGATGGATAAGGAAACTCTTTGTCCGTGGGCAGCCCATGAGACACCATGGTCAGAGGCCTGAGGGGTGGGCTGTGCACCCTGGGGGCCCCGGGAGGCCTGTGTTCAGCGCAGTTTTGAATGAGCCTGTACTGGGCTTCTGGAGTGAGTGGTTTGGTTTGTAAGCATCTGTCACAGTAAAAGGAGTGGAAAGGGGTCTCAGAAAAATACGACCTTCAGCAAAAGAAAGTGTTCTCTCTGGCGATATTTTAATTATTGCATCTCAACTTGTTGCAGTCACTGTGGGAGATTTGTCCTGATTTGTCATTCCATTTGTATAGGTCTTTGTTCTGAAAATTCCCGCACGCCTGCTAGACAAGGTCCAGAACAGAGGCTCGCAGGCTGTTCTTCTTTCTGAGGGCAGGACACAGTGTCCTCGGGGCAGCTCTGAGACACAGCGGGGGGTCTGAGCTGGACCCATCTTCACTGGCACTTACTCCCCAGTGGGAGAGCATAGCTTGGAAAAGCTTCCGGGTGATTCTGAGACCTGCCCCATCTCCCTTTCTGGGAGAATAAGTGATGAAGACACATTCCCTTACCCTTGAGGGGTCAATAGTCCTTTGTACATTCTACATAAATAACACGAGTTATGATTAAGGCCTGTGCCCACAGATCTACAGGAAGGTTCCCTGGCTCCACGAGGGGTCATGCCCTCTGAATGGGAGGGAGAGGAGAAGCATCATGAGGAACAAGGCAGGTGCCTCCATCGGGGTCCAAACAGGAGAGAAACCACACAGTAACCTGAACAGGGAAGGTTCTTAACTACCACAGAAGATTCGAGTAAGGAGAGAACGGCCAGCAAGAAGGAGAGAGAATTCTCAGGAAGGTAGGACTGGCAGATAGAAGAGCAGCCATCACCCCAGGGCTGAGACCCAGACCTTACAGCACAGGCATGGCCAGGGTTTCCTGGACGCCAGAGATGTTGCTATGGTGACTCACTGTCAGGACTTATCAGAACCCTGTCCTCTAGCGCAACGGGGAAAGCTGTTCTTGAGGAAACATCTCATGACAAGCAACCCAGATTTTGTACCAAAAAACCACTCAAGTTTCTGCTACGAGACCACGTCGGGTGCTAGGGGGAGCTGCTGGCTGCCATGCCCGTTGGGAACTCCATGACCCCGAACACTCACGCTACGGAGCCATGCCCCTCCGGCCCCCTCCACCGACAAAACTCCACATCATGCCAACTGACGCCGTAAAAACATTTAAGGGGCTCACACCCATTACAGAACAGTGAAAAGGGTGAATTTGCCGCTGAGAGACAGTAAGTCAGTGTGCATACAGCAGGGTTTCATCGAATGTCAAGTTGGGAAGGGACTCTCAAAGCCCTATTGTATCCCAATCCTCACATCCCTACTGAATGTCTGTCAAGCTAGTGAGACATCCACAGCAAGGGGGCACAAGTCAGACTGCCCCTTCTCACCCTGAGCCCTCCTCTGTCTCCGGTTCTCGCTCCGATTTACCTCATGTCTGTCACCTGACATGATGGAAGCTCTTCAGATACATGAACCCAGTCCTTCTGTTTTGCTTCTTCCCCAAAGCTTCTGTCTTTTGTAAACTGCACATCTTATGACCTTTCTGACAATTCAGAGCCTTTTCACTCTACCAAGCATGGGGATGAACATACTTCCATGTGTCTGGGTCTCTTTTTAAGACTCAGTCATATCTCCCCCAAAACCTGTTCCAATGTGCTCTGATTGTACAAGATGGAGCACTTGTAACTGATCTGTCTTGTTGGCCACAGTGACTGATCTAAGGAGTGACTCCTGATCTATGTCAGAAATGGCACTTTTCAAAATGGCAGTAGGAAAGAGAAGTCTCTTTTCACATCCAATGATGAAGCTAAGATCTTGTGAAACCAAAAAGCTGCCTCTAGGCCTGACTCCAGCCGAAGAGAGTGCATCCAGGTTGAGGGGGACGCAGAGATATCAGACACCTGACGCCACTGGAGTCCCCCGTGCCTGCCATCCATGTGGCCAACCCCAGTACCTCTTTGCCTTGGCTTGGTTATAAGAGCCAATAAATTTTTTTTCCTTAAACTAGTTCAAGTTGGGTTTCTGGCAATCACCAACAAAGAATACCAACTCCAGCTTTCCTAATATTAAAAGGAAAAAAAAAAGGCAAGGGTGTCATTGTCTCACTTCTTTGATACAGGGTTTCTGTAGAAGCTAACATAATTTTAAGGAGTAACTCCGGGAATATGTTGTTAATGATTTTTAGAAAAAGCATATCTATAAAATAAGATCTTGCTCCTCGCTGTCTCTTCCTTTTTATTCTTGAGCAATTCAGTCCTAGAGCAATTAAGTCCTTCCCACAGTGGGAAGCCATGAGACTCAGGATGGGATAAGCAGGGCCCTCTCACAGGTCAGTCCTGTGGTGGGTGGAGGGGCCCAGGGAGAGTGAGGAGGGCATTCAGAGAAGGGGAAGAGGGACGGCATGGTCTCCCAAAGATGTCCACTTCTTTGATCCCCAAACACACTTTTTGTTCCCCCAAACCCATGAATGTTACCTCCATGGCAAGTTGTGATTGACTAAGGATCTTGAGATGGGGAGGTTATCTGGATT
The DNA here is from genome assembly GCA_002007465.1 of Ailurus styani. Lineage (NCBI taxonomy): Eukaryota > Metazoa > Chordata > Mammalia > Carnivora > Ailuridae > Ailurus > Ailurus styani. The sequence goes on along the minus strand of LNAC01000088.1, from coordinate 2,752,685 downwards.
ATCCAGGTAGGTCCAATGTCATCACGGGGTCCTTAGAGAAGGGAGGTGGGAGATCAGAGTGAGGAGTAGGAGATGTGAGGACAGAACACGAGGTTGGAGCAATGTAGGGAAGGGGCCAAGTCAAGGCCTGCGGTGGCCTCTAGAAGCTGGAAGAAGCAGGAAAGTGTCTTCTCTGAAGCCTTCAGAAAGGAAGAATCTCCACTGGAACAATGTTTTTAGGCTTATGATGTCCAAAAGTGTAAGAAAAGGTGATTTGTTACAGCAGCAACAGGGAAGTCACACAAGGGGAGTGATCAAATGAATCACCATAATAAGGATAATGGAAGCCAGGATTGTCACTAAGAAGGGAGTTGGAATACACATTAGCTGTAAGCACATTTTGCACCCAGAGCTTGGCTTCTAAATACCACTGTCTACTAAGGCTCCTTGGAAGGCTGTTTCCAAACTGGGTTAGAGGAAGTGCAAGATGAACATGGATCATCTTCTTGTGCCAGGAAACAATGGAAATTTCAAAAAATGATGGAAGTACATTAAAAGGACACAGATGCCAGTCCCCACTGGCCAAATCAGGGAGAAATCTGAGCTGCAAAACAAATACTAAGAGTAATGGATTATAACTCACCAAGACAGGAGACCACAAGTGTGTACAGATGTGAATAAATAAATGAATAAATGGAAAATTTGAGGAAGAAGGACATATTTGTACAGATTCAAGCTATCTACTCTCAAAATTACACAGGAGAAGAGTAACTGCAGTGGAGAAGCCTGACAGATAGGTCTGAATCAAGAGATCAGAGTGAACCCCAGCCATAACGGAACAAATTGATGTTGTTCACCACTTCATGGGTTGCAATGAGAACACACCCTCGCTTCTGTGAAATTCTCACCAAAAACACGTAACTGAGCCTAATCAAAAGGAACCATCAGACCCACTCAGATGGAAGGACAAGCTATAAAATAACCAGCCTGTTATTTTCAAGCAGTTCCGTATTACGATTGTCAAGTGAAGTCTGAGAAAGTGTGCTGGGATGAGCGAAATGGAACACAGTTAGCAGCTCGGTGTAACATGTGATTCAGAGGATCCTTTCTCTGCAAAAGGTATTATTGGGATAATTGGCAAAACTTGAATGGGATCTGTGTCCTTGGAGGTAGGAACGTAACTGCCAACTTCCTGATTTTGATGGTTGCATTCAGATAAAGAAAGAGGTTATCTCTGTTGGTGAGGAGCGCACACTTAAGGATTGAGGGGGTGATAGGGCATCATGTCAATAACATACTCGCAGATGATTCAGGGAAAAGAAGAGTTTTGTTCTTGTCTGACTCTTGATTTCGGCTCAGGTCATGATCCTGGGGTCCTGGGATGAGCCCCACATGGGGCTCCATGCTCAGTGGGCATTTTAGTCCCCACCCCATAAGACCAATTATTTTATTCTACTATGATGTAGTAATATAATCATTCTGAAATTTTGCTAATTGCTATGGTGCCTTTGTTGAATAGTAATTGTCTGTGCACGTGAGCCTATTTTTGGACTCTCTTTCTTGTCCCCTTGCTCTATATGCCTCTATATGCTTGAGATTCTGTCCCTCCTTCCCCTGCCCTCTCTGCCCCCTCATGCTGTCTCTCTTTCTCTCTATATAAAATAAATACATAAATCTTTAAAAAAAAACAGAAATAAAAATAGGAAAGAAGGAAAGAAAGAAGATAGGATGGAAGTCTCCCTTGCTATTTTGACATCACATGGTGTGAAGGTCTTTAGAGGTGTTTTCAAACATAGGTGGAAATGAAAACGTGTAACTCTATTAGCATATAGGAAATTTGTAATCTCAAAACACAAATCAGCTGAAATAATTTTATTAGCAATACTCAGATATTTCTTCTCTGTCTTCAGGTGAGATATTTTTGGGCTGAATCATTTTTAGGCTTTGAAGCTGAAATCTTGAAGTTTTTTATATACTGAAGTTTGAGGAGTGTGAAATCACAGTACTTTAGAATGCTGCCAAAGTTTCAGAAAAATGAGACTTAGGTTTGACCCGACATGCCTAGTATCTCATTAGACCCTCCGTGCTTTGATATACTCTTGTGGCAGAAGTTTCCTGGACTCACTCAGAGATCAGAAAACATTCTTCTCTGTGTCAAACTTCACAATGAAGTGGAGAGAAAGCCAGGCTTCCCTCAGAACATTCAATTCAAGTTTTTTCTCCTTTCCTTAAAATTTAAAAGCTAAAATGAAAAAATTCAAACACAGAGAACAGCAAGCAATGTAAAGTATATCTCTTTGCTCAACCAATAAGATCCAACAAGTGTGAATATTTTGCCTAAAGAAATAAAAATGCTGGAGAGATTGCAGGTTCTCCCGTGTATACGCTCCGTCCCCTTTCTCTTGCTCCCTCCTCAGAGGTAGCAATGTCTTCAAGGTGGGGTATAGCCTTTCTTACCTCTAGGGAGGCTTTTTGCAAAGTTCCATGAATAATATGTACTTTTCTGTGAATGCCTTAAAACTTTAATTAAATGATGTCACTTCATGTTTACATTGTGTGACTTTTTTAGAAATCGAGGTAAAATTTCATGAAAAGCACAGATCTTAAGCGTACAGGTGATGAGACATGATAAATATATACACCCCAATGTAACCACTGACCCAAGCAATACAGAGAACATTGCCATTGCCCCAGAAAATGCCCTTCCAGTTAGTCCCCACCCCATAAGACCAATTATTTTATTCTACTATGATGTAGTAATATAATCATTCTGAAATGTTGCTAATTGCTATGGTGCCTTTGTTGAATAGTAATTGTCTGTGCACGTGAGCCTATTTTTGGACTCTCTATCTTGTCCCCTTGCTCTATATGCCTATCACACCAATTCCACCCTAGGTTGCTTGCCATGGCTTTATAGTAAGTCACAAAATCACAAAGTGAGTTCTCCAACATTCTTCCATTCTGGGGCAGTTTTAGCTATTTTGCAGTCTTTCAAATTTCCATAAAAATTTAAAAATAAACTTGCCAATTTCAACAAAAGAATCCTCTGGGATTTTCATTAGAATGACATTGACTCCATAGACCAATTTGGGGAGAATTGGCATATTTACAGTATTGAATCCCCCAACCCATGAACATGGTATATCTCTCCATTTGTTTTGCTCTTCTTTCTCTCAGGGCTGTTGTTGTGTGTTTTTGTTAAATTTATTCCTAGATATTTTATGGGTTTTGGTGCTTTTATAAAGGAATTTTACAATTTTGTTTTCTTTTTTTTTAAGACTTTATTTATTTATTTGACATAGAGCGAGAGATCACAAGTAGGCAGAGAGGCAGGCAGAGAGAGAGGAGGAAGCAGGCTCCCTGCTGAGCAGACAGCCTGATGCGGGGCTCGATCCCAGGACCCTGAGATCATGACCTGAGCCAAAGGCAGAAGCTTTAACCCACTGAACCACCCAGGTGCCCCTACAATTTTGTTTTCTAATTGTTTGCTCCTGATATACAGAAATGTAACTGACTTTTGTATACTGACGTGGTATTCTGAGGCCTTTCTAAATTTACCACTTAGTTCTTGAAGTTGTTTTGTAGATTTATCAGGATTTTCCATGTAAATAAACATGTCAACCACTAATAAAGGCAATTTTGCACCTTTCTTTCTAATCCATATGTCTTTATTTTATAAAATCTTCCTTATTGGCAATAGCTAGGACCACTAGTACAATGCTGAAAGGAAGTGGTAAAAGTGGATATCTTCCTTTTTCTTTTTTAGTTTTAGAAGTAAAGTGTTCAATTTTTCACCATTAAGTATGAAGTTAGTTTTAAGTATTCATATATGCCCTATATCAAATTCATACATATCCCTATATAAAATTGAAGAAATAAATCAAATCAAAGTCATTCTTTTTTTAGATTGCTGAAGGTTGTTATCACAAATCGATTTTGAATTTTTCAAATGCTTTATTTTCTTAACTTAGTGAATTATATTGATTTTCAAATGTGAAACCAGTCTTGCATTTCCAGGGTGAGCCCCACCTAGTCATGGTATATACTATATTTGCTTTGCTTTTTTTCCAAGGACTTTTATCTCTACATTCATGAGGAATATTGATTTGTTATATTCTTTTCTGCTCAGGTTGGATTATTTCTGGTTTGGGGAATTCTTATAAATAGTCCTACTATAAATGTTCTTGTGTATTTCATTTGGTGCAATGTATATACCTTTAAGTTATACCTTGCAATGCAATTCCTAGGTCATATACGTTTATGTTCAGCTTCAGTAAATACTGTCAAAACGACGGTGCCAATTTACACCTCCATCATTGGGATACAGACATGTCCCTTGAAGTGTGGGCTGTGAGCTATTTGCTGCTAGTCTGCAAAGAAGAACAGTTAGAAACTGAGAGTGAGAAATCATTCTGGAAGGTTTAAAGAAATGTGACATTCCTGTGACATACAAAAACATGGTCAGCAGCCTTGTGTGACAAGCTGCTGCACAGACAATTCATACGTCGCATTGGCGTGATGACACAGTGGCGGGGCTCCCCCCTCGTCACGCTCAGTGGGGCCATGTCTTGGTGTGCATTGCATTGGAAATCTAAAAGAAAACAAAGAAATGCATTGCATCGAGCACTGGGTGTTATATGTAAACAGTAAATCTTAGAACACGACATCAAAAACTAATGATGTACTGTATGGTGACTAACACAATAAAAAAATAAAAACTAAAAAAATACACACACAAAAAAATAAAAAACCAACAACTCCCCCCCCCCAACAAAGCCAAAAAGAACACTTGTCTTTCACCATATGGTCTGAGAAGCACTGACGTGGGAGCATTCTGGTGGTTCCACATCCTTGCTAATATTCCCTAATTTTCACGTTAGCCTTTCTGGGGCTGTCCAGTTGAAATGGCACTGTGTTTTAATTTGTATTTTTCCAATGACTAAGGAAGTTGCACGCTTTTCATATTTTTAGGGGGTCACAACTTGGTGTGAAATACGTATTTCACATTTTCCCCTACTTTCAACATATATATTTTAAGCCTTCCCAAAACATTTTTTGAGGATCTGTCCTAACTGACCCCTCAACAATTTCTATGAGGCAGAAGGTGAGTGAAATATGGGGAAGGCAAGAACCTAATTTGAAAGTGAGATTCTTCTGAGTTTATTCATTCAGTTAATATTTAGGAGCCCCCACTGTGCACCGAGCACCCTGTGTGACAATGGGGATAGAGCAGTGAACGAATAGCAACATTCTTACCCTCAAGGAATATATACTCTGGTGGGGAGAAGACAAATACTAAACTGGAAACTTTGGGTGGCAATAAGTTCTATGAAGAATATAGGATAATGACAGAGTAACTGGAATGGACCAGAGCAGTGAAAGAAGATTTCTCTAAAAACAACAACAACAAACAAACAAACAAACAAACAAAAAAACCATTTAAATCAACATTAGAATGACAGGAAGGACATAACCATACAATGGTCATTGGGATGGGCTTTCCAGGAAGAGAAAGTGTCAGGTACAAAGGTCCTGAGGTAGAAATAAGTTGGTCTGAGTATTAATGAGTGAGTATTCTCTTATTTGGGTCAAGATTGACCTAAGTGGTACCATTGATGCCTAGTACAGTGGGTACGGGTGGCATGCTCCCAGACCCCTTGACCTCTTTGGATGTCTGTGTGTCCACTTAACGAGGTTTTACTGCCCAAGCCTGTGACTGGGACGTATCTCAGGTTACTGGAGCTGCTTTGTCCACTCGGAGTGGGAACAGGAAGAAGGCAAAGGCTTCGTTCCTCACCTTCCCACCCGGCAGCCCCGATCCAGGGTTTGAAGGGTGTAGGAGTATGAAAGCCAGCATCCTTGCCTGCCGTTGGGGTGAAGTCAGGGTGGACTGCAGGCTTCGGAGGCCCATGAAGGGCGCCAGGCTGCTGCTGAGACTTGGCCAGGATCACAGCTTTGGTCGGGTTTTTTTCTTCCCTTGCCGCTTTCTTCTGGAGCACTTCTTTAATAAATGGGTTGCCCCAAATTCACATCCATGGCTCTGTTTTTAGGAAGCCCAACTTAAGACAGCCTGGTCTATATTTTGCAAGGGCTTTTCTTTTTTTCTTTCAAGGGTCTGTTTTCTGTGGCGTCGGATGATAGCCTGTGCTGTGAAGTCAGACAAACCTGGATTTGAATCCCCTCCCTTCACTAGCTTGACAGGTTAACCGCTCTCTCTGGGCCTTAGCTTCCTCAGTTACAGAAATGGGACAAAAATAGTGCTAGTATTGGGTCACAGTAGAGAGTACATGAAAGAAGGTAGGCAAAACACTTAGATCAGCAAAGAGCTAAACGCTCTTATTATGAAGCCTGTCCACGCTTTACCAAAGGGTGCATAAAATGTTGCAGGCCTCGGGTTAGATGTCTGTTTTATTCCTTAAAAAAACACACTGTTCCACTGAAATTTGCCTCAGCCGGGGGGTGGAAGGAGGAAAGGAAGTAGCCACTCCGGGACCTGTGAGGTGTCTCTGATATGCATCCTTTCACCGAATCCTGAGAAGCACCTGGCAAGAATAGAAGGTTTTATTACAATTATGATTATTTTTTAAAGATTTTACTTATTTATTTATTTATTTGAGAGCGAGCAGGGGAGGGAGGGGCTGAGGAGGAGGGAGAGAGAGAATCTTAAGCGGTCTTCGCATGGAGCGCGGAGCCCAGTGCCAGGCTCGATCCCATGACCCTGAGGTCATGACGTAAGCTGAATTCAAGAGTGAGAGGCTTTATCAACTGAGCCAGCCAGGCGCCCCTATGATCAGTATTTCAAAGATGGGAACTCCCTAGTCAGAAAGGCTAAGCTGCCTAAGGAGACATGGTGTGGAAGTTGGAGCTCCCAGTCAGACGGGTCTGGAGGGAGCCCAGCCTGGGGACCCTAGCTCCTTGGGGGGTGGGGCCCTGTCTTTACTTCTAGGTCCTTCCCCCAGAGAAGGGGCCTGCGTCTGCTGTTCAGGGGGACTGTCCAGTGCTGGCTGAGACCACTCCCACCAGGCCGAGGCACTTGACGGCTAGGCTTTTTTTTCCCAGGGGCACGAGTCCCGGAATCTGGAATGTGTTACTCCTGAGGTTGGAGTGAAGACCCAAGGTTGTGCAAAGTCAGCCTTGCGTCTTCAGGCGGATTGTGGCCTTGGGGGTCTCGGGGGGCCCTGCTGCAGCCGCCAGAATGCACGCGGACAGCATTCGGCCGGTGCTCCCTCGCAGCCCACACCCAGCGCACCGGGACAGCAGTGCAGGCCGATTCGGGGGGCCAGAGCCCCGCCAGAATAGAGGGTTCTAGTAGGATGATTTTGTCTGCAGGCAACTCAGGTCGGGGGGAGGGAGAGTGTGCTCGGTGGGGTCTGAAATCCCAGGCGCAGATGAGACCCAGGAAGGAGCGGGAGTGGGGCTGCCCACGCGGGCACCGCGCGTTCCTCTCGGGGCTGGAACGCGCAGCAAGAGCGCAGTCCCGGGTCCGCCGGGAGGCCTCGCGACGGCCGCCGCGTCCTGCCTGCTCTGACTTTCCTCCTGGGGGCAACCAAACTCACTCCTGCCAAGCTGACCCGTGGCGGGGAGGCCTCCCCTGCAGACGCCGTGCTTCCGCGGAGCTGGGCAGCCCGCCAGGGCGCCCAGGAACCTGCGAGGGCCTGGCCGTGGGAGCCGGTCCCCTAACGGAGCAGGGCTTGCCTCGCCGCCCGTCTTCCCCGGGGCTGGGTTCGGGCACCGGGTCGGGAGCGGGGCGGGCCCGGGGGGCTCCGCCAACGCGGTGGGGGGCGCCGGCCCCGCCGCCCAACCCGGGTGGGTTTGTTTCTAACAGGCACGTTGGGTTTCCCTTCTACTCGAGCGACTGCATCCGGGGGCGCGTTTCTGGTCCAGGCGTGTTTTCTTTGCAGAGACAGCGAGCCTCGCTCCGCGCGGACCCCAGCCCGTCCGGCCTTCGCTCGGCGCGCGCGCTCGCCCAGGGAGGAGCGCGTTTTCCGGAGAAGAGACCGTCAAGTTCACGGCAGGGGAAAGCGGAGCGTGTGCGTCGGTGTCACGGCGGCGACCCCTGCTCGCGGGCTGGGGCGCGCGTGTCCATCGGGCACAGGCGCAGGGTCACGCGCAGGAAGCAGCCGGGCCCCAAGAGTTTGTGAAAGAGCCTCTCGCGGGGGCCCTGAGTCCTGGGTGCGCGCACGGCCGCCCGCGGGTGCCCCTGAGCCGAGGTCTCCCCCGGGCCTGGAGGTGCAGTTCGGGTGCGCAGGCGGCCGGGGTCCCGTGCGGGCGGGGCGGGGCGGGG
>LNAC01000088.1:2705065-2744062 GCA_002007465.1 Ailurus styani | reverse complement strand
AGACCCCCTGCGCGAGCCCCGGGGGGGGGGATGGATTGGGGGGGGGCAGGTGTGCGCCTGGCGCTCGCACTTGGTGCTCGGCCAGGAGAAAAGCGGGAAGCTTTGATCTCAACAGACTCTTTTGTTAGGGTTTCTCCGCACCAGGGCTTTCCAGCCGCAGGCCCGCTCGGCCTCCCAGACCCGCCAGGCTCCAGGCTCGGCGTGCGGCTGTCTCTTGTTATTTTTAGCCAGAAGGAGAAAAAGGATCTCAGAAAGTTCTAGCTGGGGAGGAAGTGGGGACCTGCGGGCGCCCCCACGCACAGGTGCCCTCGGGGACCCCGCGAGAAGCGGAAAGCAAGCCGGAGCCACGGTCGGGAGGAAAGGCTCAGCGCGCACGGGGTTTCAAAAGTGAAAGTTTAGGTCGCTGTTTTACGGTCGCTCTTTCTAAACAGGGGGTTAGAGGTAAGTGTCCATGGAAACGTCCTCGTGCACAGAACTTCAGCTTCTGGATGAACATGTAGATTTCAGTAATAGTACTAATTAGTAATAATACAGCATTTGCCAAACTCAGTTCAAAAAAAAGCTGTATCAAAAGCCATTTATTGTACCCCTGATGTGTGCCTGGCCCTCGGTAGGCACTTCCGAACACTATATTGTTCCGATTTCCAAGGACTGTGGGCCTGAACTCCTTTACAAATAAAAGTATTCAAATAAAATGTTAAAATGTATTTCTAAAGCCCTTCCCCCCACCCTTGGCGCGTATATAAAATGGTGCGGATTGATTGCTCCTACCCAAACTGCTACTTCTGTTTTGGAGGAATTAACACAGAAAACCCAGGCCAAATAAATCAACACCGAAGTTCAGAAGGTCAGAGCAATTTGTCTTGGGAACAAAGTCTTCCCTTGAGCTAAGAGGCATTCAGAGGAACTCTCGGTGGTAATGGGATTATGAAAGATCTACCTGAGACCAGATAAATATTTGATGACTTCGCAAAGCTCTAGGTTTCCCTGCCGTTTTTCTTCTGCTGACGCATGTTCCCCCCGTGGGGTCCGGACCTCGTGGCTTCATTAGACCGTGCAAGTCAAGGGCGGCCGGGGTTTCCCGAGAGTGGGTTGTGGGGCGCAGAGCTGTGCGGGAAAGACACCCGGATTTGGGAGAGGGGTGCGCACGCGCGCGCGCGTGTGTGTGTGTGCACGAGCGCGCTTGCGCGTGTCTGCGGGTGTGCGTGTGTGCGCCTGTGTGTGTGCGCGCCTGCACGTGTGTGTGCGCGGGGAGGGGGGGCGGCGCGGGCCGGGAGGGAGGGCGATGCGGGTTCCACAGCTGCCACCTAGAGGCGCCTTCCTGCAGTGTATATAACGCGGGTCGGCCGCCCGAGAGCTCAGTCCTGCAAACGGCTCAGCCCCGGGGCGGTGAGCGCAGCGGCGGCGCAGGGAGCCCACAGCCGAGCCCAGCCCGGAGGTAAGCGCGCGGCGGCCCGCAGCCCTGCCTGCAGGGGAAAGGGGGGCTGCGGCGGGCAGGGGCTCGGTTGTCCAGCTGAGCGCTCCTCCTCGGAGGGCTCCTGCCGAAGCGCCGTGCTGGTGGCCGAGAGTCCGCAGGGCTGGTCTCCGCGCGCCCGGGCTGCAGGCGGCACGGCTGCTGCGCCAAGGCCGGCCGCTCAGTCGGGCTGCAGCGCTCCGCGGCCGCAGAGGAGGGCCAGGCTTCCCGGCGTCCCTGCTGCCGGGGCGCTCGGGTGTGCCGCTGGCTTCGGGGAGCTGGGCTGTGTTTGCGGCTGTGGGTGCAGAAGCTCGGCAAGGGAGGACCGAGCGAGGATGCAGGCTGTCCGTTGTGCTTGCCGAGGTTGGCCGAGGGCGCAGGCCGGCCCCCGGCTAGCCCCTGTCCCTGGGAGGTGGGTCGGGACACAGCGGGACTTCAGTAAATGTGTAATTGCGGAAGGGTGTGCACTTCATGAACGGGCATCCTTGGCCGAAGCACGCAAGTGCGCTGTGAGCCTTTGTGAGCCCAGAGGTGTTTGAATTCGGGACTTTGGGGCATCCCCGGGGCCTGTAAGCCCAGAAGCTGGAAGGGTGAATTTTAATTCAGCTCCGCCTTGGTGGCTTTGACGGCATCCTTGCTAATCTCATCTGCGTATTTATTGTGCTCTTGGAAGGTAAGTCTAACTTCAGTTAGGGAAAAAAAAGGCACACACAGAAGTCTAGGATTTTGTAATTTAAATATACCCTTCAGGTAAAGCCTGACTTTTGTCCAGTTTTGTTAGTGTGCACAAAGATTCAAGGGGTAGCTGACAGAGCTGTGCAGTGAGGTCAGGGGTGGGTGGTTAGCCAAGACTTGTAACTTCCAGGGAGAATGAGAAGTTGTAAAAGTCAGACTAGCTGACTCCCTCCCTCCGTCCCTCCGTCTCTCCCTCCCTCCTTCTTTTCTGTCTCTCTTCCTTCTCCTCTCTTCTCTTCCTTCCCCTTTTCCTTTTTCCTTCTTCTTTTCTCTCTCTTTTTCTCTCTCTCTCAATTCACTTGCTCACAACAGGATCATTAGGTTTTCCAGCAGTGGAAGAGGCCCCCTGACATGGTTTATAGCTCTTTGAAGGTATTCGGTGCACTGACATCCCCGAAACTTCATTCTGCAGAGTCTCAATGTGGTAACTTTTTCTTTTCTTTTTAAACGCAGATGCTGCCTTTGTGTCCTTTTATTTATTCCAGGAAAATGCGGAGATCAAATAGGCTTGCCTAGAAAAGAAAGTGGAGGCTGCCGGGGTCTGTGCTTAACTTTCTATAGCTTTTAAATGGATAGACTGCCTGTCCTTCCTCCATCAGCGCGCGAGTTTCCCCAGATGCAAAGCCTTTCTCTAAAGCACAGTTGCACAGCGGAGCTCTAGCTTGGAAACAATTTGCTCTTTTTCCCCGGGTCTCTGCCATAAACACTTGAATGTGCACGCAACTGCTGAGCTGGACGCCACAGCCTCCTGGGGATTGTGGGGGGGGGCGGGGGGCTGTGGAAGAGCAAAAGAAAAATGAGAAATGCCTGTATTTTGCTGCCTGTCCAATTTTTAAAAGGGGCATGCATTGCAATCATAGTTTTAGAAAAGTTCCAGAGAGGATAGCCAAGGCAGCGTGCCGGGGCATAACTGAGTGGGGACTTTGGAGGTGAGTTTTCCCCTTATTAACAGCAAGTCCTGGGAGGATTGAGGAGGTATTATGGTTTCTAATCAGACCCAGAATAGGCAGAGTATAGGCTTTCTGGATGAAAAAAAAAAATCCAAACAAAAAACCCTCCTTCATCAGGAACAGTGGCTTTTTGTGCGATCAGCTGGGGAGAGGGGCTCCTGTTTTCGGGGAGGTGTGAGCGAGCAGGCTGAAGTTACTCAGACCTGAGACTGGCCCACCGTCATTCTAGACACCCTAAGAGTAAACCGAGGAGGAGAAAAACCATCCAGATTTCAGGACTTTAGATTTTTCTCAGTGGTTTTTGCCGGGCACAAATGGAATTTGGAAATAAAAAGAACCTAATTTTACTTTTAGGAACAAGAATGGTGTTAGAACACCTTTCTAGTTGAGTTCCATGCATGTAGGTAGAGTTCAGAAAGAAACCCAGAGCTGGCTCACGTCAAGTGTTTTTCAAGTCCAGAAAATTATAGCCCCGGGGCACACATTTTCTATTAAAGTAAAAACAAACAGGCAAGAAAAAAAAAAAAAGAGGGAGAGAGGAAAAGAAAAGCGAAAAAAGGGGGATTATCTGATTTTGAATACTTGATGGTTTTCTGCAGGGAATATTTCATTTTGTTTTTAACCTAAGGACCTATTAATTTAGAATTGGGGGAAAAAATAGTCGCTTTCCTTGTTAAAGTAATGAGGGGATTGCATATTTTTATGGTGAACGTTTTGCAGAACCACAGGTAGGTTTGGGAACTGACTTGGTTTTGTTCCAAGCGCTCCGATGGTGAAGGGACTGAAAGTGACTCAGGTGGTGTTGGTCCTCCATTGGCTAAGGGACAGCTAAAGGACTGTGGGTTGGGATAGCAGGCATCTTTGAATTTTCTTATGGTAACAGATACCTTTGCGGGGATCATCCCTGAGTTTTATGAGAAGAGGCCAAGATGGAGTAGCCTTCTCCTGGGAGCCCTATTGTGTCTGGCCCAGAGCCTGGCTGACCTCCCACTGCCTCATCCAGGTCCTGAGCTGGGTGGGAACGAGGGCTCTGGTTACACCCGGCCTACCCAGCGCCAGCCTTTGTGAGATGGATCTTTGGCTCTTTCCTTCTGGGCACAGCATTGCTTCCCCGTGGGCAGCTGAGCACAATTGACCAGATCGGGTTTCTGGATGTGGGGTTCATTTTCTCCCCCAAATACTTAAAAGTGGGCGAGGTTGCCCCACCCCGTGCGTTAACAGGAAGTATGTTGAGGGCCCCAGCGATAGGTGGCCTCCCTCTGAATCAGGATAGGGAGTTTTTCTTTTTCTCTTTTTTATTATTTTTGAGTTTTGTAATGATTTAGAGCAGTTCCTTAGTTGTGTGAAGTAAGCTGTAGTCAAGACAGCCTCGTTTCTGTTTGCTTGGCCCTGGGGGACAGACTAGTCCCTGATCTGCTGTCGGCTCTAGCAGATGGCCGCAGGGAGACTGCCGGGGCTGAAGCTTTTCTGGACTTCCCCATAGATGGAATGCAGCAACAGTGAAGAAACAAAAAACAAAACAAACGGCAATAACAAACACACACAAAAAACCCCAAAACTCTGACACCAATGATGTACAATTGCAAACGACTTTTTAGAGGTAGTGTGGGTTCTCCTCACCTGAACCGCATGCCAGCTAGAGTGGAAGGTGTGGGACTCTGGCAAGGAGGCCAGAGCGTGGCTCCCCCTGGGGGAAGCCCCTGTAGAAGTTGGGAAAGTGCAGAGAGCCGCTGTGCGCCACAGACGGAGACGAATGGGGCTCTTCTCCTGGCCTGCCCTCGCTCCACAGGTGCGCAACAGTGAGAGGCCGGACAAGGCGATCTGGTCTGAACAGCACCTAATGGCTCTGTGAAATTCCCTCCTGGGAGGACACAGATCCCAAATTGCAGAAAGCCAATAAAAAAGGTCACCTGGAGGCAGAGGCCCTAAAGAGCCCCAGTGGCCAGAGGGCCCCTCACTGTCCAAGCTGGTGCCCAGCCCCGACTTGGCTGGTGTAATCTTATCTGCACCCCACTGCCTGCCTTCAACCTGGTTTCTGTCACCTCCGCCCCCAAGAGCCTTTTCTGCTGCAAGCTGCTTCCTTGCTCAAAATCTCCCCTACCTCCTTGCGTGGGCAGGCCCAGCCCGACTCCCCCACTCCCCACACCCCTGCCCCTGACTCTGGTCACCAGCTTTCCTTTGTGGGGTGCTTGGCCTCAGCCTGATTCAGTGATGCTCCTCATGGCATATCCTTGATGTCTCACCCCTCCATTTCTCCTTGAAGACCCCCACAAACCACTTGAGTGGAAATCCCTCACCCTCCTGCTCCAGGGGTCACCCACCACCACCCTGCTGCCTTCTTGCCCTTCTCAGTTGGCTGGCGAGTTCTTGGGGGACGGGGCACAGTGATGCCAGTCTGTGCCCCTCACAGAGGAGGTTCCATTAACATTTGGGGGTATGAAAAGGCTGATGTTTGTCCCAGCTTCATGAAGGGTTCAGAAAAGTGTCTTCTGGACTTCTGTTCCCTGGGATGGCCTCAGACCCCTGGTCTTGGTGGAGCCTGACATCACTGCCGACTGGGAATGCCCTGAACACCTGTGTCATGCTGGCCGTGGGACCCGAGGATGAAGACGACGTGGGGGTGCGGGGCTTGGGCAGGAAGAATGTGGAGCGGCACAGCCTAAAGATGTGTGGCCTGCGTGGGGGACAAGGCTAGAGAAACGCGACGTGTTCGTTGGGATTAGGCGTGGCTAAGGGGTTGGTGGAGAAGACTCTTCCTGGCCTGTGATGGGAATTCGCAAACGCACCAAAGGCCGTTTTGGGGAGTAGCAGCCAGATGCCCAAACACTTGGCAGACTCCGTCATGGAGGGACTGACTCTGGGCCAGAGAGAGAGCCTGTTCTGTGCAGGCCGACTGCCACCCCGTGCAGACCAAGCTTGGGGACGTCTAAATCTGGCCTGCCCGCCAGCTCTCTGGGTGAGCCCAGGCCACCATTTGGAGGCAGCGACATGTGTCTGGCCACTTGCTGTAGTTCACTCGATGGAGGGGACACTTGGTTGATGAATAAGGAGCCTGAGGAGCGGGAGACACGTGTCCCGGGAAAGTTCTCTCATGGATGAAAAGGAGCCTTCTGCCACCGGGGAATGGGGGTGGTGGACGAGTCCCTTTGCAGACCCCAGGCCGGTGGGGAGGACCGGCTGGATGCGGGGTCCCCGCAGGCCATAGGAAACATCCCTTCCTGTCCTGGCGGAGTGGGACACTCCCTGCACACGGGGGTGGGACAGGGTCTAGAGCAGGTGGCCGCTGTAGGGAGAAGGGTCAGAGAGAGCCCAGGGAGTGTGGGGGAGAAGGGAGCATTCGAGGCAGGTCCAGCTCTCTGCCCTCAGTCCGCTCTCTGGGCTCTAGGGCAGTGGAACTCGCACCGCTCATGGCTTGTGAAACACCCGTCTGTCATGATCTACCGAACTCTTGACGTCAAATAAATAATACAGACGTTTGCAGAGTGAAATCTACAATTTGCCCTTTGTGCCCCCGCCCTACCCTGTCTGCCCAGAGTTTTATCCTTCTTGAAGGTCTTTTTTCTACACCTCCGTGCGCGTGTGTTTCCCTATAAATCTGCTCGTACTTTGGGCTCTGGTTTTTCCGTCCGTGAGATTATGCTCTCAGTGCCTCTGTGTCTGGCCTTCCCTTCAGGTGTTGCTGCAACGTTCCGTCTTCCTCACAAAAGCAGGTGCCCCTGTCTTCCTATGGCTGTATTGTGTTTTAGACGGTGGATACGCCCTACTCTATCAATGCTGCCTCCAGTAAACATACTTGCGGGTACAGCTGGGGACACGGGAATCTTTCAAGAGGCGAAATGTGTGAACTTGTAAAATCAAAAACTGTAGAAAATTCAAAGCCCTGCTTTTTCCCTTCTGTCAGGGCCCTTTAGGCAGATGCCTTCCACTCAGTCGTAGGGGGTCTCACCCTCCCACCTGCCCTGGCTGTGGGGGGGGCACCTGAGCCCTCAGGGAGGCGGGCAGTGTTGACTCTGGAAGGTGTTACTGAGCTCTGGCCCTGGGCTGCTGGTTTATCCCGGCAGAGAGTGGTTGGTCCCAATGGGAAGAGGGGTCTCTTCCAGGTCCGGGGCCACTGGCTGGGGCACCCAGCCCGGAGGCCCGGCTGCTTCGATGGGAGTTCGGATCCTTCCAGATAGACGTGGAACACGGGGGGCTCTCTGGGTCCCAGCCGAGGTCATTTCCTGCTCTGGCTGGAGGGCAGCTGGGGTCTGGTGCGGGACACTCAGGGAGTCAAGGTGGCCCCTGTGGTTCATCAGGTGGCCCCCTCCCTCCACCGGGACAGGGAGGGAGGTTTCCTGTGCCTGCTAGGAGCTTTGTCACCAAGGCTTTGGAAATCAGGGGCCTGGGTAGACACTCCATAGCTTGCCATATTGGTGGCTCTGTGGCTGCCCTTGTGAAGAGCTCAGCCAGTGGATGAGGAAGATTCCTCTCTCTGGTGGTGGCCACACACTGTCGCTGGAATGGCATGAAGTGGACCTACCTGTCCCAGGCCCCTTGGACACTGGCTCGGGCAGACGGGCCTTTGCTGCAGACCATATGGGGCGTCCATGCAGATTGTCTTTGCCAAATCATATTCTTTTCTGGAAACAGGCCTGGATTGTTTCCAAAACCAAATGCATGAAAAATACTGAAAGGACAGGGGGCTAAGCTGTTGTGAATCCTATTTCCCTCTTTAGTCCCCCGTTTGGATTTGCAGGGAGTATGAGGACCACGGTTTGTTTCATCTCCTCTCTGTGCCTCCTTCCTTCTTTTCACCGCTAAGGCCTCCTGCCCTGGGAGGGGGCTGCCAGGGGGTCCCCCTGGGGGAGGCGGTGGTCTGGGCACAGGCCTCGGGCTTCAGCTCCTGGGGTGATGGTTGGTGGGAGATCGGTGATGGGGGAGCCAGCTGGCTTTCACGCTCAAGCCAGGAGCCTTGGGGCCTCTGCTCTCCCCTTTGGCCCTGGCTGGAAGAGTCTCACTGTGTCCCCCAAGGGAGGGGAGAGGACTGCTGGAGGGGAGCCTTGCCCTGCGAGCAAGAAATGCTTCTGGCTCCGAGGACCAGTGACCGCTAAGTCAGGTTTTCACTGCCCAGCGGGCAGAGGTGGAAACCAAGGATGGGGCCGAGCCCTTGCCCAGCATGGCTGGAGCTCTGGGAATAGCAACGGTTGGCAGACCCGGAGGGTGGATCTGGACACCTTGACCTGGTGATTTCCAAAAGGGCGGGGTGTGCGAGGCAGGTGACTTCTCAGAGACCCCTACCACCGCGTGGGTCTGGCTGTCCCCACTCAACAGTGCCCAGCGCCTGTCTGCTGAATGGCATGGGAGGCCCGAGCTCGCTCACTGACTCCTTGTGGCGAACAAAGAGCTGGGCGTGCTTGGACCCAGTCAGGCTAACCAGGGCTGGGGCGTGTTCCTTCCTTTGTGGCCCCGTGGACGGCCCCATGGACCGCCCTGGACCCCAGGTTCTGTGGCTTCAAAGCACGCCACCGTGAGGCCAGTGGATTGGGGAGTCCTGGGCGGCCCAGCGTTCTCCCCTCAGCAGTGGGGACACGGGGACCTGCTGAGGTCGCCGGGAGAGCCACCGATGGCCGCTTCGAGCCCATAGGGAAGAACTGCCCAGAAGCCTGCAGGTGGTCCCCACTAACTGAGGTTTAAGTTGAGGTCACCTGCTGTGAGCTTGGAAGCCAAGGAGCGGGTCGTGGGAGGCAGCAGGGTGTCTCAGTCGTCAGGGATGCTGTTCGTGTGTCCTGAAGGTAACACTATCCAACTGCCCGTCTCTGCTTGCCCCATATCTCCCTCCAGGAAGGGACAGGTATTCCTTAGGCAGTAAGAGGTCCTTTCAGCGTGGAGCGAGAATTAAGGGGGGCTGTGCTTTTTGCCAAAGGGATGGGGAGGGGCGGGGGTGGAGATTTACGGAGCATCTGCTATGCGCTAGATTCTGGAGTGGGCCCCTTTGTTCTTGGGTGCCTCTGTGCGATGGTGCTGATATCCGGGAATGCAGCCCAAGACAGGTTAGCGCGTCAAGTTAAACAGCAATGCGGAAGGAATCAGGATTCCCACCCAGGAAGGACAGGTCTCGGGATGGGTGCTCTTCCAAGCTAAGTGTCCTCATACCGTTAGCGTAGCCACCTGGGCGCTGACCTATGGACCGGGTCACCCATCCTCCTGTGTGACCTGGATGAACTTGGCACAGAAGCTCGACTGGCGGGCAGTCATTACCTATGACCCGTGAGAAGGAAGGACAGCCACCTTCCCATAAGAGGTAACTCCTAGCAGGGCCCCCTTGTTCCCAGGGTCACCTAGTGGGCTGCTGACCCAGGGTCGTGTCCTGCAGGGATTTCAGGGCTCTCAGTGGGTGGGGCACCCATAGAAGACAGTGCCCAGAAACTCCTAGCTGGGGGATTTGGGGAGAAACGGTCATTTCTAGGCACAGTACTGGGTACTTTGGGGCTGAATTCTCTGTGGATATTAAAATGGTGACAATTTAGAGTGTTGGCCTCATGTCAAGTCAGCAGGAAAGACAGTTGAGACGACCCCCCCATAACCCCAGAGGTGTAGCAGGTGGTGACTTTTGCGCTCAGTCTTGGCCCAAGTTGCTCTTGAAGCAGTTGGATAAACAAAAGAAGGGGAAACTAGGCAGTGGACAGCTGGGTGGATGCCCTTTGCTGGAAACCCCATGGCAAACCCAGGGTCTGCAGGTTTGGGGTGCAATCAAGCGGTAGAGCGTTGCACACCTGTGGTCTTCGTGACTGCACACTGAAGGGGGCCTAAGACTCAGGTTTCCATGAGTAGTTTGCAGGAAGGTAGAACGCACTGAGTCCCATTTTTGATGCACACTCGGGGGGCGGAATCTGAAGCACTGTCATTAAGACACAGGAGCAGGACACTATGATACAGCAATCTCAGGAACAGGTGGACCCGCCGTTCTTTGGGACGTGGGAGAGAATGGCTCCACTGTCCTCTGCTAAGACTGAGCGAGCGGCCAGCGTCGCTGTGCTGTCAGACATTTCTGGCGCCCCGGACCACACCGATCTCACGTTGCGGGCACAGCCAGGCTACTGACGCCTGGAGAACACAGCCATACAAAGACAGAGAAACCAGTCCCTCTTTCTCGCTTAGGCACCGTGTGAACTTAGATGCCCGGCCTGCTTTATGTTGTTGTGTGGAGCTCTCCTGGGCTGTTTCCTTTTCTTCTTTCTTTGGGAAGACACCGCCGAGCGTGCGGAGCGCTGGAAAAGCACCTTGACCGGCACTCTGGTGTTTCCTAGTGAAGCCACTTTTCCATTGCATCCTCTCTGTTTGATCTTTGCACAGGCCGTTTCCCGCAGCGCCATGGATCTGCACCTCTTTGACTACTCGGAGCCGGGGAACTTCTCCGACATGGGCTGGCCATGCAACAGCAGCGACTGCATCGTGGTCGACACGGTGCTGTGTCCCAACATGCCCAACAAGGGTGTACTGCTGTACACGCTGTCCTTCATCTACATCTTCATCTTCGTGATCGGCATGATTGCCAACTCCGTGGTGGTCTGGGTGAACATTCAGGCCAAGACCACCGGCTATGACACGCACTGCTACATCCTCAACCTGGCCATCGCCGACCTGTGGGTGGTGGTCACCATCCCCGTCTGGGTGGTCAGCCTCGTGCAGCATAACCAGTGGCCCATGGGAGAGCTCACGTGCAAGATCACCCACCTCATCTTCTCCATCAACCTGTTCGGCAGCATCTTCTTCCTCACGTGCATGAGTGTGGACCGTTACCTCTCCATCACCTACTTCGCCAGCACCTCGAGCCGCAGGAAGAAGGTGGTCCGCCGCGCCGTCTGCGTGCTGGTGTGGCTGCTGGCCTTCTTCGTGTCCCTGCCCGACACCTACTACCTGAAGACCGTCACGTCGGCCTCCAACAATGAGACCTACTGCCGCTCCTTCTACCCCGAGCACAGCGTCAAGGAGTGGCTCATCAGCATGGAGCTGGTGTCTGTGGTCTTGGGCTTCGCCGTCCCCTTCTGCATCATCGCCGCCTTCTACTGCCTGCTGGCCCGCGCCATTGCCGCTTCCAGCGACCAGGAGAGGCAGACCAGCCGCAAAATCATCTTCTCCTACGTGGTGGTCTTCCTCGTGTGCTGGCTCCCCTACCATGTGGTGGTCCTCCTGGACATCTTCTCCATCCTCCACTACATCCCCTTCACCTGCCAGCTGGAGAACTTCCTCTTCACTGCCCTGCACGTCACGCAGTGCCTGTCGCTGGTGCACTGCTGCGTCAACCCCGTGCTCTACAGCTTCATCAATCGTAACTACAGGTACGAGCTGATGAAGGCCTTCATCTTCAAGTACTCGGCCAAGACAGGCCTCACCAAGCTCATCGATGCCTCCAGGGTGTCGGAAACAGAGTACTCTGCCTTGGAGCAGAACACCAAGTGACGCGCACCCTGGGGTCTCAGGGACAAGGGTGCTGCTTTCTCCACGGCACTGGCTTGCGTTGTTCCCAAGAGGAAAGCAAGGTGGCTTCGGGACTTGGGGCCGGAGTCACAAGGATAGGGGAACAGGTGCCGCTGAGCATCCTTCCCCTCCTTCTCGGGTGGCCGCGGCGGCTGTCACGGGGCTGTGCGTGCGTCCTGATGCGTCCGAGCCCGTCCCGTGTCCAAGTCCGCCGTGGGGCAGGCTAGCCTGCACTTCTGTACAATAGGATGTCCTGTGTTCCCTGGAGGTTTTATATGGTGATTTGTATTTAAATCTTAAGACTTTATTTTCTCATTATCGGTGTACCTTATAAATGTATTTGAAAGTTTAAATATATTTTAAATATTGTATGGGAGCTAGAACGCTGACGTATATTCAGAGTGTTGTAGTTTTAAGGCTAGTTCGATTTCAATTTTGACTAAGGATGACATTAATTGTTAGCTGTTTTGAAATTTTATATATATATACATATATATATAAATCTATAAATCTATGCCAGTCCTGGCTGAAATGTTTTATTTACGATAGTTTTATATCTGTGTGGTGCTTTGTACCGGCATGGGATATGGAACAGAAAGACTCTGTAAAGCAGTTTGCAATATTCATAGTTCTGTAGAGTTACATTAAAAAAGCACAACGGGGCAGATCTGTTCCAGGCTGCAACACTGCCCGAAATGAACAGTCTCATTTCGGAGAGTTCTCTCAATTTGTAAGTTATTATTATTTTTTTTAAATAAAGACTTGTTTTTCCTAAAAAGGCATCTGAGTCTCCGTGTTAAAAGCATGTTTGGCATTCAGGTGGCGTGTGTGATAATAATAGTACGAATCTGTATGGCATGTCAGCTTGACCTAATATGCTTACGGAAAGAGTGCTACCGTAAAGGCAAAACCCAAGGGGTTAACCCAGATGCAGTGACATAGAAGGAAAAACATTCGCGTGTGTTGAGGGTTTGGTTTAAAAAAAATGTCATGCAGCGTATTTGCGGTAGGTGTAGCTTTCAAGGCCACGCGGGTGCAGGGAGGTTCTCAGCTGCTGTCGGCCCAGAGCTGATCAGGGCCCAGGACTCAGGTTGTTCATTGTTTGTGCCCTGGTGTGTCCCCAGGGCTACAAGGTGTCACAGCCCCTTGATGCCTCCATGCTAAGGTTCTGAGGTTTAAGTCCTGCTTTCTCTTTCTCTGTATAGGACAAACTCTTCATTTAAAAGATGACACCAATCAGTGACCCTTTTCTTGAGGCCAAGCAACGAGCGAATCGTCAGCCTGTGCATTACCAAATAAATCCACTTTATGAGAGGCTTGGAAGAGCACATTCAGAATAGCCGGTTCTGCTGTGCCCTCACTGATGATCTGGGGGGCACAAGAAAGAATGGTGGATGCCTTAGTAGCGGGTGCATCTGGGCAGGACCGGGAGGCAGGACCCAGCTCCCCAAAGCTGCCCTCTCCACCCCCACCTCTGATGGCACAGATTTGCACGGGAGCTCTTTGCCAGCACAAGGACGGACCCCGGCAGGGAGCTCTGCTCTCACCTGTGAGCTTGGGGGCGGCTACCCGATTGGGATGTCTTTGTGCACCTCATCCACCCCCCCCCACCCCTGCCCATAGATGGAGCCTGCTGCACAAGGGCTCCGAGGTCCTCAAGGTCTTGTGGCTGAGAGTTTTCAGACCAGGGTTGTAAATTACTCTAAATATCTACTTGATACACACACATGTTCTCAGGTGCATATGTGCCTTGCCTAGTTCCAGATAGGATTCCGGTGGGATAATCATAGTGTAGCTAGTGGGACAATAGCTTAACTACAGGTGAAGATCCCGGGAGCCAGGGCGAGTAAGAGCAGATGGCACAGAGAAGTCCGAGAATCATGCCCCAGACACCTGCTCCTGACAATAGGAAAAGATTGCAGTTTGCTCCGAGTTTCCTGGTGGTCTAGCCTCTCGCCACGTAATAAATTCAGGGTGGGGAGTAAGCCATAACCCCAGCTGTGCAGTAGGTGGAACAGAATTTCTGTTTTGAGGCCCTACCTCTCAATTCAGAGCTGCTCCCCACCCCTGCCCAGTTACCCTGGGATTTGGGGCAAGCTCTGCAGGGGTGATGTAGGGAGGGGGGGTGGTCCTCACTGTCTGCTCCTGCCTGGTCCTTTTGCAGGTCTCCTCCCTGTCTTCCTTTTGCAGGGTCTCCCCTGTCGCTCTCCAGCCCCATGTTGGGTCATGGGGTACTTGGTGGACTGCCCTGGCCCTCTTCTGGTTTCTGATGACCCCTTGCCCACGAGAATCACCCAGCTGTGCCCTCTTGCACTGAGGGGTGGAGGCAAGGCATGAGATGCTGAACTGATCCCAGACAAACCATACAGCATTTTTTGCTTTGTGGGAACTCCCATCTCCCCCCAGACCCCAGGACACGCCGGTGCCCTCAGACCTCCGTGGGGTCCCTGGTGTGTAAGCTCCGTCTCAGCAATGCTGCAGGGACTAAGCTCTCTCTCCTCCTAGAAATCCCCCTTCTTTGCCCTGCCTGGGGCTTGAAGCCTTGCTCTGATTCATCCTGGTTATCCAGACTCCAAAGCCCTTTCTTTGATCTCTGGCTGTAACCGCCTTCCCGGGAGCTCTGGCTGTGGACTGTGGCATTGCAGGTGGAGCATAGTGGCACAGGTCAAGGGGTACAGAACTCGGGGGTGGGGGCGGATAATCCATTTATTAGAGAAATTCCATCCCACCATGTGGATGTGGAGTTGGAAGAAGGAGCTGTGCACCAGATTTTGGATAGGAGGTGGGCTCTGGGGGGAAGAAGGCTGGGGCAGAAGCCCCCCCGCCCTCCTCAAATTCATTGTCCAGAGAGCCTGACGTTGACATCTCTCCCTTTTGAGGTTCACTCATCTGGCATCCTTTCTGATGGGAAGAGCTTTGAAAATGCCAGCCTCGCGAGATGGTAGTGAAGCTGTTAGGAATTTCACACACGATAGCATTTGGACCCCAGGAGGGTGGCTGCAGCTCCAGCAGAGGGTGGGTCGTGGGATGGAGACCAAAGCGGCCTGGAGCCCCCACCCCACCAGAGAGACAGGGAGGCTTTCCTGCTCTCCCGCCTCCCTCTGACCCTGCTCCAGAGACACCAGGAACCCTGACCTGATGGCAGGGTGCGTCAGGGAGTCCCTAGCGGACGCTTTCCACGTGCGACAACGTGTACACAGCTTCCTGGGTCCCTGCGAGTGAAGAAGGAAAGTACTGCAGCTGAAAACACCGCATGTAACCTCCCGCGGGCATCAGGGAATAAATCGGGATGGTCCCTGGGTGATGGATGTCAGCCTTCCCAGGGGGCTCGGCAATGTGGCATGAGGCCCCTGTGGACACTTGTGTTTCCTCCTACTGGGTCACACGTTCTGGAGGTCTGGAGGCAGCAGCTCGAGAATGTGGCCTATGTATGAGGCACCTGGAAATTCTGCCTTGCTGGGCTTCTTCTCCCTGGGTCCAGGTGACTCCCTAGCCACGCTAAGCCCAGCATCTCAGAACCTGGGGACCCATGGGGAACTATGGGTGTGCACCTGATGGGGTCGAGTGCAAGGACTAATGACTGCAGGAATGTCCCCAGAGTCCTGTCCTGGAGGTTTGGGCTTTGCTCCTAAGCCCCAGGCTCGTCTCTGGGCGGATGCATGCCCCTGACATTTCAGTCCTTCCCGGCTGACGGTTTCCAGGGGGTTAAATGTTTGAGAAGAGCTGCCAGTGGTATAACGCACTTCCCACCCATGTCCCAGTCCCGGAACTCCCAGGGAAAGCTCCTTATGACCTGGATGTTGCACAGATACGCAGTGCCTCCGAGCAACGCCAAATCTTGACGCCAACAACCCTTGATACGGAATGATAGCAGTTTGGGTAAGGCGTGATAGGAAACCGACTGGCTTCTCGTAGGCAGTTTGCATCTGCAATGATTCTTCAGTTTCTTGGGCTAGGACTCCATCCTAAGCAGGGAAGGCCTGTGTATCTGACCTCTGGTGCACTCTCATACTTTCCTGGCTTGTTTGAAGGTACGAGTGGGTTTCTGTTCACCTGAGTGCAGATGCACCTTACCGTCCCCACAGCCTCTGTCTGGATTCCCAAGGCCCTGCTTCCCAAGGACTGAGATGAATGACCACGAGGGAGGGTTCTTACTGAAGGAGGTGATGGTCCTCCGTAGGGTGTGGGAAGAATGATGGGCAATTTTGGCGTTTTTCTTATTTTTCAAAAGCTTCAGTTTTGTTGGCTTTTCATATGCTTATTCCCTCAGGCCTTTCCATGTGGGATTCAGAAGGGCTGCCAATCATATGTCATTTCTCCCGATGTGTTGGGGAACATGCAGGGATCATCAGCCGATTGTCACAAGAGAATGCGTCGAAAGCCGAGGAATGGAAAGATCTGGATTTCCATAGTTATTTCCGGAACTAAACTGATTAAAATCATTTCCTAGGTAGGTCGGAGTCTTCCCTGTAACAAGTTTCAGAAGAAGGAGCAAAGAGAGCGTCACTGTGGCAATGGCATTAAATCTGCTTGGGTGACTCAGAACGCGTGTTGGCACGGCAACGTATCACGGGGCGAGCCGCAAACACGTCCCGCCGGTGGCCGCCGCACATCTGAAAGAGCCCCGGGCTCGGCGAGACCATGCCGGATTGGCTTCCTTTTAGCCTCTCACATGAAAGCGTTTGAAGCTAATCTTTTCACTCCCTTTCGCCGCGCTGTAATCAATAGGAAGAACGCATTAAAGGTTTTCCCGCCGCCGCACTTCTCAGGGTCGTCGTTGAAAGTGCGGATTGTGTTTTATGCGGTCCCGTAATGAGAATTTGAATTTCGTGTGGAGCCTGAAGTGTAAATGAAAAGTCGTCAGTGGCCCAGCTGTGCAACCGATGGATGTCTTTCTCCGCAATTTATTCCACACTTGTTTCCGTTAATGTATTCATCCATCCGTGCACTGGTCCATTCTGTGTCGGATCCGATGAGCTTTGTGCAGTGCCCACTGTGTGCCAGGCACTGTGCTTGTCTTTAAAATGTCAGAGACGGCCGGGGCTTTGTTTTCCCGTTTGATAGGCTCCCAGCCTGGAAGGGGAGATGGACGAGGAGCCGGAGAGAAATCGTTCCAGGGCGGCATGGTGGCAAGGATCCTGGGGGCCTTTTTCTGGAAATAGAGCTGACAGGAGGGAGTGAGCCTTTACAGGAGGAGTCAGGGAAGGCTTACAAAGAGGGGGTCCTCCTATCCCGGCCCGAGGACGGCCAGACCCCAGTCGGCAGGCCCGGGGGACACGGAGCGGACCGCAGGCATCGGGAGAGTCGCCGGGTGCCGACTCTGTTAAAAGCAGATGTGTTATGGAAGAGTGAAGGCGTCCGAGGGGCGGCCAGAAGCTAATGAGTACTGACATCCTTCATCCCTGTGTGACAGGAGCCGATTTCGAGGTGGGAATGAAAGGTCTTAATGGCCACCCCACCCTGAGGTTGGAAAATGAGGCTTTAGCACAAGAACGTCAGGGGAATGAGAGAGAGGCTTGGGGGGGAATCTGCTCTCTGTTCTCAGCATCTCTGGAAGGTACCTTGGAGCCCTGCGTCTAAAAGGAACGGGCAGTTCTCTGCAAGCTCAACTCCTCTCCGTGTCCTGCTTGGTGGCACCTGCTGCGGGGGACGGGCGCCTGCCGGGTCTTTGCCGCGGCTGGTGGAGGGGACGGAGACCTCGTGGTCAGTGCTGTCTCCCCCGGCCCGTGGAAGCTCAGTGTCTCCATTGCCGTCTCTCTTCCCGGCTCACGCAGGGCCTTTAGGCTGAGAGTTTGATCTGTTGTTACATATAAAACACATACTCGGGGCACCGCTGGGGCGGGGGGGGGGCAGGAAGAGGGCGCCTGCTGTGAGCCCAGCTGCCCTTGCCTTTCTTACCTGGTCTGTGCCCTTGACCTGCACCCTCAAACTCCGTCCTGGGCCCTGGGGCTCCGGGTCTGTAACGAAGACTGGAAACATCCCGTGGCCAATGCCTGGGGGTGTGGGAGTGTCAGGCCCCAGCCCAGCTGCCCCGGGAGGGGAAACTCCGTGGTGAGTGGCTACCCCGAGTCTCCTCCCATTGGCCTCACCTCCATCGGCGGCTTCCCGGCTCCCTCCTGCTTTCCCTCTCCCTCCCTGGGGCATCACGCTCAGCCAGGGGAGCTGCGGTGACAAAATACCACGGAGGACTGGTGCTGGCCAGGGAGGCTTCGTCCGAGGCTTCTCTTGTCTGTGGGTAGCTCCCTCTCGCTGCGTGCTCACGTGACTTCTTTGTGCCCATGGTGGCGGGAGCAAGCCTTTGGCATCTCTTCTTATCAGGACGCTAACCGCCTCGGACCAGGGCTCCATCCTTATGACTTTATTTAATCTTAATTACTTCCCTAGAGGTCCCATCTTCAAATACCGCCACCCGGGGAGCGGGGAGGGGTTAGGGATTCAACATATGAATTTTGTGGGGGGGAGGGGACCCCCACATCCAGCCCATTGTGGACAGGGTGTAATGAATGAAACAGGAGCATTTATGGAGCACTTACGGTGTGCCTGGCCCCTCACCGGCACTCTCAAGTTCAGTGGCAGAAATGGAAAGACGCCTCCACGGGCCGCCGTGCCCCCTCCCCACCAGCCGGGGCTGGCACGCCGATGAGCACGTCTTCCCTTTTTGGAGAATGGAAGCCCAGCACTGTGGGCTGCAGGGGCTGGTGGGGGCACCCCAGCCTGCCCGACCAGCCGTCCATCTGGAGTCTGAATACGCTCCCGTGCAAGGACCACTTGCGCCACAGCTTCCTGCGGGACCTGCTTTCTGGGGCTACCGTCACGCAGTGGTACAAACTGGGGGGTTATGACCACGGGAATGTATCGCCTCACACTTCTGGAGACCTGAAGTCGGACTTCAAGGTGTGGGCAGGGTTGGCTCCTCCCGACGGACCTCAGGGACCATCACTTCCTGCTCTTCCAGCACCTGGGGGCTCTGGGTCTGTGTTGGCTTGGGGCCGAGTGACCCCTGTCGTGGCCTCTGGCTTCACGTGGCTTTCTTTTTCTGCGTTTCTGTGTCTCCCCTGTTCTCACAGGGACCCCTGTCATCAGATGGAAGACCCTTAATTATATGTGCAAAGATTTCTCTCCAACCAGCCCCCATTCATGTGCTGGGTGGATGTGTCGTGTAGGGGGCACTAGTGAGCCCCCCGCAGGGAGGTTCCTGCCCACGCACCAGGTGGGCAGACAGGTGTGCCCCGTGATCCCTGTCCAGCCCTGCATGCGTGAGGCTTGTGTCGACCAGCCTCCAGCCAAACCTTTCTCCTCCTATTTTCCTGTTTGCTGGTTTGGGGTTCTGTCTTTCCCATCGACGTTTTTCTCAAGCAGCTACTGACCTTTGGCATCTATTCAGGGTTCACAGGGGGTGCTAAAAGCGTCACCGGGAGCTCTGTGTGGGGAGGAGGGCCCTGGAGGCCGCGAACCTTGCCGGAGGACCACCTGACCGGGCCGAGATGCTGCACCACCGACCCCAGCTCCATGCTTCGGGGCTCTCTTCCCAGGCTGGTCTCTTTCTCTTCCCCCAGATCCTTCCGTCCCTCCGTCTGGGAGGTGTAGCCCTGATGGGGGGCATTCCGGAAGGGGAGCAAGAGAAGGAGACAGGGAAGCAGGTGGGGGTGTGTGTCCCAGCCATGTGACTTTCGCTTAATTGTCCCAATTCTGACCTTAGTCTCTCACCACCGGCTGCTCCGCCTGAGGCCCCGGAGGCCAGACTCTGATTCAGTTTCTCCCTGGGAGTCACCTGGTTTAGGGCGGACAGGGGAGGGTGGTCTCCCGACTGTGGAGCAGGGGTGGGGCGTGAGGATCTCAGATCGAAGTGTTTTCAGAGCCACCCAGGGGTGTTTTGGCTAAATGATCTACAATTTGCTCGCTGGTGGAAAGAAAAAGTCCTGATTTCTAGTATCCGTTGACTCCTCTGGGGTAAGTATTCCCAGCGTGGCCAATTTCCCACTCCCCCGGGTGACGTCCCCGAAGGCAGAGTGGAGGCGAGCAGGTCCATGGCACGCCTTCGGCGGCCCTTCCAGCGGGGAGGTGCAAGCCTGCCGGTCGCCAAGAGCACAGAGGGGAGTGAAGTGGAACAGAAGAACCAGGAAGTGATGTGTTCTGAGTATAGATTGCCTTTGTTTTTCACACAGGGCATTTATTCTGAACTTTATGTAACGTAGTTTTAATAACGGCTGTGCTTAGTACCTGACTCACAGAAGTTCTGGAAGTGTGACCATTGGCTCCTGCCCCAGGGCCACGTCCCACCCTCTCGCTGGCACCTGGCCGCTCACATTTCTAAGGCTTTCTGGGCTTTGAGGCATAAATAAATGTGGTTCTTACTGGTTTCTCTCTCTGCAGGACTTCGGATTTCATTCCGGGTTTGGAAGATAGAAAGTAAAAGATGATGCACGTGTCTTCGTGTGTACTTTTGTTTATTTGAATTTTCTCCACGGCCACCGTGGCGAGGGTTTTGGAAGATATGCCAGTAATTCCTTGCTATTGTTCATAATCCTTTCTATTAAACTTTCTCTGTTCCAGTTTGTTCCCCTGCTTGGACTGACTGACCCAGAGCGGTGGGGTGGGTCAGCACCTGCGGGTGTCTGATGGGTGTGCGTCCCCACACGGCTGGCAGCCCCCCGTCACCTCCTCTCCCACGAGGGCTCTCAGTGGTCTCGTGTGTCGGTTAGCCCCCTACCTTGTCTCCGTCCAACTGACTCACCCTTCATCCAAGTGTCGGACTTGTTCTCTCCGGCGCCCTGTGCTCTGGGGACCCCTGGTCGCTGGCTTCTGGTCACCCTGGGCGGGTGGGTGGTCCTAGCAGGATGGTGGGGGCAGGAAGGAAACGCCGGGGCGTTCTCTCCTCCCGCCCAGCTGTGGCTCTGTCCTCTGTGGTCCTCATATGCATCTGTGGGGCCTGGCCATGCAGCATCTTCTGCCAGGTGGCCTTGACCTTTGGCTTGGATAACTCTCCTTCTCCAGGGTCCCGCGGGCCCTAGGGGTGGTGTCCCCTCCCTAACACTGATGGCTGCTTTGCCTCATCGTCCTCAAAAGTCTTCTCAGGGCTGTCAGCACCTTGTACAAAGGCCCCCGTGCTGCATTCTTTCCCTCGGTGGCTGGTGTGTCTCCTTGTTCCCGGCTGAAACTGATGAGTTAGTGAGTCCTTCCCTGAACCTGACCAAGTCTCCTGCCAAGGGCAGGATGGGCGTGGGAACACCCTTGACTCTCACTCACCATTCCCTCTCCCTCTGCGCTCAGCGTTTTCCTTGTCTGTTTTCTTCTGAATCAGTTCCAATACTTGTCACTCCAAGGGTCAAACTTTACGTTATTTCGGATGCTGCCCATGGAGACCCTGCGACCCCAAATACCTCCTACTTAGCACTCAGGGGGTCCCATCTGCCTGAGGGTGACCAAAGGCCAACAGAAGGAATCCAGCGGCCTGGCGCAGCCGCCTGACACGTGTACTAGAGAGGCAAGCACACCCCAGCGGCCTGAGCCAGGATGTGGAATTCAAGCAGAGAGGCCCCCAGTGGCCAGTGAGTAATTAGGTGTGGTCGCTGGTGGCTGGCCTCAAGGCTGACTCAATCTCTCATCCTCTCTGGGCTACTCAGTCTCTGCTGACGGTGCCTGGTCCTTGTCCGGCTTCCGAACCAGACCCGAATGTTCAGGGTGGATGGTCACAGGTGACAGACTCTGTCTTCTCAGACATGAGCCCCTTGGGTTCAGGCTCTGTCTTATGGGGAAGAAACAGACCCAGCAAGTGCAACAGTCCTGGTCGAGGTCAGCCAGCAGGATCACTGGGATTGGTTTAGGGGAACACATTTCAGCCATGTTCAGCTCTGAGCAGCATGGGCTCCAAGGACACAAATACTAATGCTGAGGATGATGAATGAAGGGGATGTCTGCTCCTTTGTGTCCTGGTAACGTTTCTCCAGGGGTGGCCAGCCCTGACAGAGTCCCGGAGCCTTCCTTGAGAAAGAGGGTTCTGTGGTCAGACAGGTTTAAGACGTGCTGTCTTGAATTTGTGGGAACTTCACCTGCACCTGGACAAAAGCTGATGCTGGAATGTCCCAGAGTAAAGAAACCCTCTCGGCTTCGTTGGCTGCTTGGAGCCCTGTCCTTACAGAACTTGCATTTCTGGCCTGCAGAGCTGAGTTAGCCTGCACTGCTAATATTGAACCTGGCAGGGGTTCCGAGCTTGGCAACAGGGCTACCCGCTGGGAAGGTTTTGAAACAAAAGTGATTCCGGGGGTCCACCTGTGGCTGCTTCGGTTTAGGAGCTCCAGGTGCGAACCCTACAACCCACACCCTGTAAGAGTTTTTCCAGGTGATTCTGATCATCCTGCAGGTTAGAATTTGGACTCACATGCCCATGGAAGCATTTAGGGGCCACAGAGCCCAACAGTTGAGTTATTTCTTTGTTTTGATTAAAGTCTGAGCATCCCAGAGGTGAACGGGAGGGGAAGTCAGTGGTGGCCCACGTCTGTCGTCAGACTCACCCTGTGGGTAAGCATCCTGGAAAATGTCCTCTCAGGACAGACCTCGGTGGAGCAGTCACGCCTCTCAAGGGCTGGGGAAGATGGCTGTGGGGGGAGGTAACTTTACCCTGGGGGCTTGCGCTGGTGCTGAGTGGCAGGTGCGTCTCCCCCAGAGGCACCGCCCTGGACTGCTGAATTAGCGGCCTTGCCTTCGGGAAGCAGGAGGAGGACATGGTCTCCTCCGTGAATGTTTATTCATTCCTGGCATGCCCCGCATCCGGGCAAACGCTCACGGCACATTTCCACCCAGCCTGGGAAATGTGTTCTGAGCTCAACAGGACATGGAGAAGTGAAGTCATGGGAGACATCTGAGAAGTGCGTGGACCCATTTAAAACTACTTCAGGAAGAGCCCAAGGCCGTGGATTAGAACGGATCCACAAAGTACCTCTCAGTACCTGGGAAGGCAATTAGGCGGTGCCAACCCCTCGCAGAGGGGAGCTTGAGCGGTGGACCTGGCTGCCAAATCAAAGGTCATGAGTGTGGCCTCCACAGAGCCACCTGCCAAAATCAGGATCCTCCCACTCTCATGGAGCAGAGCTTGAGGTAGTGGTGATTCCAGTAGAACCAGGAGGTCCTGGGACAAGCACCCTGCCCGGTGGACCCCGCAGTGAGCTAGAACCAGGCCAGGCAGGGCTCTGTGCCACCCTTTCCAACCCCATGCGGTTGAGCTTGGGCACACACAGGAATGTGAAAATCAGTTGAATAAGTTATGTTTAATGAGTGACTGTATCTCATCCTCAAATTATGTTTCGGGGTTGTTTAAGACTCCCGATCATGCTTCGCTCCCTAAGCACTTCCTTATACGGAAAACTTGTGAGTTTATGAATAATGCTTTACACATATGCATTTTTTTTCTTATACCTCCTACCCTTCACCATCAAGGTGTCTCCGGGGTTTTGAGGAGCAGACAACCCAGAGAAAGGTGTGGCTGCCAACTCAGAGGTCACAGGTGAAACAAGCAGCAGGTATGAGAATTGTCACAAACTCCGACTTTGTTCTCGTCCATCTGGGTTTTACTCCCCACTTACCTCTGTGTGGCTTTGGAAAAGTTACCTAAGTTCTCAGACTTCAGTATCCAGGACCATGATACAGGGACTCTGGAGGGGTCTTTTCCACAGGCTCGAGCTGAGGATGAAATCCGAGGAAGTGTACGAACTGCCCAGTACCATGCCTGATAAATGTATGCCCTCACGACAGGGCAGGTGCCGTCAGCAGACGGTCTTTGTCCCCTGGGCTTCCCACGACCTTTGTCCTGCCCGCCTTCACTTCCTGTCTCCCCACCAAGACGTGGGGGGCCTGGACGGGAAATCTCGGCTCAGCCAGTGCCCAGCATGGAGCCTGGCTCTTGGCTGCTTGCTCAGTGTGGAGCAGTTGAACAGACAAACGGATGAAGGGCACCCCGAGCGCGCTCTCCATGGTATCGCCTGCCGAGGGGACGTGCGGATAACAGACACAGTGGAAGCAGGAGCATGAGTGGCGGTGGCTGGTTAAGAGATGGTCTCCCGCATGTCGGTCTGTGGCGACCTTCAGAAGTGAGAGCAGATAGGACACCCGAGGCCGCAGACGCTCATCTGAGCGGGAGGTGGCCTTGGACTCGGCCTTCCCACGATGTCCAGTGGTTTCCTGCTCAGAGCCCTGGAAACTGAGATACTGAGCCGTATGTGGACTTTCTTTTCTCCGTGCAAAGTCACAAGAAGTATCTCCATGTGTTTTGACTTATACAGTAGTATGACACCCACACAACTGAAAAACCAAAACCAAAACCAAAAATGAAAACACTCCTGTTTTCTGAGTGTATAAAAGCAGGAGTTCCTGGCAGTTTTGCTCAAGCTTTGGGTGTTTCGGTGGCTCTGGCTGAGAATGTCACGGGAGTGGGCGCCCTTGGCAGCAGGTGGGAGTAGGAAACTCCAGTGTAGACGCTCAGTGCTGGGCTGAGCCTCTCACTTGATCTCCATCTGGGCTTTGGAGGGAAGTGTTTTTATTACCCCGTTAGGTGCATTGAGGGGCTGGCCCGAGGAGCATAAATGGAACCTAAGCCTGGTGGATTCTGAGGCCGCTGCCCTAGGCTGCCCCCGGAAGGACTTGGTCTCAGCAGACTGGATCAGAGACCCAGTGGGCATTCTGAGCTGGCCAGCCCCACTGCCCAGAGCAAACCCCGGCGCCGCCAGAGACCCGAACCCAACTTACCTTCCCTCTGAGCTATGAATTTGAGATAAGTCCTTGATTCTTCATTTCCAAGAGCAGACACCCTGATGAAATACACGTTTATTTTACAGAATTTGCCAAAGTCAGAGGTTATCCAAAGGCCAAACAAGATTGCCATCCATGAGCGGTCTCTGAAGATAGTTAATTGGACCTTTGGGGTTCTACTCAGAAGGAGGGACAGATGAAGAAGCAGGTTTAAAACTAAGCAAAGTTCATCCATTTCAACTTGGGGGTTCATTTTCCCTTCTTTTCGTTCCCATAGCTGGATTTGGTCTTCTAAGGTTACTCTGAGGTTGTTAAACTGGCAATTCATTCTTTTTCCTGACAATGTAGAAAAGTAATATTGATCACCACATGGATGGAAAGCTTATTCTTAGGACCTGGATTGCTGCCATAAAGATATGGTAGGCGATGAAGGCGGAAACCCCAAACCACGTGGCTTATTTTTTGGTGTAAAATCCTGAAATGTCTGAAACTTGATACCCTTTTTAGGGGAGGCCAGTCAGAGGCTGCACTACTCAGTGAAATTCCTTTACAGAGAGGGCGCCGGGTTTTGCTGTATTTCTGATCATAAAGCAGGGCTTTCCTTCAACAGTCATTTCTGTAATGAGCTATTCACTCATGTGCAGGGCCTACTTTTGGTTACTTGATCCAGAAAATACCCAGACATTTAAATGGTCAGCAAGCGGAATGCTTGCATGTTTCTCTGTGCTCAGCGGCTTCTCATTCAATCCTATTCCAAGAGCCGATCTCGCTGGGGCGGATGGCTTCCGCACCTCCGTAGCTCAGGGGTCTCATAGCTTGGCAACATAGGCGGCCGCACAGAGGCTCACTGACTCCATAACAATCGAGTGATTGCTCTTTCTGGCAGGACTTCCTTCAGTTAGGGAACATGCAGACTGAGTGGACCCATTTGGATTTTAACACAGCTCTGAGAAGTTGGCTGAGACCGAGGAGATGATGGTCACAGGGGTCAGGTGTGACTTGGGCCAGATGAAGTGTGCTTCACTCCACTTTGGGTTGCATGTCTCCAAATGTCCCTGACTTTAGGGTGGGCCAGGTGACACCAGGGGACCAGTTTTCACAGGATTCCTCCAGCTTGAGTCTTTGAAGCCAGGAGCTCAATGAGTCAGACTTCCATTTTGGATTTCTGTGGGATTGGACCACCAAGTTCACAGCTGGATTCTGGAAGCAAGTACCGCCCATCCCCAAAGCTGGCTTCCTCTGCCCGCCAACTGCTTGTTGCTTTCTTTCCAGCATGTTTTGGTTGGCATGCATCAGGGCTTAGGAATCAGACCTGTCTAGATTCAGATTCTTGCTCTGGACAAGTGACTGAGCCCCCCTGAGCCTCGACTCTCTCCTCCAGAATACGGACTCCACCCTGGTGTCTGTCCCAGAGTGTTTGGTGAGAGGTGATCTAGACAGTTCTACAACAGTCCAGTGCCTCACACGCATCCGTCCGCGCCCCCTCCCCATCCCCTCGCCTGCCTGCCTCTTCTCCGTCTCTTGCCGCAGTGTGTGACATTCTCATCACGGGACACCTGGGAGGATGTGGGAGGAAGCCCGTGACAGGCAGGCCTGGATGCTGTTGGCCTGCAGGCAGGGCTCAGAGGTTATCGCATGAATCCTGGATTAGCTCCGTTCCCCCATCAGGACACTTGGCAGGTTTAACTTCATCTGCACGCGGCTGATTGTGGTGCACTCTTCTTGGTCCCCTCAAAGAAGAATTCTTTCTGTATCATCACTCTATACAGATTTACTAGAGGTTGTTTGTTCTTACATTTCAAATGTCAAGTTCTTTTCCCACTTTAATAGCCCCTTGCGATTAGTTTCTAAAACCCCACCCTGTGGTTACGTGCACAATATTTGAGGAATTCACATATTTCCAAAAATTGCTAACAGTGGGGAAAATAAAAAACAAATTCTTGACTCCACCTATGATGACTCAATTCATGTTACCTTCAGTCTTAGCCAGGGCTCGAGTACGTGGTGGTCAGCAGGCAGCATTCCCTGCGGTCAGCTAATTCAGGCTCTGGCACATCACCAGACAGGCAAGGGGATGGGGGCTCTGGCTTGCTGGACAGGCCCTTGAGGGCTTCCTGGAGGAGGTGGCATTCCTGGAGTGACCTTCGTTAGAATCTACCCCACATGCTTCTTCAAGGCAGCTGTCCACTCTGTCCTTGAGCACCCAGCGCCTTCAGAGCTCCATCGCGAGGTGATCTCAGGTGTGGCAGAGAAGGGACAGCAAAGGTCAGGCACCGTGCCCACCTGGGAGCACCTGACCCGGAAGAAAACGGGTCTGGGTGTTGTTTCACTTGCGGGTTCTCCAGCTCCTGCTGTAGTTTTCACCTAAAAGGCACTGAGGGCAGCAGAGCCATCAAACAGGAGACTTTCTCTCTCACCTTGATGTTTTCAGGTCCTCAAACGTGCTCAGCATTCAGAGCCACGCATACCTGCAGGGATAAGGAATAACTGAATGAGACCCGTGCCCTTTGAGAGAACAAAGATGTCACTCATTCGGACCCCGCGGACTGATTTATGCACTTTCACGAAGCTCTCAGAAATTTGGCCAAGACTTCCCACATCCAGCCTCAGGGCAGGCTGCGTTTTTGAAAGCAACTATCTGCAGGTTCCCTAATGAAAACCAAACAACGTAAACCCTGCCAGGACTCACCAGCCACAGCCCCGGGGAAGCAGGCTCCTCTCTAATTACCTGCAGTGTGTCTGCGGGGAGCAGCCTCGGCGGGTGGGGACGCCGAGCATCGGACGGATCCGCAAGTGATACCGGGCATCATGACAGAACCCCAGCTGTCCAGGCTGTGCCTTCCTGCATCCTGGGAGTGTGGCATGACGGGGACTGTGCTCCGGAGGGATGATGGGGAAGCCTCCGATCCAGCCTCTGGCTGCCTCCCACGCCCACCTCCACCCCAGCACCTGGCAGGTAACTTTCCGAAGAGGAGACACACGAAATATTATTTTGAATGGTTCCATCTTCCTACTGAGAACAAAACCCACAAGTCGGAGTGAGTTCCTTTTGTCTAGCTCTGTAGCTCATGAAAGATGTTAGCTATGCTGCCAAATACTCTATCTAGGTTGACTCCATCAATCACTAAACCCCGCTGTCCATCCTGGCGCTAAAATTGATTTTTACCAGCAGGAGTCAAAGGCGAGCTTTGGATGTTCCTTTAGTAAGAGAGACCTCATGGGCCATTTGGCTTAAGAGAAATATTGCCATTTCGGTCACTTGTGTTTGTTGAGCAGGCCATTCCCTCTGAAAACATCACCTGGGGACACTCATTTTACTGCGATAACACCCAGCCTTTCAAGATGTGAGGCCAACTTCACAGATTTTGGGAAAAAAAAAAAAGGTTGTTTTTCAGAAGTCCTCAAATAATATCATAACCCCGATGTTATAATAAAAAAACACAGTATTTAATGAGGGTTGCCTGAATGATTTTTTTTTCATCAATTATGTTTGAAGAGGCAGGGAAAAGCAAAAATAGAGCACTGAGGGGTTAGGTATGAAAAGTCCACAGACCGGAGGAGTAACTGCCCACAAAGGGGTCTGTTTCCCCGAGCCACAGCTGTGGGGGCAGGGGTGTGGGGTCGCGGGGGGTGAGGGGGCACTTGGGGCACGGGGTCCTGGGGTTCTGGGGGCTGTGCAGCTGTGGGACTCAGATTAGCAGAGACCACAGCCGGCCTCCACAAAGGGTTAGCAGGTATCTTTTGTCTATTGAGGAAAAATGTTGTGTAAGGTGAGTTTTCATTCATCTTGTGAATTTTATCATCTGAAACACCTGGCCGCCCCCCCCCCCCAGGGTTCTTACACTTGGAGATTTATGATGACCAGTCCCTGGCATCCCGGGGCACAGAGCATACATCCCCCAGGGCTCTGTGAGCCCCGGCACCGGACCCTGGCTGCGTTTCCTACTCTCTTAAAGGGACAGTTTATCAGTCATTCTCAAACGTGTCGGTGGGCACATCTTTCCATTACTGGCACAAGTATTTACTTTTCTTCTGGACTTAGAATTCTCCTGTGTGGTTGTTTATAAGACAGTTCTCCTTTTCCTCTTGTGTCTGAGCAAATACTGTGGTGGAAATTTTATGGAATTTTGAAAAGAGGGGTGAACTTGAAGGTATTTTTGCTCTGCTTGGGTCAGTGGTGCTCAGGAGGTGACGTTATGTAGTAGAAGAGGTCTGAATTAAGAGTTTGGAGGTCTGGGTGGGGTGCTTTCTGCCCAGAGACCCTGTCCCAGCTTGCTTTTCTGGAATATGCCTGGGCAGCAGGCTCCCCCATTTAAGGATCCAAGAATTTATGGGGGGTGAGCTGAGGGGAACTGCCAAATTTCCAAAAATGCATTTTGTCCTCAAGGAAACCAGTGAGAAATTTAGCAGAGGATTCCTGGGGGTTAAATATTTTTCTCTGGACTCTACAGTTCCTTTAGAGGTTCCTTTATGGACTATCTGTAGCTTAATAAGGCCTGGGACAGGGAAAATGACTTATTACATGGTTTAATTAATCAATGGGCATCTCATCCCCCCAATGGATTTCTTTAAAAGGCTGGGGGAAGCATCCAATGGTACCACGAAGCTCCATGAAAACAGCACGTCTGCAACTTCTCTAGGACACATCTGGGCTCATTGCCTCATCTGGGAAGCTTCTGAACATTTCAGAAAGCTGCTCACACGCAAGGGAAGTCCACGCTACTTAGAGGACACAGTGGCCTATGTCAATGGAGAAAAGAACTATGGTGTTAGAGAATAATTGTAATTTCCAGGATTCACGTCTCAAAACAATGGTCACCCCTAAAAATGTCCAAGGCGTTGCCCACCAACTTCTAGACCAGCACCAATTTCCTCCTTGAGGAGTTGAATAGAGAAAGAATCTAATGATTCCAGACTGTTCTTTTGCCTGGATGAGCCTCTAGCTAGGCCTCCAACCCTGTGGTCCCAGCTCCCTGAGTGCACTCCTTGGCTCAAACCGGCCTCGCCTTCCCTCCTCCGCTCTACCGCATGCCGGATCCGATATGGTATCCGGGAGCTATCTGAGCTTATTTCCATTCACAGTAATGAGAATAAAACAAATTCAGTCGGTCAGTTGCACCAGCCTGTATTAAGGCATTCAGTCGCCACGTGTGGTTTGTAGCTCTCTCCCTGGACAGGGCTGATTGCTCAGCCATTAGAGAGAGAGAGAGAGAGAGAGAGAGAGAGAGAGAGAGAGAGAGAGAGAGAAAACTTACCATTTGCAACGACGTGGATGGAACTGGATGATGTTATGCTGAGCGAAATAAGTCCATCAGAGGAAGACAATTATATAATTTCGCTCATGTGGAACTTAAGACACAAAACAGGAGCACAGGGGAAGGGAGGGGAAAATAAAGTAAGACGAAGTCAGAGAGGGAGGCAAACCGTAAGAGACTCTCGATCACAGGAAATAAACTGAGGGTTGCTGGAGGGGGGACGGGAACGCGGGGACGGGGTCACTGGCGGTGGGCATCAAGGAAGCCCGTGATGGGATGAGCGCTGGGTGTTTATGCAGCTGACCAACCCGTGAACGCTACCTCTGAAGCTGATCATACACCGTATGCTGATGGATTAGATCGAATTAAAATGCAAGGAAATAGAGCACATTTCCTTGATCCCAGAAAGTCCCGCTGGGTCGCGTCGGTGCCCAGCGTCCACACAGCAGGTCCCCAGCCCAGGGTTGACACACACGGCCCCATTCGGTCCCGCCCCAGGGTAGTTGTTGCTGGAGAGAAATCCCGAGAGCACCACACGGATGCCTTCGATGCAGGTGGGTACCCCGGACCCCTACGATTCCATCCTTCAGAAACCTCCCTCGCCCTTCCTGCCCCTACTCCAGCCCCCAGCCCGTGTCAGGGCAGATGACCTTGCCCGTCACACCCTGGAGACGGAAGGGCTTGCCCTTAATCCGCGTTGGAATGTCCACCCCGCACACACCGCCCTGCCTTCCCTCTTCCCGGGAGGCTCACTCACAGCCTCTGCTCCTGGTCTGGGGGTGCCGTCAGCGGCTTTGCTCAGGCCGTTTCCCAAACGTGCCCCCGTAGCAGTCTCCTGGGCTGCCCTAACCAAGTACCACAAACTGCCCCTTGAGAACAACAGAGATTTGCGGTTCCAAAGTTCTGGAGGCTGGAAGTCCGAAGTCAAGGTGCCAGCAGGGCCGTGCACTCCCCGGAGGGTCTAGGGGGGATTCAGCCCCTGCCTTTCTCTCTGCTTCAATCCTTGGCAGCCGTCCTTGACCTTCAGGCTTGTGGATTCACCCTGCTAATCCTCCATCTTCCTGCAGTGTTCTCCTGTGTTTCGGGCTCCACACAGCTGTCTCGTCTTGAGGACACCAGTCCCGCTGGACGAGGGCCCACCTAATCCAGTGTGACCTCGTTTCAACTAAGAACATCTGCAGCGGGCCTATTTCTAGAGAAGGTCACAGTTGGAGGGACTGGGGGATGGGACCTCAGCATATCTTTTCGGAGCAGACACGATCCACCCATCACAACCCCCAGGTTCGTGGTCCCCCCTGCCCTGCGCCCCAGGATGTGACCCCGGTGGCCCGGCTCCTTCGGTGTGCGTTCTCGCCCTGGGTCTTTGGATGGCTTTGTCTGTAGGAGCCCCCAGGAGATCAGAGGTGAGAAGAGACAGACATCAAGGTTTTCCTTCCGTCCCTCCCTGCATTGATGCTGTAGTTTTGAGAAAAACATCCTCTAATGTACAACTTCTCCTTTTCTTTTTTTTCAAGACTTATTTATTTATTTGAAAGAGAGAGAGAGAGAAGGGAGGAGGAGCAGAGGGAAAAAGAGAGAGAGAGAGAGAGAGAGAGAGAGAGAGAGAGAGTCCTAAGCAGATTCCAAGCTAAGCATGGAGCCCGATATGGGGCTTGATTTCATGACCCTGAGATCATGACCTGAGCTGAAAGCAAGAGATGAATGCTTAAGGGGTGGAGCCACCCAGCCGCCCCTCTGATGCAGGACGCCTTCCCTTCCACGGTTCCCACTCCTGCCTGATGGGGGCATCACTGTTTCTTGCTCTCTTGCATTTGGGTCTGAGTGTTTAATGACTGTCCTTGGGTGTCTCAGCACACTTTTCATTCCTTCAATGCTGCCCACAGTTCTCTCCGTATTAAATTCCGTCCATGATCCCAGCTGAGGGTGCCGTATGTTTTCTGCTAGATCTTGTAGGATGCGTCATACCCCAGCCACGCACTACTTCCCCTCCTTCTGCAAACGCGGTCTTGAGTTTCTCACATGGTATGCACGCTCTTTCCCTGCAACAAAAAGAAGACGAAATTGTCAAATCTTCCCCAGACGCCTGGCCCCCTGAGGCTGCTCTCCCATCCTGTCTGCCCTTCATCCCAAGCCTCCTGAGAGTCTTTCCTCTCGCTGCGTCCACAGCCGGCCCTCCCCCGACCGCATTCAGTCCAGCCCCTGGTTTTGTCCCTCCAGCTCCCAGAAGCAGACATTGCTTTCGGCAGGTAAATGGCCTCGCCAGGGAGGGTCTGCTTGTGGGGGTGCCCCACGGAGGCTGCCGCTGCTCCTGTCCATCTTCACAGTGGTCCCCACCCCTTGCGCGTCTTCTCCAACTCACCTGCGTCGTCTCCCTGCGGAATCCCTTGCTTGTCCGTGGGGGACGTGTTACTCTGCCCAGGGCTACTGTAGCAACGTACGGTGGTCGGGGCTTGAAGGACAGAAACTTCCTCCAGTTCCGGCGGCGGGGAGTCCGAGATCGGGGTGCTGCGGGGATTGGTCCCTGCGGAGATCATTCTCCTGGGTGTGCGGATGTCCGTCTTCTTGCGGAGTCCTCGCCTGGTGTTTCCTCTGCATGTGCCCATCCCTGGCCGTCCTCCAGTGTATCCACAGTTCTTGTAAGGACACCAGCCAGACTGGAGCAGAACCTTCTCTGATGGCTTCGTTTTAAGTTATGTGCCTCCTTAAAGACCCGATCTGCAAATGTGGCTACCTTCTGAGATTCGGGGGCAAGGACTTCCACGGACGGACTGAGGTGCAGGTACCACTCACCCACAACAGATCGAATCGTATGTTGGTTCCAAATTCCTTCTGTGACTCAGTGGACTCCTTGCTCTGGGTGTCTAATCCTGACCCAGATCCATGTTCCAGTCTCTGGACACTTCATGGTGTCTTCTCGGGAACTCAAGCAGAGCAGGCTGCCCATACCAACCTTCTTTTCTCCCACCTGCTACCAGCCCGAGGAGTGGTACCCCTCCTGGCACTGGCTGGAGGAGGAGGGACAACAGCTCAGATGCTGAAGGCACCTTCTGGGGCCTGACTGTCCAGGGAGGCTGCTCGGCCCTTTACCCCGGGTCCCTGGCAGGGCTGGCCAGGCTCCCACGGCATTGCTAAGTAACGCCCAGATCTCCAGCTGGCCCGTCCCTTGGGCAGGAGAGCAGTCCGTGGCCTTGCAGCCTGGCCGGGCATGTCCTTTGGTGGACTCCGCCCCAGATGGGGGGCGTGGGGCTCACACTGTACATGGGTCCTGAGGCTGACACCTGCACAGAGCCCACAGCCCCACCCCCTCCTGTTGTCCTCACATCTCCACCCCTGCCTGCTCTCCTGCAGAAAGGACCCCTGCCCTGCTTCCTGGACTCTTTCTCTTGGCTCTTTAAGGCCCTCACCTCCTAGTCAGCGTGAGCTGCCAGAGCCAAGCGCTCAGACAACAGGGCTCAAACAGTAGTTGTTTCTCTCACAGTTCTGGAAGCCAGGAGTCTAAGATCAAGGTGCTGGCAAACATGGTTTTGGTGAAAGCCCACTGCCTGGCATGCAGACGGCCACTTTTTCTCTGTGTTCGCACATGGTCCTTGTTTTGTGCACATGGGATGGGGTGGGGGGAGATCATCTCTAGTGCCTCTCCCTCTGCTGGTAAGGCCGCAGCCCTATCCCGTCTAGGGCCCCACTCGTGACCCCACTTAACATTAATGACCTCCCCAGAAACATTGCCTCCAGAGACAGTCCCATCGGGGGTTAGGTTTGCAATGTGTGAATTTTGGGGAGCCCCGCTGAATGTACAGCAGAGGTGTTTGGGGCTCAGAGGTTGTGGAAGGGTTACGCAGGGTGGTGCATGGAGCCAGGAGGCCAAGGAGCAGCATTCTAGAACCAACTCTGTCACTTCTCACCTGAGTGACCTCAGCTGTGTCCATCCACCTGTCTGACCTGCCGAGAGGGGCTCTGCTCACGCTGCGGGGCTGGGGTACCGCGAACAGTGGGGGAAGGTGCTACCCACGTGAAGCCTTGTAACATATCCCACATCATTTTGGACAGTGAGGTTTGGTGACAACAACATGGAAACCGTGAAATCCCCAGGAAAACACACTTGTTGCCGTAGTAACACTTCTTTCAAGAAAACCTTGTCCCTAGAGGTAGGGCCTGGTTGCTGACATTCGAATACCTTCACATTTCCAATGAATGCAGTTCTTTTTTCCATTTGACTAGGAGCTTAATAATATTACCACTTAATGAATTCCAGATGAGAGATCTGAAGTACCAGGACCGTGAGCCTGTCCTAGGTGTGTGTCGGGCTGGCTGGGCCTGACGTGGTGCCTGTCCTGACATTTCTGCAAGCTGAACAGTAGAAAACAGCCCAGGTTCTGACCATTAAAAACGAAATCATAGTCTCCGGTAATAGGTGCCACTGACATTTTCGGGTCTTGGTGTTATTTAGCAAGTCTAGCAGAAATGAAAGTCTCTGAGAATCCAGCAGAACTCAAGGGCTGTGCTTCTCCTTAGGCCTGTTTGTTTTGCATTTAGTTTTCTGAAATAATCTGAAATGATCTAGCATCTGCATTTTCCATCAAGTCCTATGAGAGGAATGCCAGGTCTGCTTGCATTCTGCAATTTCTGCTGTTGTAACACAAGCTCAGATCTTGTGATAACAGAAACACCCGACGTCCCAGCAGGGAGGTGAAGGGCCCACTGATAGGGATTACAGGAGCTCAGGTGTGTGGGGACCGCCGATGGTTCAGCAAGGACCCTAGGTGAATCTGTGGGGATCTGCTCGGTGTTCAGGCGGCTCTGAGACTTTAAGCAGGTCCCATGGAAGCCAACCTCTGTTTCCTTACCTACCAACAAGGATTGGATTAGCTTGATGGTGTTGAAACACTTTTGAGATACATACCTAAGGGAAGTCCTTGTTATTTATTACCCATGGTGATACCAACATTATTTTCCAGTTTGGCCACCGAATTTCCCTATTTTCAAAGAAAAGTCAATGGGAATGCTTAAGAGTAGAGGGGAATCAAGCCCATGGGCTCCAGCTGCCATCTTGACCTGTAAGACTCAGAGTCAAGTTACAATTAATCCCAGCTGCCTTCTTTGCTCATCTGACGTCTTTCTTTTCTCACTTCTGTTTGGTATTTAAAAAAAAAATCAAGTTATTGTTTGTATCTGTGACTGACTTTGGATTTGTTGTAGAAAGAAGTGGAAGCTGCGCCTGGGTGGCTCAGTTGGTGAAGCATCTGCCTTTGGCTCAGGTCATGATCTCAGGGTCCTGGGATCGAGCTCTGAGTTGGGTTCCCTGCTCAGCGGGGAGTCTGCTTCTCCCTCTCCCTCTGCCTCTGTGCCCTTCCTCTCGCTTTTCCTCTCTCTCTCAAATAAATAAATAAAATATTAAAAAAGAAAAAGAAATGAAAAAATGAGAGAAATTATGAAAAGGAAAAGCCATCATGGGCCCCCATTTGTTTATGCAATGTTGATTTTCAAAGTAAAACGAAGGGTTTAGATGACAGGTCCTTAATGAGACATCACCAAACAAGAACCGGGCCCTGACTGCAGGGGGAAAGATCCGTGGGAGAAGGTGCTGTTCCTCTGGTGCCACCAGGCCCCCGAGGACGTCAGCCCTAACTCACGGGCGCCCGCGGGGTGATGAGGGCTTGTCACTCACCGTCCCTCAGGCTTTTGGCCGCTCTGCAAGATGGCACGCCTCCAGTCTCTCCTGACAGCATGCTGGGGGTGAAGTGGTTAGCTTCGGAGCATGGGTCTGCTTCATTCCAAGAGCTTCTTTTCTTTCGGGTGGAGTGGGCCGGGTTTCTTTTTTGATGAGACCTGGGATAAATTAGAAAGGGGGATTTGCGGCTGGCTGGCGAAAGTGAAGACTTATGGGGTGCTTATGGCCAGGTGCTCTTCCACGTGCTTTACGTATTAATACGCACGACATCACACGAGAGAGGAGCCAGCTCCTCCTGTGCTGGCCCCACTCGTATTAGCCCGTGACACGTGAGAACACAGGTTGGTGGCTTGTACCCTTCACCATGCCTGTCTGGGGTTATTCAGGAACTTGAGAGTTGGCCTGTAGCATACACTCTTATTCTGGGAATTAGTGCCCTGGGCCAGATATCATGTTTTTACAAACAGAATTCACCCAAAAGGTACACAAGTGGAATGCATGGGCCACCTGTGGTCTAAAAGGGCAGATTTAGAAAGACAAGGTCTCGGGCTTTCTTCTGACCACTGTGCTAAAAGCTACTGGTAACCACAGCAGTGCACGGAAAGTAGGGTTCCATGGACACGTCCGTCTTGACGGGGAAGAGATGAGAAGGCAAGCATGCTTTGGGCAGAGAGGAGCAAGGCCAGCTGCAATCAGAGAGACTCATTGGAGGGACAGAGGGGGAAACCTGCCAGTGGAACATGTACCCCCCCCCCCAGACGCAGGT
Source organism: Ailurus styani (assembly GCA_002007465.1). Lineage (NCBI taxonomy): Eukaryota > Metazoa > Chordata > Mammalia > Carnivora > Ailuridae > Ailurus > Ailurus styani. The sequence goes on along the minus strand of LNAC01000088.1, from coordinate 2,708,037 downwards.
GTTTTCAGTCTTGGACTCAACCTTGGGGCTTCTCAACAGAGCTGTCCTCTGGAGCTGTGGTCCCACAAAGGCTTTATTAAAGCAACATCAAGTTGATCGTGAGCCTTTGGTACTGGACTTGGTTCAAACGCAGGTGAGAGCCCATGCAAGTTCAGGGACACCTACTACCCTTTGAAAGTAACCCATCCCGATGCTTCAGTCTTGTGACGTCAGCTCAGCTGAGTCCCAGTCCAACCGCTCAACATTACATGCCAATGACCTTCCGTGTCAGTAACAATTAGGCATCAGCGCAAAGCTTTGAGCCTGCTTCTCGGCGGCGGACAGCTTGAGCAAACTAATTATGTCCAAATGTATTTTGCTAACAGTCTCAAGCGAGTGGTACCCGAAGGCAGGCAGATCTCCTCGTGCACATCAGACCCCGCGGAGAGGCAGGAGGGATGGAGGAGGCTCCATCAGAAGGTCGCAGAAGGTCGCTGCGGTATCGAGGAATTAGGTGTTAGGACGGTGTGCTCCTCCTAACGGAGCTCTTTGCAGGAGCTGGTCGTTCGCCTGGATGGAGCTGGGGAAGCGAAGCCAGCTGAACAGAAATATCTGCAAGTGGGGGATGAATGTGTGGCCTTGCTCGCACCTTTGGTGGTGGTGGCAGGCGTGGCTTACCCACCCCACTTCTCTCCTGCACGGAGTCCTGCAGAAAACTCCTTCTAACACAGTGTCCACAGTCGCTCTGCCGACCAGCTGGGGTTGGCCCTGAGCGAGAAACTTGTCAGCCGCCTCGGTTCCAGGGGCCCAGCACTAAGGAAGCCTGAAATTTGGGGGGGTCTCCCACTGGGTCATGTGGGGGCGGGGACTGGGACTGGGGACCAGACAGCTTGGCCGTTGCCTGCTAATCGTGTTAAAGTCTGGTCTTCGAGCACAGGGCATTGAGCTCACTGCTACTTAACAGGGGTCTGACCCCACCTGCTGGGGTCTCCTGCTGTGTTAGACTGCGTGCTCCCCGGGGGCAGGCTTGCCCCCCGTCCCCCCTCCACTGGCCCCAGCACCTGGACGTGGCATGGGGCTCTCAGACATGCATGTGGAGTGGCTGGACCAGAACGGGAGTTCCCGTAGAGATGAGGGACCAGCTGACTCAAAGGAAAGCTGCAAAGGATCTCTCTTTCCTCAAGTTCCAGTTTTCTTTTATATTTTTGGAAGGACAGTTTGGGGGGTCGCGACGGGTTTCTGCTATGCACGGCCTTGCACACAGAAGCTAAGGGGCTGCTCGCCTGCCACCTGTCTGCAAGGGACCTAGACTGGCACGTGGCAAGTCTGCACATAAGGTTCTTGTGGGTCCTCCTGGAAACGCCCAGATCTCTCGAAGTGTACCCAGAGGCTCCCGGGCTCTTGGATCCGTTACATAGATTGGAAAAAACCCAGTTGTTGCCTCTGTGCCTCCCCTTCCCCTCAGGGAGGTTTAGTGCTGTGTCCACATGAGGCTCCCATTCACCCCCGGCCTCCTCCTTGACCTCCAGCAGGACTTATTCAGCATGACGCAAGTGGGTGCTGTCTTCTGCTCGCCCTCTCCTGGTCTCTATCCTCCGCTCCCCGAACCTGGATCAGAAGCCCGGAGTCCCATGACCCACATCTGCTCCATATTCCGCACTTTGGAACAACTGTGCCCTGCCCCTCTAACTCTCACTCTCCGTCCTCCTGGGGAGCAGAGCGAGAAGCAGCTTGTTTTGCTGGGTGGACCTCTGTCCCGGCTCTCCGAAGGGGCAGCCTCTTCTTGCAACTGCGGTCCTCACGCAAAGGCCACAGGACATGGAGCCTGGGCTGAGTGCCCCCATGCACCTGCTTGGAAGGGGACCTGCTCAGTCCTTGTTTGCAGGGTGGGTGCCCCCCACCGTCTCTGCCGGCGCTCACAGAACAGTGAGATTCAAGGAAAAGCAGCAAGACCCACAGTCATGTTTTCTAGTTGGTCAAGGTTCCCTGCTAGTCTTCTGAGCTGATTGCTAAGACGGAGGAGGGGGGCAGTTCCTCCCTGCAGGGACCAGGGGCAGTCCTGCGAAGGAGTCAGGAGACTCTGGGCTGAGATGCACCTGCAAAGGGCTTCTTGTGGCCTCCCTGCCTCTTTGCAAGGATCCAGGGCTCCGTCTGCCTCGCAGGGTGTGTGCCCGTGAGTGTGCAGTGGTGGGCAAACCGGGCTGGGTGGGGAGGGAAGGCGTGGCCCAGGGGATGTGTTTCTAGCTCTGGGTGGGGGACCTGATGCTCATTCTCAGAGTCTTCTAACCATTCGGGTCTGATCTACAGACGGGGGGCTGGGCTTGCATGTGGGTCCACCGCTGGTCCGCGGTGGTGGGAGGGGTCCTGCCGAGGATCCGGCTGCAGATGCAGCCCCCACCGGGCCTCCCCGCCTCTTGCTCAGCCCACCCAGAGCGCTTCAAGCCTGGAGGGAGGCCACTGGCTCTCCTGACCCGACCCGCTGCAGCTGTTCCTTCACTTCTCCACGCTTGACTGCAAGATCTGAGACCTTCACACCGTCTGCCGGGGTGGTTTTCTTCTCNCTTCTCCACGCTTGACTGCAAGATCTGAGACCTTCACACCATCTGCCGGGGTGGTTTTCTTCTTTAGGAGTCTTTCCAAGGTTGCCATTTGCCAAGGCCACCAAATGATCATCTCCCTGCTGCATTTTACCTGACCAAAAACAAAAAAAAACAAACAAAAAAAACAATTATGTCAGCAATACAACCTTATCTCAACTACAACGAAAACCACCATCCTTTTATTTTATTTTATTTTTTTTACATTTTTTGGTTATTATTTGCCCCAGGGGTACAGGTCTGTGAATCATCAGGCTTACATCTTTCACAGCCCTCACCAAAGCACAAACCCTCCCCAATGTCCATCACCATCCACCCTATCCCTACCCTCCCACCCCCAGTAACCCTCAGTTTGTTTTGTGAGATTAGGAGTCTCTTATGGTTTGTCTCCTTCCC
>LNAC01000088.1:2686646-2704939 GCA_002007465.1 Ailurus styani | reverse complement strand
GTTCCTCATATCAGAGAGATCATATGATAATTGTCTTTCTCTGATTGACTTATTTCACTCCCCATAATACCCTCCAGTTCCATCCACATCGTTGCAAATGGCAAGATTTCGTTTCTTTTGATGTCTGCATAGTATTCCATTGTATATATATACCATTTCTTCTTTATCCATTCATCTGTTGATGGACATCTAGGTTCTTTCCATAGTTTGGCTATTGTGGACATTGCTGCTATAAACATTCGGGTGCATGTGCCCCTGAGGATCACTACCTTTGAATCTTTAGGGTAAATACCCAGTAGTGTGATTGCTGGGTCGTAGGGTAGCTCTATTTTCAACTTTTTGAGGAACCTCCATATAGTTTTCCAGAGTAGCTGCACCAGCTTGCATTCCCACCAACATTGTAGGAGGGTTCCCCTTTCTCCGCATCCTCGCCAACCCCTGTCGTTTCCTGACCTGTTGATTTTAGCCATTCAGACTGGTGTGAGGTGGTATCTCCCTGTGGTTTTGATTTGTATTTCCCTGATGCCGAGTGATGTTGAGCACTTTCTCATGTGTCTGTTGGCCATTTGGAACCACCATCCTTTTAAAACAAGGAATATTATTGGGACTTTTTAAAACCATTCGGTGTGCTGAAAATAGATTTTGGGGGTCTGGAGGTAGTGTGTGCAGGGGTCTACGGAGGAGCAGCGGGGAGAAAGGGCACTCCCTGCCCGCAGGGTCGCCCCTCAGCTTCTCCATCTCCTCCCCACGGACAGAGAATGTGCAGGGCAGCCTCACGAGTCCCTCCAAATGGCCCCCCGAGGGCTCAGGGCTGAGGATGTCCGCGCCGGCCTGGTGAGCTGGTCCCCATGCGGTCGCCGTTTCTCTACCACATGGTTCTTACGTGGGGCCCTCCGTCTTCACGCAAAGCATGATTTTATGAAACGGCCAGACGGGAGCCTCTCCACGTTTCTGGAAAACTGCTGCCCCCAGTCCCAAAATCCACCCCGCTGTTCTGTGCCCGTCTTGTGGAGACACGGGCGGCACATTCTCTCTGTGGCTCTGCCGCAGGAGACACGTTCTCTGTCCTGGCGGATGGACGTTCTCAGAGGACGAGGCCTGTTGTCACAGCCTGGAGCCGAGGTCTGTGCAGAGAGGGGTCTTCCCTCTCTGCTTAGGTTTTCTGGTGAGAATATTGGCTCTCCACCTTATTCTTCGACTGCCTTTTATTTTATGCTTCAGTGGTTTTTGGATTTATTGCCTCTTTCTTGGTGTAAATTGCCCCAAACCTTCTCTGGAAATTAATCGCTTTCTCCTCCATCGCTGTGTGGGCTGGCGGGTGGCTTCGCTGTCACGGGGAACCGAGTAGTTAAGGAAAGACAATGCCAGCATCTGGCAAGGGCTCGCCTTGCTGCTGGGAGCCTCACCCGGCTGGGAGCCTCACCTGGGAAAAGGAACAGTTATCCCAGGGCCTGGTGGAAATGGGAGATAAGGGTTTTAAATTGCCGAGCTGGGCCCACAACAGGCTCCTTAGACATTCCTGTCCTTCTGAGTGACCTTGGGTTGGTTTGATCCGGGGTGGGACCAGCCCGGTCACAGGGCGTGTGCTCAGAAGGGCTTGCACGTTCTTCCCTGGCCGTCTGGAAATCCTATTTTATCCTTGGATCCGTGTTTTGTCAGTCTGATGGGATGATGGAGCGTGCGCCCCCTCACCTCCCTGAGCCCCCGTTTCCCAGCCACCCTGCTCAGGCACCTCCACGGTGCTGCATCCCCGGCCGAGGCCTGGGTGGGTGCGCCGTGGGGCCCGACGCCCGTGCAGGCCTGCAGTCACCCGGCACGTAACCCTGCGCCCAAGCAAGAGGGCCATAAACGGCGAACAAAGCCCACTGGGACAAGCGGAGAGAGGCGGAGGAGGTGGAGTGAAGGCTTTCGGACACAAGAGCCCACGAGCTGGTTTTGCCTGGGCCCCACAGACGGTGCGGCTGACTCGGGCTGCTCCCTGCTCCCGACAGCGTGTGAGCGCCGAGCCCGTGAGCGAGGATTTGTGCAGCCCGGCTCCCCGCCTTCGCCACGGGGAGGGAGGGAGGGAAGGAAGGACGGAGGGCAGGTTGGTCCCCAGGGCTGTGACAACAGTGAGACTGGGCAGGGCCCCCTCACACAGGAAACTGCGTTGTCCCCCCCGTCCGGAGGCCAGATGTCCGAACCCAGGTGTCGCAGGGCCCGTGGCCTCCGAAAGCTGCAGGGGAGAGGCCTGCGTGCCTCCTTCAGCTTCTGGGGGCTGCCCGCCACCCTCGGGGCCTCCCTTGTTGCACGGCAGCCCCCTCCCCCCGGGGGTCTGTGTGTCTCCTCTCTCCCTGTGAGGACACCGGAGGTCTTCGTTTGTGCTACTGTCACGAAGGACCACAGACCGGCGGCCGTATAGACATCACATGCCCATTTCCGCCAATTCTGGCCTAGCTTGCGGGCCGCCTCTCGAGAGGCCGCTGATCCGACTGCCGGGGGCTCCCCGCTCAGGACCTGATCCCCTCCCTAAGGCCCTGCCTCCCCAGTGAGGATTCTGGTGTTTGAATTTTAGGGGAACATGTAGTCCATGTGCCAACTCTACCATACTGGGTTGAGAAGCTCAGCTTCGCTGGCTCCCAACCGCAGAGACTCTGCTTGTAAACGAGGCTACGGGTCCAGGTTCTAGGTGGGCTGACTATTTGAGGGACCCTGTCCGGCCCAGCACAGACGGAGCTGGTGATTCCGGGACGGGACTGAGCAGCAGGCTGGGCCTGCGCAGACGCCGGGCCGGCTCCGCAGAGGCCTCCCCGGAGCTGAGCGAGCAGGTGTGGGGGCAGGTGTGGGGGGAGGCCAGCAGGCCGTGTGGGGGGCATTCCAGCGGGCCACTGCGGGCCACGGCAGGTGGGGTGGGGGGCCTCCCCGTGTCCAGGCCGTGGCGCGAGGTGCCCCCTCTCCCGCTCCCAGGTGCAGCTCCGCTGACCTCGGCCACTACCCCAGGCCCGGCCGGCTCACGAGACTTCAGGGACGCATCCTCAGTAACAGGAAGTAGTTGGAAATGGCCACACGGCTCGTCATGAAAGGGGTGACGGGTCACGCGGAGGTGTGTCCCCACAGCCCAGCGCTCTGCTGCCCTGAGAGTGAAGTCCGCGTGCACGGACGGGCAGGGAGGGAACTGTAGCCCGCAGTGTGGATGGGACCGAGAGCCTGGCCGGACCGGGCTGAGCCTGGGTGTGTCTGCTGGCTGCGTCTGGATGTCCCCAGGCGCTGGCACGTGTCCCTAGTAGCGTCACGTGTGTACGTGTCCGGGAGACGATCTGCATGGAGGAGCCACAGGCTGTCGCTAACACTTGTTCCCGGGTGTTGGGAAGACGGGGCCAGGCCCCGCCAGACTTAGCAGGCTTTTCCTGCGGAGGCTCATCCCTCTGTTCCTGGGCCCTGACCTGCCTGCCAGCCATCTGCCACACGGACCCGCTGCGTGAGGGGGCTTCACTGGGGGGCTGCAGGGATCTCGGGGACCCCCTTCTGGATCGCCGCCCCAGAGATCCATTTCGACGGTCCCCTTTCCATCCTCCCACACTTAGCTTCCTCACTGTACGATCCTTTGTGTCTGATGAACAGCAGGCCTCTCATTACTGAGATCTGTTCTCTGCTGTGCTCCCGAGACCCGTAAGGGAAGTGTCACCAATCTTGGTGGGAGGCCAGTGGCCCGAAGGGCATGGTCTTTGCCTCTGGGTGTCCTCTGTGGAACCCCCGTGGGAGGGTTTTGCCCGGTCCCCGAATGCCCACGGAATGCATGTGTGTGAGGGCAGGTAGCTNGGGGCCAGGCCCCGCCAGACTTAGCAGGCTTTTCCTGCGGAGGCTCATCCCTCTGTTCCTGGGCCCTGACCTGCCTGCCAGCCATCTGCCACACGGACCCGCTGCGTGAGGGGGCTTCACTGGGGGGCTGCAGGGATCTCGGGGACCCCCTTCTGGATCGCCGCCCCAGAGATCCATTTCGACGGTCCCCTTTCCATCCTCCCACACTTAGCTTCCTCACTGTACGATCCTTTGTGTCTGATGAACAGCAGGCCTCTCATTACTGAGATCTGTTCTCTGCTGTGCTCCCGAGACCCGTAAGGGAAGTGTCACCAATCTTGGTGGGAGGCCAGTGGCCCGAAGGGCATGGTCTTTGCCTCTGGGCGTCCTCTGTGGAACCCCTGTGGGAGGGTTTTGCCCGGTCCCCGAATGCCCATGGAATGCATGTGTGCGAGGGCAGGTAGTTGGCCTCCAGGTGAGGATGCTCGGGGCCGTGTGAACCAGTTCCTGCTGGGGAGAAGCTGGCTCTGCTCGGAAGCATGGCCGATGAGGCGGCGGCAGGCGGCCGATTGCAGGCCCTCGGTGTGTGCATCCAGCGGCCCCCGCAGGGCTGGCTGGGAGTCAGGAGATGTCATCTGCAAGATGCCACTGGAGGTTCTGCTGTGACCCAAATGAGAACTGTTTTTCTGATGACACACACTCAGATGAGAAGTCCATGGGCATGCCGGATGACAGAGTCGGGGGAAATACTACATCATATCTAGAAAGATGGAGTTTCATAAGCTAAGCTGACTTGGCCTCAGAAAACCGGTTACATAGGAATGAGGAGGCTGTGTTTGATGATGGCAGGTGTGTTAGAGGCGGGGGTTTCAGGAGGATGAGGGAAGGGATTCAGGGGTGAGTGATTCAGTCGCGGACACAGTCACAGAAGACCCGGCGATGTGGCCTTCATCCCTGGACGGCTCACTTCCTCAGAACTCACNCGCCTGGGTGGCTCAGTGGGTTAAAGCCTCTGCTTTCAGCTCAGGTCATGATCTCAGGGTCCTGGGATCGAGGCCCGCATCGGGCTCTCTGCTCAGCGGGGAGCCTGCTTCCCCTTCTCTCTCTGCCTCCTTGTGATCTCTCTCCCTCTGTGAAATAAATAAATAAAATCTATAAAAAAAAATTTAGAAAGAACTCACCGGAAGAAGTGTTTTCCAAGGAGTTATGGTCTAGTCAAAGAAAGGACTTTCTATCAGCAAGATTGGTGCTAGGATAAAGCAGACTTTGCCGGGATGGGAGTGAGCTCCCTGTCACTGAATGTGTGTAAGCAGCCTCACGGCAGGGAGGCGACTCCACAAGGCCAGGCACCGGGCCTGACTCAGCCACGCTCCAAGATACTTGTCCAAGTAGTGACCTGACGTGTATTACAAATCCGGAGAAATATCAGGGGGCCCGGGGGGCCCTCCCAGGCCTGCACACCGTGGCTCCCGGAAAGCCCCACCTGAGGGAAGAGGCATGTATTCATCTTCTATGTCTGTCATCACAAATTACCCACAGCTTAGCGGTTAAAACAATGCACACTTCAATTCTGGAGGCCAGAAGTCTGAAATCAGTTTCATGAGGCTAAAATCAAGGCTGGCCACGTGGCCCCTCCGGAAGGCTCAGGGGAGACTCGGTTTCCTTGGCTTTCCATTTCTAGAGGCCCGTGTTCCTTGGCTCATGGTCCCTTCTTCTTGTGCAAAGGGCATCCCTCCCGCCTCCGCCTGCACTGTCACCGTGACCCCTCTCTCCTGGCGCCAGACCTATCTTCTGGCTCCTTCTGGAAGGAACATTTATGAGGACACTGAAGGCCCCCCCAGATAGTCCGGGAGAGTCCCTCCATCTCCAGGGATGGTCGCAGATTACAGGGAGCAGGACATGCTGATTTCCCGCGGGTGGGTTTGTGTGGAGTGGTGGTGGTGGTATGGTATGAACTTGCCGCCAGGCCGGAGACAGTGAGGCTGGGAAGGTGTTATCGGAGGCCCCTTGCGTTTGGAGAAGTTGAGCTAGTGGGGGAGGCCGAGGAAAGAAACCGTGAAATCAGAGGGTCTCTGATCACATGGAGACTGGCAGTCCGGGGCCGGGGTGGGCGTCGGAAGGGGAAGGAGGTGGCTGGGCCGGAGAAAGCTCAGGGTTTGGCCTGACTTGTCCACTGGGGTGCCCTCGGTGCTTCAGAATGTGCATACAGTGCCCGGCGCCAAGTAGGTCCTCAAGTGTTTTTTGAACGAAGGGATAAATGAAAAGAATCTTCCTACAACAGAAGGCGTGGCGCTGGTGCCCCTTGGTCAGCGTCGTTCCTCACACCGGGCTCTGTAAATCCCCGTGGGAATCTGCGGCAGGGGCTGGGCCTGACCTGTGCCAGAAATGGGAACTGGGCCCCAACAGAGGCTGGCCTCTCCACCTGCTCTCTTTCAGAGGCTTGGGGCTGCCTTCGGAGTAGGAGCTTTGTGCAAGGTTGCATTGAACCCAGAGAAAAGGTGAAGCCCGTGGAGCGAATACTGATGGGGATTTGGCAGGCGGAGGGGAGAAGGCTGCGAGGTTGAAGGCTTTGGGTTCTGTCCCACTTTCCGCAAGAGAAGACGAGAGACTCAGCCCCGAGCCTTCGTTCCTGTAAACCAAGGAACAGACTCCACGCCAGCCAGCAAACTCTTTATTATTCAGAAACCATTCCCCCTCTTGGAGGCCTTCCTGCATCTGAGACAGACCCAGAGTGTCCCCGCGTTCCGCCTCTCAACCCGACTCGAAGCAGACGGCAGGGCCGACCCAGGGCCTCGCCGGCAGGCCGCGTCCCACACTGTCTTTCCTGTTCGCTCGTCCAGCAGACCGATTGTTCACTGGAGCTGCTGGAGCCCTTCACATTTAATTACGTTTGCTTGCAAAATAAACGCAGACTGAGACGTCCAGCCGACGCCCATCCCGAGGCGGGCCGAGAGAGATGAATGGCCCTGCCGTCCCTGCGGGGCCTTCCGGCTCATGCACACCCACGGGGGCTGTGAAACCAGGGCTCCTTGAAATTCCTCTGCCCGGTTGGTCACATGCACGTGTCACCGCCCCCCCCCCCGATTAAGGACTTTGAGATTGGATTTCTTAGAATTCTGAGCAAGTTATTTATTTTTCGACCCCTGCGAGTTAGTGCAAAATAAGCTCTCTGTAAGCCTCTGTTTACTCTTCAGTAGAAGAGACCCCAGGCTGCAGGTTTGTTCATTGAATCCATCATTCATTCTTTGACTCAGCACCTAGGGGTGTCTGCTGTGGGCCGGGCACTGTGAATACGAAGATGAAACGGGCCCGGCCTCTGTCGGCCAGAGCTGCTGGGTGATGAGCCTGCAAACTGCCTTCCTCAGGCTCCGCGCGGGGAACAGGTCTGCGTAAAGCACCCTAGGTGCCCGGAGCATGGGGTGACCATGGGCCCCGAAAGGGCAGGAGGCCTCAGGTGGAGGGGCGTTTGGTGGGATCTGGAAGGAGGGGAGGCGATCGGGTTTTCCAGGGAAGAAGTAAGGGACGAGGGGAGACGGGCCCAGTGGGGAGGCCAGGGCAGCCCCTGCCGCAGCCCCAAAGTCTGTTCACGTGTCCATTTAGGGCACCGGGTGGGCCGGGTGAGGGGAGAGACAGCAGATGGGGGGAGCCGTAGAGTTTGCTTCCTGAAAGTGAGAGAGTGGTAGTGAAGATATTTAAATAGACGGACTGGGGGCAGCTTGGCTGGTGGACTGGGGACAAGGGAGCCCGGAGGCCAGGAGGCCCGGGGTGGGAGCATCGTGTTCGACAGATGGGATGAGGGAGGGGACGGCCTGTGGAGGTGTCTGCATGAGGGTGCGTCCTGGGCTGCACCGGGTCCCCCTTCGTTTGGACGTTGAAACCATAACCCCAGTACCTCAGAACGTGACTCTCTTTGCTGACCTTAACGAGGTCATTCAGGCACAGCGGGGTCCTCGGCGTGGGTCCTGATCCAACCTGACTGGAGTCCTTGCGTGAGGAGGACATTGGGGCACAGACGCCGAGGGAAGATGGTCGTCTGCGGGGAGCCTGAGCCCCCTGGGCCCCTGGCGCCGGGACACTCCGCCCCCTGGCCTGAGGGAACCTCTGTGCCTACTGTTGACGCCTGCTGTGGCTCTTGGTCGCGGTGGCCGCTGACGAGCATCACGGCGGGGAGGGGTGGGACGGCTGGACGGGGGTCCTGCCCGTGCCCCGTGATTTCTGAGACAGGCGGCGAGCTCTGTCGTCCCCTCAGGGACACGGAGAGGAGCAGGGCTGGGGGAGGGTCTGGCGTGAGTGCGGAGGAGCACTCCAGGAGGCCGGGCTGGGTGCGCTGGGGTCCAGAGGAAGGGGCTGCAGAGGGCAGGGAGTCACGCGGGAGGATGGAGCGGTGGCGGTAGCGTCGGGCCCGGCCGGGGGCGGGGGGGGGCGAGCCTCCGAGGACAGCACCGCCGTGGGTCGTGTCAGGGGAGTGGCGGCGGGGTGACCAGGTGAGGCCGCTGGGAGGACTCCCCTTCTCCAAGGGAAGAAAAGAGCAGCAAGAGGTCTGAGGGAAGAAGGGGCTCCGAGGGGTCTGCCCCGGCTGCAGGCCTCTGCTTGCCCCCCGGGGACGTGACGACCCTGGCTCCCCCGCCCCCTCCGGCCACCCTGTCTCTTCTACACCGCAGCCATCCCTGGTCAGGAAGGGCGGGAAGGGTCCTGCGGTTTCCTGGGCATCCGGCTGAGCTCCTTCCCCCGGGGCATCGGCGGGCGCCCCAGGAGGGCGCCCTTGGCAGGGGTGGGAAGCAGCCTGTTTTGGATTTGCAGTCGTGATGACGGTGTCCCCTCTTGCATCTAGCCCGAGAGGGCTTGTGGCAGGACATTCGCAGGTGGATCTCGAGTGGGAACAGGCAGCACCCCCGGACCACAAATGGGGAGTGGGGTCCGGAAGGGCCGGCGGTGTTGCCTGAGAGCACGTGGGGGAGGGGGCCGAGGAGGACAAGCAGCTTTGAGAATCCAGGCCCCAGATGCATGCTCCTCCCGCCTTGTCATGCAGCTTCGGACGACTGCGACAGCAGTGCCCAGCAGGTGCGCCGACGCACGGACGGGGCCGGGAGATCGCCCGGTGTGCGGGCGGATCCGGGCGCGGGGGCCGCCCGCAGCTCGCTGGAGGACTGACGGATGTCCCTGAGCTCACAGGTGGGCACCAGGTGAAAGCTGGTTCCCTCTCAGAGACCCGGTGGCTGAGGATCGGGGATGGGAAGCGCCGAGCCCCGGCAGGACCCACGCGTGCTCAGGGAGCTGAGTCATGGCGGGTCTCGAAGGGCAGTTCAGTGTCATGGGCACCCACCCCGGGAGTGCTGGAGGGTTTATCCTGGGAGGAGGGGATGGAAGGCTGTCCAGGGGCCGAGCGTGGAGACTCTGCTCACCCTGCTTCCTGCTTACCTTATTTGTAAACTGAGACTAAAAACAATACAAATAAGTAGGAAATAATACTCAAAAAACAAATGAGAAACATAAACTGGACAGGAAAACCGTGACTGAGGCAGGGGAGGCCAGGCAGAATGGATGGAAACGGGTGCCTCCTATAAGCTAGGGTCAAATCCATCCTCCCACACGGTCTGAGGGGTCTTCCAGGGTCCGGATGCCTCCGCCTGGTGGGCTGCAGGGCCGGCCTGGAGCTTACATGCTCAGCGGTCGCCAGTTCTGAGTGTGGGAGAGTGTCGTTCCCTCCTGGGCCCTCCAGGCGCATCTCTGTCCCTGGTGGCTCGCTCTCCGCAGTGGCCCAGCTTTGTGCTTGCCTGCAGAGACACCGCTGGTCAGTGGGACGCTGCTCGGCTGGAGTGCAAAGCCCGCCTCTTCTGGTCCAAGTCATGCATGCGGTGCCCTCCGACCCTGTTCCACTGCTGTCTGCTCAGCCCTGCCGCCAGCGTCACGGGATGCAAACTCCGGCAACCGCCTGCCTACCCTCTCCCGGGACATGGGCCGTGCTGGACATTCAGTTTGCTGGAAGCATCTCCGGGGCCAGAAAGTCTGGGCGGGCTGGATCACGCAGTGCGCAGAATGTGCTGAAATGCGGTCTTGCCGGGCTGCCTCTGAGTCCCAGTGTGAGCGCCAGCCAGACGGCTTCTCCTCCCCTCGTCTGATCAGGAGAAGCACCAACCTGAAGGATCCCACTGTGACCGATTTCCCCCATGATGGGACCTAATGGCACTCACAGCGGCAGATAGGTGACATAAGACTCCTCTCCACATTCCTGCCACGAGAAAGTGGGTCTTGACTCAAGGCCCACGAGGCCTCCTTAAAGCTGTCAGAGAAAAACCTGTCATGTTTCCCTGTTTGCACTGTCTTCTAGGAGGCTCTGTGCAAAAGCTTGCTCCAGTGTAATAAGCATCTCATTTCTAGGAATTGGAGGGATTGGCTGTGCCTTTCCTTTATACACGGGCAGCTTCTCCATTTGGCCTGCGTCTATCTTCTTTATAAGATACTCAGATATCTTGAGAAATAGACAGCAGTGGTTATTTAAAGTCTTACACTAAGGTGCAGAAAAGCCCAGCTGGGTTAGGACAGTCGAGAAGGCTAGTTTCACGACCGTTGGTCTGAAAATGATGTGCGGGGCACGGGGTCGTAAATGTAGAGTGAGTCAGGCCAGTGGAGTGGCTGCTCCGATGTCCCCGGCCTCGAGATGGAAATAACCCATCACGTCAAGGCTCAGATCACATCTGCAGTGTGGCCCTGGGTCCCAGGCCAGACGTGAAGAGGGGAGGGGACAGGCCAGGTGTGCCAAGCTGACGGGCAGCACTGGTCAGGGAATGAGGGATGCCTGGAGGTGGTGTGCGTGGACGTAGGTTTGACTCATTCTGTGTGCTTCCAGATGAGGTGTCCAGAGCGAGGAGCCAGAGGCTGGCTCAGTGTAGAGATGTCCCAGGTCATCCGTGCCTAATGTGAATTAGTGGTGGTGAGGTCCCAGTCAAAGGAGGCATCCAAAAGGCAGTGTTTACCCACTTACCTTGGGCTGTGTAGACATGTGCATGAAATGGGGTTGAGCTTCCAGCCTCGGGAGTCGGTCACTCCACATCTCCCGGATGTGGGAAACCGGGCAGGTCAGGCTGGCCACTCCAATGCGCAGTGTCCAGCACACCCCCATGTTCGCCCTTGTTTGGGAATCGACATTTAGCCCAGCAGGCTGCTGCTGGCCTGCTTGGTGTGGGTTGGGGAGCAGGTTCTGGAGAAGTGGGAGGCCGAGGACTTGGAAACCACCCCGGGGCACGTTCGGGGCAGGAGGAGGCAGGTGGGGCACAGGGAGCTGGTTGGCTCCTCGCGTCTAAAGCGGAGCCTTTCTTGACCCGTGGCAATTCTGTCCGCCGGAACCGGGAACCCCGCCGTGTACTTCCGGCTTTACCCTGAACTTGCTCTGCGTGGCTTTGGCCTCAGAAAGCTTCCTGGTTTAACAGGTCTTTTGGTCTGTTCCACTCGGTGACTTCACCTTATTGGCTACTGTATTTAGGGGGCGAGGAGGGAGTGTGGTGGATTTGTGGATGCTGAGCTCAGGCCTGGAGTCTAGGGCTTGACGTGCCCCCCGGATGTGGTTATCATGTTCCATAGCTCGCTGTCCCAGACGTGACGGCGCTCGCAGAGTGCGGAGTGAAGGCGACCGCCGCCCTCTGTCCTCACGGAGACCCCCCAGGTCTCAGGGGGGGTGGCCTGGGCTGGTGGCTCCTGGCAGAAGTGAGGAGAAGTTCCGCGATAGAAACGTTGGGAGCCAGGGGTCCAAGGTGAGCCCTGCTGAGCTCCCACTGCGAGCCAAGCCCAGGGAGGTGTCGGGGTACAGGATGAGTAGGAAGGGATTCCTGCACTTAAGGGGCCCAGCGGGAGGGGTTGGGGCGTCGTGGGGAGGCGAACTCCCACCCATTCACCCCGCGACATGAAAGGTGCCCCGGAACCACGCCACGTGGAGGTCCCAGCGGGCGGGGATCGGGGTGCGTGGGAGGAAGAGTCGGGGACAAAATGAGGGCTGTGAGCCTGGGCGAGTGGGGTCGCCAGGCAGAGGTAGGACCTGATGCCGTCGGGGGAAGTGAGGCGAGCCAGGCAGCTGGGGCCTGGGTGTGAGCATCCCTTGCGCCGGCAGAGCCATGGACGCCTGCTTGGCTTTCGGCCTCCCTCACCCCGGGGCTCTCGACGGCAGCCTCCCCCTTTCTCCATGGCTGCAAACCGGCACAGACGGGACCGGGCTTCCCGGTGCTGATGTCCCTGTAACTGTTTCCAGCTTCTTAATCCAATTCCGCAGCCGTTCTCAGGCGAGCACTTGATGCGAGCCCAGAAAGGAGCGGGCAGTAAATAACGCAGCCCGGAGGAAGGCGGGCGGAGCAGGTGAGAGAAGCCAGCCCACGGTTTAGGGACGTTTACACGAGCCCACGAGGGAACAGGGGCGGGTGGGGAGAGCCCGCGGGGAGGGGGCCTTCTTCCCGGTGGTGGGCACGTGTGGGGGAGACCGGGGGCAGCTCTCAGGTGCCTCCCCCAGCTCGAACCCCGTATTTCAGTGTTTCGCTCCATGGCTCAGCCTCCAGCAAACGCAGAATCGAAGGCTTCCTGTGAGTCCCGAGCGAACCCACTGCCCACCGCTCAGAAGCCAGCCTCGCCTGCCTCATTGCCCCTTGTCCTGCTCTGTCTCACGGCGGGAAGGTGATGGGTGTGTGAATAGAGGCTGGGGGAGGCGGTCCTGGTGGCCCCCTTTCTCAGGACCCTGCTCATGCGGCATGGCCTGGGTGCTCAGCACTATGGGCAGCGGAGCCTTCTAGACAGAGGGCCACTTGTCGCCGCCATTGGTTTCCAGGAGAGCACGCCGGAGGTGGCCCCCTTCCCTCTGGGGTGCCAGGTCTCAGCTCCTTAAGACAGAAGCTCCTCAGAGTGGGGAAAGTTGGGAGGGGTGAAAGCTCCGACCGTGTCACTTGGGGAATCTGGCCAGCTTCTGAAGGCCGGCCTGCACGGTGGCGGGTCTCGGGCCCCCCGGGCTCCCAGTTCCGCCTGGCCAGGCTCTCAGTGGGCTGCTGATGTTGGGGGCACCGTGGAGGAGAACAGAGTCCAAGCTGAGAAGAAATTCATGGGACTGAATTTCCCTCTAGGATCCACAGCTCCTGGTGGTCCCCAGATGGGCCTCGGGGGCTGGGGGGCGAGGGATGGGCTAGAGGGCAAGGAGGGGGCACTGACAGGACCATTCCTCTCCCATCTCAGCTAGCCAGCCCTTCAGGTAAGGTCTACCATCTGCAATTCCACGTCAGACTCTTGGGGGTCAGTGCAAACTTCTCTTTGCTTCAGGAATGTTCGAGACCTTCCCGGTAGGAGACAAGCCATCTTCCTGCACGTCCTGCACCTGCCTGATGCTTTGTTACCCCTGTCCCACCTGCTGTCCGTGGCCTCTCCTCCCGACCGGGAAGGGAACCTCCAAGGACAGAAGCTTCTGCTCCTCTTGCTCATTGTCATGCCTGCTGTCCTGAAACCTGGGCCTGGCTCATGTCTGCCTATGAAGAACATCTGTTAAATGATCGACTAAGTTCTGGAATAGGAGTCAGGACACCCAAGTACGAAGCCGCCCCTGCTGTGTGATAAATCTTGATAAAGTGATTTCACGTCTTTGAGTCTCAAACTTTCTCATCTGCAAAATGGGTACAATAGTGGAGCCAATGCTCTACACTTGCCAGATGTGATGTTCCCAGTGCTCTGGATGTCCCTGAAGGCACAGAGGTGACTGTCTCCCTGCAGTTCCCTCCCATGTCACAGAAAAGGGAACTGGACTAATGCATCAACACGGAGAAACATCACAGGTCAGCCCGAGACGCAGTTTCTCCTGTCCCCAGTTCCCAGGAGAATCCCAGGAGCCACACCTGCTCCCCCAGGGCCACTGCCCTGGAGCCAGGAGGGGACAAAGCCACACTGGGGCCACAGCTGCCTGAGATCAGACTCGTTGCCCACCGAGCAAGGCCCTTGGCCACCAGCTCCCACTGCCGGGGGTGGACGGATGCTTGGCAAGGTGGCAGATTCCTTCTTGGGTAGACTGGTCAAAACCTCGACCTTGGAACACACAAATGTCAAGGGCCCTAGGTTATTCTTCAGTGGGGTGGCAGGTTTGAGAGCAGGGTGACCTGGTCACTTGACGTGAATGGCACCGATCAGTTTTGGTTCTATTTTCCTGTCCGTAGATCTTGGGCATTTCCCTGCATGCAATCTGAGCCCCCATTCCGTTCCTCGTCCCTTAAGGTGGCCTGGGGGTCTCAGCGAGGAGGGGGCACAGGGCTTCTCCAGAAAGACAGGGACCCCCGGCCACAGATCCAGGGCAAGTGGCTGCCAGAGTCCATGCTTGCTGAGGACTCCCGGAGGCTTTGGGGCCACTAAGGGTGAAGATCCTGTCTCCACGGAGGGTCTGGGGGCAAACCCTGACCCTGAGGGGCATGGCCAGGGTAAAACAAGTGCATGCTCTTTTGCTGAGGAGGGGAAACTGGTGTCAGAAGATGGAAATCGGGGCAAATGGCCCTGGGGATGGGCTTATGGTGTTAGGATCCGAGGGCGGGACATTTCAGAGCTTCCCGGGCCCGTGATCCCTCCTGGTGTGGCTCCCCCTGTCCGCCCCTACACCTGCACGTCTGCACCTGTCCACCCTCGGAGCGGGTCTGCCCCTCCCCCGTGAAGGAGGCTGGATTGTGCAAAGCAGGTGCTGGTCTCGTCCCCAGCGCCACATTCGGGGGACCTTGGTGGGAACGGCGCTGGGAGCAGCAGTTTGCCCGCTACTTACTGGCTCAGCGCTGGAGGTCTTATGTCCTGGGAGCCCCCACAGCCTCGGGCTGGCCAGGCTGTTGGGTGCCCCCCATCTGGAGCAGGTAGGGAGGGGCTGGAACCCGAGCTTCTGGGTGAAGCCGAGGGGCCCTTCCTGCGAGGAGGAGGTGAAGGGAGTCCGTGTCTGCAGGAACATGGCCCCAGGGAAGCTGCAAAGACCCCTCTTCTAAATCGAGTCCCATTCTGATTCTAGCAGGTAGACACAGCTTGTGGGGGGACACCATCTGACCCACCACACTCAGCCTCACACAGGAGTTGGCGTGTTTTTGGCCGGAGCAGGACCTGCTCTGCTGAGGCTTGCCAAATGAGAGCTTGTCCTAACCACCCAGTGGAGCTGGGTGCACCCCTGTCCCCCGTGGTCCTGCCTGCCTTTCCTCAGAGTCCAGGGGCTGGGGTCCCCGGCCCGACCTTCATCTCGGGAGTGGTGCATTTTCTGGGGACCCAGAAGCTGACAGAAATCTGCTCTGCTGGCATCTGGGGCGGGCTCTGTGGTGAAAACCCTCTCTCAGGTATTTTGCTAACCCAGCGTCTCTGGGCAGAGCGACTGAAGTGATTCTTTCTTTGACCCTCTGAGTTCAGAAGTCAGGCCGCAGGGTCTGTCTTCGGGGCCCTGGCCCAGCGTCCTCAGGGGCCCGACGCTTTGGCCCTGAGCTCCCTGTCCTCACCTGCAGTCTGAAGGGTTAGAAGCAAGGACCCCAATGTTCCTTCTGCTCCCATGATCTGCACCCCGACTCTGCTCAAAAAAAAAAAACCAACAAAAAACAAAAACCCCAGGTCAGGCATGGCTTGGATGAGCGGCCGGTCACGGCAATGAGCCCACGGAGCGCCGTGGGTGGGTCTGCCCACGCCGCACAGCAGGGCCGATCTGACCCTCACGGAGGGAGGTCAGCGGATGTGTCTTTATCGCTGTGCACAAGGCCCCCTCACGTCCCAACGACCCCACCGAACTCTCCAGCACACCGTCACAAAGCCGTGACATGTGTCTCCCCCAAGCTCTCTTCTCTCCACTTTCTGGGTCCTTTTCTGGCGGAAATTGCTGTGACTCTACCTTCCTTGCTGGGCACGGTGGTGCCAGGCCCAGGGTCCCTATTCAAGGCCTCGCCTCCGCCTCTCATTGTTTGGGGGGGGGTCTCAGTCTCTTTGCCTTCCTGCGTGTTGTTTCCCCTGACGGGCATTGGTCTTCACTACAATGAATCACGTCTTTCCCATCATTTCACGTCATTTTTGGGGTCAGGGTAATCATGATCCCTAAGGAAAGGATTTTTCTTTTTATTATTTGACCGGGGCAAGTTTATTTCATTTATTAATTTTTTAAAGATTTATTTATTTGCCACAGACTGAGAGAGAGAGAGAGTGAGCACAAGCAGAGGGCACGGCAGGTGGAGGGAGAAACAGGCTCCCCGCCGAGCAGGGAGCCTGATGTGGGACTCGATCCCAGGACCCTGGGATCATGACTCAGGTGACCCTGACCAGGGTAAGTTTAAAAACAAAGGCAGGATGAAGGGCTGAGCTTCGTGGTTTTATTTTCTTCCCGTTCGTTGTCTGTTCCAACCTGCTTCCTCTCGCACTCCTACCTCTGACGGCCCCCTGCCCAGGCAACCTCACCGAAGGGGGTGTGCTTCACCTCGGGGTTGTTTTACCATTTACTTTTTATTTTCTAGCAGCAGAAAAAGAAACATTTGCCTCAAAACATACTGTTATGATATGTTTTTGGAACTCAGGATATGTGAGAAAGGTAGAGTTAACATTTTTTTTTTTAAATGGGCTGTTTCTGGCAACTTCGGGTGGAGATAAAGCACGAGGCCCTTTCGTGGGTGTGGAAGTGACAGCAGTGAAATCAGGTGGGGAAGGGGTTTAAACAACACACAATGTTGGCCTCCCCATATCTTTAAAAAATGAGGGGATAATGAGCATCGCACTCCGTGCCAGACAAGGCCCTTGGCTCCTCCAACGCGCTGCCTTGTGGGATCCTGACGGCTTTCCCAGGTGGTCTCGATCTGCAGTTTTGTGGGGACAGAGGCTCTGCCGTTGATGGGCTTTCTTGAAGTCCCGCTTCGGATCCCGGGGTGACAGGTGCCAGCGTCTACACGGTCTCTCCGGGACGCCGAGCCACGGGCAGCTTCCTGCCTCCGTCCCTTCTGTGAGCCTTGAGGGGCCGCTGGGCCCTGGATCTGCCGGGTCCGCCTGCGACCCCTGCCTGCACAGGGCCCGGGGTTCAGGGGCGCGGTGGCCCGTGGGCAGGACCTCATGACTGAGGAGGTGTCGTGACGAGGCCCCGCCGGAGGGACGCTGGTCTCCCGGGGGCAGGGCCGCTGCTCCGAGGGGGATTCGAGAGGAGCCCCCCTCTCAAGAGCCAGAGGGCAGGCACATGAGCCTGGGGGAGGGCAGGCCAACGAGGCAGAGTCTGGGTGCCGGGGTGACAGACGGGGCGCCGCGGGGAGGAGGGTGGAGCAGAGCGGGGCGCACCAACCGGTCTTCCAGACCCGCGTGCGGACTCTGGGTTTCTTCCCCAGGGCGCAGGGGAGCACGGGGGGTGTCTAGGTGGGGACCGGTTTTCGCTCCTGAACAGCCACGTGGCTTTGGGCTGCAGACTGGGGGGCTGGGCGGCCGCCCCTTCGTGGCCTCCACCGGAGCCCGAGAATCCTCCTCGCCGGCTCGCCCCAAAGTACAGGAATCGTCCGTGGCCACAGACCCAGGGTCCAGGCTCACCGTGGACGTTGTCCCCCTGCTACCTACTTCTGCCTGCGGAGGGGCAGGGGTTTTAAAGAGGGCTGTCGGGTGTTGGGGCGCGTGAGTCCCTCCGTCTGGGTTTGTCGGCTGTTCTCGTGGTTGGATGGGGCCGTGGGGCTGGAGGGAGCCCACGGAGCTGAAATGCCCTTCTCGTCCCAGGATGTCCAAGGTCGATGCTGTCAGAGCAGTGGGGTCTGGGATTTGGAAAGGCACGAGACAGCTGTCTCTCCAGAAGCTTCCCGCCGCGGTACGGAAGGGACGGAGGCATGCAGACAACGACGGTGGGGAGGGGGCAGGGCAGGGGACAGGCAGGGCAGGGGACAGGTGAAAGGGCCTAAGAGGGGGAGGGGCATGAAGGGCGCTGACGCTGTGGGGTGGGGGCTGTCGGAGGAGGCTTCATGCACACCTTGTCGGAAAGGGTTTCTAAAGGAGAGCCAGGCACGCGGCGGGGAGAGGTGTGGCCCAGGGGCTCAGCGCGGCAGTGGGCGCTGGGCCGGAACTGGGGTGGCTTTGCGTTTCTAGGGCACAGTGTTGCTGTGGCTGGGGGGACGTAGGACTGTGGAAGGCCTGCGGGTCACACCGGGACTTGGGCCTCCTTGCGTATGCTCACAGGCGGTGGAGGGTGCTCAGGGAGCGTGTGGCCGGCCCTCGTGGAAGCAGGTGTGAGAGGGTAGTGAGGAGCTGACTGGCCCCGGCTCCACCAGAGCAACTGGGAGAAAAGGATCAAATGAGTTAAGACGTTAAGAAGGGTAGACAAATGGGATTAAGTGGAGACCAGGCCAGCCTGCGACCTGAGGGGCGGCGGTGGCCCCTGCGTCTGGGTTGGACAGAGGCTGGGGCTGCTCGCCCTGCCAGGGACCGCAGGGACGGGTTTCCAGGTGGCGGGAGGCAGAAGGGGACCAGCTCCATCTACAGAGTCGGACACGCGTGGCCAGATCTGGGACGGAGATTAGAATCTGCAGGTCTGCACGGGGTGGTGGGGGGGG
>LNAC01000088.1:2658504-2685766 GCA_002007465.1 Ailurus styani | reverse complement strand
CCCCGCCCCCGCCTCCCTCTTCCTCTAAGTCAGTGGCAAGCGGAGGCTGAGGCTGCGTCCTGTCCTGGCCACGTTCTTGGCTGTCATTCCTTCAGTCTTGGATCAGTGGTCTGGAATCGCAGATGTCTCTTCCTGGATTTCTGTAATTTTTCCAGAGGTTGGTTCAGGTGCCTTCTCGCCAAGCATCAGGCTCAGCTCACCAGAGGAAGAGAGCGGAGCCCCTGGGCGTTCGTGACAGCTGACATATTCCCCACGAGCTGAGGAATGAGTCCCATTAAATCAGGATTTATGATCAATCCTCATAAATTAAGGCTGCCTCGTGAGCCCCAGGTAAGACCCTTGCCAGGGAGTCTTTGTTAATTAGCATGGGAAGCGTCCTTGCTCACTCGGGGAGAAAAGCCAGTGAGTCTGTTTGCTGAAACCACATCCTTCCATTTTGCGGTGGCTGTCTCTGGTGCCACGGGCACAGACCAGGGGCGGGTGGGCGGCTGCCTGCCGTAGGCCACGCTATGGTTGCGTGGCCTGTGTTCTAGGGATAGACAGTCAAGACCCAAGCGCTGCAGTTCTAGAAGGCTCAACACCATGGCCATTTCTGGGTACTGAGTTTTGCTTTGGGGTGTGATCAGAAACCGAAGTCGTCGCTCTCTTTTTCCAGAACGCACACGCGCTCACACTCGCACACCCCACCACTCTGAGTTGCTTCTGGGCAGCTGGGGGCCCAGCGGGGTGCCCGTATCAGCTACTGAGCTTTTCTCTTATGTCTTCATCCCTAAAATAGGGGCAGTGTGGTCGCCCCCCCGCCCCAGCTGGTGGGATAGTGTCTCCCCCCGACCCCGCCAAAAAATACGCCCGTATCCAAACCCCTGGTGCCCGGGAAGCTTTGAAATTAGGTTCTTGTGGATGGGATTAGTTCAGGATCTTGAGGAGAGGTTATCCTGCACTGGGGCGGGGCCCAAAGCCAAGGACTGGTGTCTTTACGGGAAGAGGAGAGGATGAACGAATGTGCAGAGAAGGCCGCGTGGAGAGGCAGGGGGGAGGCGGCCACAGGCCGGGGAGCCTCCATACGCTGGGAGGACACACGGAGGACTGTTCCCGAGAAGGACGAACGAATGTGCAGAGAAGGCCGCGTGGAGAGGCAGGGGGGAGGCGGCCACAGGCCGGGAAGCCTCCATACGCTGGGAGGACACACGGAGGACTGTTCCCGAGAGCCTGGAGGGCACGACCCTGCCAACACCTGGACGGTGGACTTCCGGCCTCCAGGACCGGGTGAGAAAAAATCTCAGTTGTGTGAATCCCCCCAGTCCGGTCACCCCTCTGCTCCCAAGTAAGTGCTTTGCCACGAGCCTGGGGCTTCACCGAGCCGCTGGGGGCCCTTCTGGTTTCGCTTCCGGATGTCATGTCACTCCCTCCGAATCTCAGAACCTCCACCAGGCCGCCGACCTTCCGAGCCAGGAAGGAGAAAATCATTTTCAATGATTTTCAATTATTTCCCTATTTTACTATTTTACTGTAAACAATTTGGGGTGTTTGACAAGTCACGTCAACTCTTTGGTGGGATGAACGGGGGCGTGTGCGGATTCCTACAGTCATGAATTCAGCCCCCAAACTGGCAGGCGGTGGGAAACAGTGCATCACAACGGCACCTCGATGGCAGCTTCTGCCTCGCTAATGTGACAGAGGGAGGCCAGCGGTCACGGCTGGGGTCACAAACACTTTTCCCGGGCACCTTGCATCAGAGCATGACCTGACCAGACCAATGGGGCATTGGGCTCCTGAGTCCCTCCAGACGCACTGAGTCGGAATCTTCTGGATTTCCCATGCTTGCTGGGAGTCTTTAAGAGCCCCTGGGGTAGCCTCGGTGAAGTTGACCGTCTGTGCTCAGGTCACGGGAGCTCTCTAGAACCTGGGACCCGTGTCCATGGTCTGCTCCCCTGAAGAGGCTCACTCCGCGGGAGCTCTGAAGGGGGACAGTCGCTGCCTGCCCTTCGGCACAGCGAACACTCACGGGACGTAAGAACAGAGAGAAAGAAGCTGCAAGGCTGCTGGTCCCGCCAACCACCCATCACTCCTGAGCCCACAGGGCAGGTGGGAGACCTCCATTCTGGAAAGTTCTTTGGCAGATTCAAGCCTTGTAGAAACCTTCAGATAAAGAATGCATTTAAATGGGGGATCTGATCAAAGCTTCAGATCGAAGTCTAACCAATTTGTTCAAATAGTAAATGAGGCTTTTGAAAGCAGAATGATCTCGGCTCAGATGGCCTCGGATCCTGGGAGACTGGAAGAGTGGGAATCCAGGCCAGAGCTCCAGAGTCCGCTGCCGGGGCTTAGCAAGGAGTAGCTGGAAGGTCATGGCTCGTGTGCGTGTGTGCGTGTGAGGGCTACATTATCCGTATCATGTAACCACATACACTTCTCATTCTCATGTGATGGCTCATTTTTTAGCTCAACGGATCCTTTGCCAGATGCAGAAAATCCTGCATTTACAAAAGGCCTCCAGAAAGCATTTTCTGTGGGTGTGCTGGGGAGGACCCTCAAACCCACGCAGAGCACCATCTGTAAGAGGCTTCTCTGTGGCCGTGAGCCCCTTGGCACGACGGCTCGCCATTCCGGGGTGTCCTCCACAGCTGCCGTCAGGAGCACAAGCTTGGCTCTGGGCAAGGTGAGCAGAAGGAAGGCGTGTGGGGAGTGCGGCATCCGTCCCTGGCTCGGGGCCCATGTTTGACAGGTGACGAGTCTGCCCGCGCCTCGTCCTTTCCACTGACGAAGGAGAAGGTGAGCTCTTTCTCTAGGAGGACTCGTAGTGTGTTTGGGGAGCACGGAGGATGAGATCTGGTCTTAGCAGCGGGGGCAGCGTTCAGCCTAGACGAGGCCACCTCACCATCACATCTGATGGGACCTCCTTGGAGCCCTGCCTTTCTGGATGACCACCTTCAGGACCTTCCCTCCCCCCGCTTCTCCCCCTCTCCTCATTGCCTGGGCATGTTCCTTCTCCTGTCTTCAGTTCCTCTGCGGGCTGTCCTCTTCTCTCCGTCCCCCCGGGATCCGTTCCCCGCCCTCTTCCCATGTTCCCTCGCCGCACCCTCTGTTCTCCAGGAAGGCTGAGTCCCGCTCTTTCTGGGAGGCTCTCCTGTCCCCCGAGCTCCAGTCCTACACGTGCCTCAGGATGTCTCCACAGCCATGGACAGCTCAGCGTTTCCGAACAGGGATTCCTGTCGTGAAGCCAGAAGCCCCAGGAGTGACCCGGACTGAGTCGTCTCCCTTGGCATCTTGTTCCCTCCTCCTTGGACCCAGCACTGTGCCACCTGCAGTGTAGCTAGTCACAGACCCACCTTCTGCAAACCTTGACGTGGGTCCCCTTCCTAGCAGGGCGCATGAGTCCTTCTCGGCTTTTCCTTTCTGACCTCCCCCACCCTCAGGCATAATGTTCTACTTACACAGTCATTCCTGACCCCCATTCTCCAGTGCGCCCTCTGCCTGGGTCCATCTGGCCTCCTCCTGGTGGACTTCTTCTTCTTCTTTTTTAATGTATTTGACACAGAGGGGGGAGAGAGAGAGAGAGAGATCAGATTACAAGTAGACAGAGAGGCAGGCAGAGAGAGAGGAGGAAGCAGGCTCTTTGCTGAGCAGAAAGGCCGATTTGGGGCTCGATCCCAGGACCCCGAGATCATGACCCAGGCTGAAGGCAGAGGCTTTAACCCACTGAGCCACCCAGGCGTCCCATCCTCCTGGTAGACTTCTAATCATCCTTCAAGACCCTGCTCAAATGCACCTGCTTTGGAAAGCTTTCCTGAGTCCCCAGCAGAACCCATTGGTCCCTGCACTCTGAACTCTGCCCCTGGCCCAGCAGCGTCTCCCTGTGTTGGGCTCTTCCCTCCCCACCTTTCTCCTCCTGAAGGTCACACATTGCAGGGTGTGGACACTGTTCTGCTTATCTGCTAGTCTCTTGCCTGTCCCCACTGCCCCACTCCAGCACCCAGGCAGGTCTATCGGCCCGGCTTGGCGGCCACCTGGTGAAGGCTGCTGAAGGCAAAGGCTGCAAGGCAGGGCTTGGGGCCAGGCAGAAGGGTCAGGACGGTCAAGTTCAGCTCAAATGTTCCCCATGTCCAGGAGATGATGGCCACTCTGGTTACTCTTGCAACATTATCAGACCTTCTTTTCTCTCTTTCTTCAATTTTATTGTTTCCTCCCTCTCCATCTGAGTCCCAGGCAAGAGAGGGAAAAAGTCATGGCCAATATGGAGTGCGAACAATGAAAACATGGAAAGGAACAGAACTGGTGCTTTTCTTGTCTTTTTATCCTGTTAAAAAAAAATCCAGATACAATTCACATGGTAGAAAGTGGACCCTTTCCAATTGTACAAATCAATTGTGTGTGTGTTTTTTAAATGTTCACAAAGCTGTGCAAATATCACCACTCTGATTCCAGAACATTCTTATCACTGCCAAAAGAAAGCCATTAACCATCACTTATCACACTTGTCTCTCCCATCCTGTTAACTTCTCACCGTAGCGTTATACATGTCTTTCTTTTCCTTGAGATAGCATGAAATTAAAAAAAAATTTCACTTCTGGAGAATTTTAAAGGACACATAGAACCCCATCTCCACAGACTTCATGGGCCCTGGCTCTGTATACAAGGATGTACGCCACAGGATTTACTATCTGCCGTGTTTAGAACTGTGTCTGGCGCATGCTAAGGGCTACGAATGTGTTTGCTAACCACCTAGCTGAGTGGCGGGGTTATTGGGAGAGGTAGGATTTCAGGACTGATTACGGACACATGGATTCTAAGTTCTCTCTACAGGATCTAATGGAAAATCCCATCTGTTCAGTTGAGGACAAACACCGGATTTGAAACACAAGGATGTCCTTAAGAAGGGGATGATTCCTTACTAAATATTGGAAAATATTCCTAACCTCCCTCCAGAGAAAAGCCGTGGAAAAAGACCAGTTTCAAGAAAAATGCAGTCCAATGAAAGTGGAATTACAACATTTGCTATAATTTCAAATGAGCGGATTCTTTCCATTTGATATCAGTTGTGCTCCCACTGGACGCCTCAGTATCAATGTCACCTACTGGCCTCTGTATCCAGGATCTGGGCCGCTGGGCAGTCCCACAGTGCACGGCTACCCCACTCTCTTCTCTACAGGATGGAGGGCTTTTAGCAACGTGGACCTGTGATACATGGTTTTTAGGATGAACTTAAAAATAATAATAAAGCCTAATTCAGCTTTTGGCATTAATTTCTTGATTGCTAACATGGTGCATTTCTGTAAGAAGAGCTCACTTCATGACCTTTAAGGACATGATGTCTCTAACCTCCAGGTGCTGGTGAGAACAGCAGAGCCAGCTGGAGGCTCCGGGAGGAATTCCATCTGGAAGAAAACATGACGTGTCCAGAGGGCAGGGGGGTCTGGTGGAGTCGATGCTGGTGAGGCTGTGTGTACAATAGCAAGGCTCTGGACCAGGGTGCAAATCCAGACCAGCGGATGGAGGGGCCGTGGCTTCCTGGGACTGAACCAGCAGAGCGTCAGTCCAGGTGGGTGGCTTGGGCAGAGGGCAAGGGAAGCAGAATGCAGACCTACATGGGGACCCAGATTCCAGAGGTGGGTAAAGGTAGTGACTTGGCCCCGGGAGCTGGAGTTGGCCAGAACAGGGCTGTAGCAGAGCCACCCACCTGGGGCCAGGTGGGCCGAGGACTGAGCAGCCTCCCTGGCATGTGGAAGCCCCGTTATATGGGCACTGGAATGGGGAGGCTGCAAGGGGCTCGGCTGGCTGGAGTTACGAGGAGAGGTGAGTCTGAAAAAGCACCTGATTGGCGTTTGCAGTGATGGGGTTGTGAGCGTTCACACAAGGTGGCCACTCTTCTCTGGCAATGTTCCCACTTCGTCTCTAAGTAAGGTCCATCTAGTAAGGACTAGATGCGTTGGCCATGGCCAGACTGGTGAGAAGCCATTTAATGCTGGTTTCAGTGTGTGATTCTGGAATAAGGCAGGTGTGGGCTCAAATCCCAGCTTTACCATTTGCCAATGTCATGGCCTTGGCATTGTTATTCATGCCTCTGGGACAGGGCTAATTGAAAGCACTGTTATAAGGGTGCATGAGATTATATAGGCAAAGAGCATCCACGGTTGTAACACATGAAGCCCAGGAAGGTCATGCTCCCTGATTGCATTGGCTAACTACAATCAATGCAATGACCACAGCCATCTGCTCCACCATTAGTTCCTTGGCCCCCATATCCATGTTTCTTAACTTCTAAAATGTTTTGAGTCACAGACTCCTTTCCAGACCTGATGAAAACTCTGCCTACTCCCCCCATGAAAATCCACATACACATTTTGCAAGGGATTTCAGAGGGTTCACAGATACCCAATTTGAGAATCCCTGCTCTTGAGTTCAAGACTGGTTTTATGTGTCATTTCGCCTGTCACTGTGTCATATGTGTGTGCAATCCTGCACAAATGCTTTAACATTCTGCTTTGCAGAACTGACTTTGTACCTGATACACTCTGGACCCTATGTAATCTTCAAATTACTTTGTAAGTATTGTAGGATAGATAAAAGACATGAGTCTGTCCATGTTGGGGCCCAGGGCTCTCACTGTGGAAGAGGGAGCCACAAATATGGAATGGAGAAGCCTGTGGTGTTGGGTTGAGTTTGAAGTATCAGAGTGGAATGTGTATTTATTGCTTACTTGGGACCAACACTGCAGAGGTGCAGTGACATTCCAGTTATGATGGGCACACCTACCACCCAGACATTGGCTTCTAAATGCCATTCTCTGCTCAAGGGGACCAGGGCTCTTGGAGAGATGGCTGCTGCCTGCAGGGAAGCTTACCAAAATTAGAAACATCTACCCTCAGAAGCCAGGGGGGTGCTCCTAGGCTGGTAGAAACTTGTGAAATGACACAGGGGAGGACAAGGAGGGGCTCCCAGTAGACAGACCACCTATCAAAACAGTAATTATGTATGGCAACAACACCTGGGTGGCATTCTTCCCCAAACTGTTAATAAAGGGGAAATGATCAGGCAAATCCAGAATGCCAGACATTCTGCAAGACAACCAGCCTAGACTCGGTTCAATGTCATGAAAAACAAGCACACCAGAGGGTGGTAGATGGAGGACTGTTCTAAAATAAAGTAAGGAGGAAAAAATGAAAACAATAAAATGTGGTGAGAGAAGTTTAATTGGATCCTGGGGGCAAAAATTACCACCTCTGTAAGAGGCATGCTGGGACAACTGGAGAGGGCAAACGTAGCCTCAGAGTGGAGGGGGCTCTCCTGTTCTGGTTTCTATTTGTGGGTACACTCAGGACATGTGGTCCCCTTGGGAACGGTGCTCCCGGGACTGAGCATCCAGCCTGCTGGGGTCCTGGGGCTCCCTCCATCCCCATCAGCCAGGAGGGTCCCCTCGGCTGGCAGGAGCCTGAGGGTTCTTTGCATGTCAATGTGTGCTTCCCTGTAGTCCTGCCTCACTAAGTCCAGGTCATTCCTCTGCTCCTGCTCCTGCTCCGGCTCCGGTGGGGGGATGGATCTGCTTTATTCTATCATCCCACAACCCACCCCCCAGATCCCTGAAATCTAGGGAAGAAGATCTTACTGGTGAATCCACATCCTCCCGGCCAGGCTACAACTATTTTTCAGTGGGTGGGTTTCTGCCTCATAAAACGCCTTCACGTGTAAGCTGGTCGTGCTTTTCTCTTTTCCAAACGGCCCTGTTTCCTCGCGTGCTCCATGGGGGGTTGGATCAATGTGCCAGGATGAGGCAGGGATTCCGAATTCTCACACATCGTGGTGGTGTTGATTCTCTCCTAAAGGGCCATCTGCGGGCATGTGAAAGGGGTCAAAACTGGGGAAGTCAAGGATTGGGGTCTTTGTGAGTTAGCTGTGTATCCTTGGGCTCCGTGGATGGTCACCCCGGGTCAGTGGACTCAGTGCTTCTTTGTGGCTCCGTGGCAAACGTTGGAGTCTCCTGTGGACCATGAACACCAAAGGAAAATCAACACCACCGGCCACATGACTGGCTCCCACTCCTGGGGGCTCTTCTTCGGCAGGTCTGGGTGGGGCCCGCAGGCATGTACTTTTTAGAAAGTTCACGGGGTCTTCTCACACATGTGTCTGTTGGAGAGCCACCAGACCAGAATGACGTCCAACAGAGCTCTTTCCAGGGGAGGGGCGGGTAAGTGGCTTCCAAAACATCTCCGAGTTTCAGAAAAACAACCGAAGGAGTGACTCAGTGCTTGGGTCATGCACATTCTTCCCGAGTGAGGCTGGGCCGCCCCAGAGCCCCTGCTCTGTGCTCACATCTGCTGTTCCCCCAGACGCGCGGCACCCCTCCGCT
This sequence comes from Ailurus styani, assembly GCA_002007465.1. NCBI lineage: Eukaryota > Metazoa > Chordata > Mammalia > Carnivora > Ailuridae > Ailurus > Ailurus styani. The sequence continues at coordinate 2,677,422 of LNAC01000088.1, read as the reverse complement.
CCGGGGAGGGGTGGCTGGCCGGCCCGGGGCCCTCCGAAAGGTCATTTGAGCCCAAGTGGGGCTGTGAAGGAGAAAGAGCCGAGGGGATGACAAATGGGCTTGATTTCAAAGAAGTGTGTTTGCAGGCGGGGGCAGGGCGGGCTTCCTGGGCCGGCTTTGCCTCCCGGTGCTGAGTCACCGACCAACCGCTGGCTCAGCACTGTTTCACAATCGGCCTCGGGGTTCACTTGAATCGTGCCCATTCCAAGAAAAAGCTCAAGCCTGGCCTAGCAACGTGCTTTTTCGGTGTGTTAAACACAAAGATGAATTGTTCAAAATATGAGAGAAAACAGTCTTGGAAGTGTTATGGATGGGTTTCCTAAGAATCCCTTGGAGATTTCGGACCTCATTTTTTCCCCTCTGGTTCTATTACTTGGAAATACTGTAGCCCAAACGGTGAGCTGCCCCGTAACACATTTAATGAGCTGCTAGTTGCTCCCTGCCTGGCATCTCAGGCAAACACTTACCATCTCCTCTCTGGGCCCTTCTCTGAGAAGCCCAGGGGAAGGTCACTGATGACCAACTGGGAGGGGCTGGAGACCCATCTGGGGTCCTGCGTCCTGACTCACCCATGGTCTCTGCAGCCACTTGGTCTCCTGAATGACACCTCTTGAGATTCAGTCCCTCCGAACAGGAGCCTGTCGCTTATGTTGACATTGGTGAGAAAGCAGAGTGGAAGGTTTTATTAAAACACGGACTGAGCAGGTGTATGGGTTGGACAGTGACCTCTGAAAGGTCCGTCCACACCCTGATGACAAATATCTGGGAATGTTACTTTAATAAAAAATGGAGTAAGTAAAATATACAAAATTTAAGGAGCGTCTTTGAGGTGAAGAGATGATCTTAGTTTCTCTGGTAGGTCCTAAATCCAGTGACAAGTGTGCTTGTAGAGACACCCAGAAGGCGGACTGGAGTGAGGTGACCACACACCAAGGGACGCCTGGTACCACCAGAAGCTGGGAGAGGTAGGAAGGGCCCTCACCCAGAGCCCGTGTATGTGGCCCTGCCATCGGCTTCACCTCACACTCTGGTCTCCAGAACTGTGAGAGTTTCTGTTGTTTGGAGCCACTCCGTCTGTGGTAATTTGTTATGGCAGCCCCAGGAAATGAAAACAACGGGGACACACACACACACACACACACACACACACACACACACACCCTGGTGAGCAGGCTATACACGCAAGGCCTGGACTCGTGTTGGGAGCCAGAGGGCAGCTGGGATGGAGGGCACAGCAGACACCCAGATCATCTCCTCCCGGGTCCTGGGCCTGGACCTCCCTTCCATCCAGGCCCTGCGTTCTGCCCAGCAGACGCCCACTGTTCAGCCCAGGTCACTGCCCAGGAGCGTCCCGCCCTCAGTTCTGTGCCGGTGCACACCCCGTGGCTGGAGGGGCTCGGCTGACTGGTCTGAAGTCCATCACCCTGACCCCTAGGCCACCCCATGAGGGGGCCGCTGTCCTGGGGTTCCAGGGCCTTTCTCCTTCTGGAACCAGCTCCGCGGGCCTGTCATGTCTGCTCTGAGGACCCCAGGCTGCCCTGAGTGGCCCCTGATGTCTCGCTGAGTGCATGTCCTCTGAGCCTTCTTTTTCTCCTTGAAACAAGTTTTGTGACTCCATCCTTTATCATTTGGATTTTAAAGATACCGGAGCCATTTTGGGTTTCGATGAAGAGTCTTGATGATTTTTCTTATCCACCTTTAGGTGGGTGCGTTGTCTTTGAGATAGTGGCTGTTTCACAGCATAGGGGATGCCGATGTTTCCTTCCTGAGACTGAAAACGTGAAGGTTTTCGGCACATTATCACAGCTAATAATATATTCTGAACATTGCTCTGAGGGTAACAAATCCTAAATTTGCCATGACTATTATATCCACAATACAGATATAATATCTAGAGATCATGCATTTTGACACTATTTTATCTCTCAGCCTTTAGAGTCTGACATTCTCTGAAAGGGTATTTTCTTTTAATAATGGTTTTTGATAAGACAGCCCTAGATAGAACAAATACTTCTTTTTTTAAAAAAAATATTTTTAAAAATTTATTTGAGGGAGACAGAGTGAGAGAGAAAGAGAGCATGAGTGGGGGTGGGCAGCCAGAGGGAGAAGGAGCAGCAGACTCCCCACTGAGCAGGGAGCCCAACTTGGGGTTCCATCCCAGGACCCCGAACCTGAGCCAAAGGCAGACACTTAACCAACTGAGCCACCCAGGTGCCCCTAGAAGAAATATTTCTAAAGAAATCTAGAGAGGTGAGTGAGTCATGACTTCAAAGGGGCCAGACGAGCCATGACTACCTCTTTTATGTCTTTATGTCAGCTCCTACCACAGCCGTTAATTGAGAAGAGGATCCTGGAGTTCTGATTTTCTCTGCTCCTTTGTGAGGGCAGAGGAAGACTTGTTTCAGGCAGGATCAATCACTGTTAGCCTCACTATGGCCCTACTGTCCACAGAGCAATGGGGATTCCTTTCATTCCAGTCTGAAATTTATCTTCTGATTTTCTGCATGCACTAGATGCATTTGCTTCATCTCCTTCCCCATCCATCATGGTGGAATGCTCCAGTCATGGGATCTGATGAGAAAGGTCAGATGGGACACCTGTTGGACATACTACTTTTGTCAAATAATAACCAGAAGGAAAATAATTGAAGGAAGACAGACAGGAATTCATTACTAATTATAGAGCAAGGCCATCTTGGCTTCAGAAACAGAGTTCAAGCGAAGTGTATTTGCGAAGTAAGTAGTATTAACAAAGTTTATGTTTACATGTTGGACATAGTTTATATGTTCTGTGAGACTTCAGAATTATAAGCGGTCGAGGAGATGCTACAAGAGACCAAAAATAATTTTATTTTTCATCATGGGTAGCTTCACTCTCAAAATAAAGTCTTCCCAGCCGTGATGTCATTTAATTACTAATAAAAGCAATTATATTCCCATCTTGCAATGTTCTCAAATAGTTATTCTTAGAGCCTTAAAGCCGATGGAATTCACTGGATTACTTTGGGCTGACTGCAGAGTTCTGAAATCGACCACCAAACTTGTCCTTTGAAATGAACAGACATCAGCTAATGGCAGGTCCCCCTGGGGCTGCTGTTGGAGACACTGTGCTGATGGGCACATCCAGAAAGACAGAGGCTACCTCTGCTCCAGATCCTTCCCCCATTTTATGACGTGACGTTGCCCATGGCCACGGTGTTTTGCTAAAGAGTAGCTTGTGGTTTGTTTATTCTGTTTTCCACTCCAGCTTTTAGGAAACTCAAAGGAAAGTTTAGCGTCCACAGACAGTGATAATTTCACACCTTGAGGATGGTCTCTCTTCTGCTTTGGTCTTGCATCTTATGTAAAGTTCTTCAACACTGTGGGGACACCGGGGCCCGGCTAAGAACTGGCCTTTGTGTTCTGATAGAGGGGTGAAGCAGGCCAAGCAGGGACAGGGAACTTTGGCAGACGGGGCTACTGTGGAAAGTTCTAGAACTGGGGGTAGTGGTGCAGTGAGCATTGTTGGCAAGTCTCTCCCCAAGTGCCTCCGGTTCTTCCAACATGCCTTCCCCACTCCCACAGCACCCCCATGACCCTCGCCCCCGCCTCCATCCCCGACCTCAATCCCTCTGCTCCCAGGATTACACATGGAGACAGCGATTGCCCTCCCTGCAGAGGAGCCGTCTTGTCTCGCTGATGAAGCCTGGCGGGACGGGACTGGGACTGAAACAGAGAATAATGTGTGGTTTTATTACCAAATTCTTGCACAGTTTATATGTATTCATAATGGGAGATAAGGTGAGTAAAATAACCCCGTGCCCATAATTCTTCTGAAACATCTGTTTTCAAAATATTGTTTTACCCAGAGGGTGCCACCTTCAAATAGTTGAAACCACTTCTAAAAGGGCCAGGCTGTCAAGTTCGAGTTTAATGTATGAATTGTAGTTGAACCCTGCAAATAAGATCCACTCAATTGCCATTCTTTTTTCTTCATGTCTGTATTTCCGAAATAGCTTTTCCCAAGTGAGGTCCAAAACCGCCTGCTTTAGAATCGTCTAGAAATCTGTAGATGTTTGGGTTTGCTCCAAACCTCCTCAGTTAGAAATTTTCTGAATAGAACTTGAGTTTAACGGGCTCCAAAAAGATACTAGTTCAATATAAAGTTTGAGACCCTTTCTATCAGGAGTTGGCAAATATTTTCTTTAAAGGGCTAAATAGTAAATGTTTTAGGTTTTGTGGACCATAGGTCCCGGTGACAACTAAACTCTGCCATAGCAATACATAGATAGATGGTCATAGCTGTGTTCCAATAAAACTTTATTTACAAATGTAAGAGGTGGCCTAGATTTGGCCCCTGGGCTGTAGTTTGCCAACTCATACATTAGACAGTGAGTTTAGAGAGTGGAGACGGTATCTATCTTGTTTGCCACTGCACAGAATCCAGCAAATTCTGCATCATAAAAAAGTCACTTGGTAAATGCTGAGTGCACGAATGAGTGAATACTCACAATGGACCTTGACTTCTTAAGGTTATTTAAACATTTACCTAAAGTAAAATTCACTCTTTCTGGGGTGCAATTCTATGTGTTTTGGTAAATGCCTCATCATGGAACCACCATTGCAATCAGGATAGAGAGCTGCTCCACTCCCACCCCAAATCCCCTCAGCTGCTCCTCATAGTCACACTGATCTGTTCTCTGTCCTTATAGTCAGCTAGGTTTTTGCCAAAAGATCAAATGCAGAGAATAATCCTGCAGGTTTTTTTTGTTTTGTTTTTTGTTTTTTGAGTCTGGCTTCTTTCGGTTAGTACAGAGCATTAGTGATTCATTGATACATACATTGTGTGTATCAATAGCCTGGTCCTTTCATCGAGGATCAATATTCTGTTGTATAGATGGATCACAATTTGTTCACTCATTTGCCCACTGAGGGAAAATTTCATTGTGTTCAGCTTTTGCTAATTAGAAATAAAGCTGTTATAAAACACTCTGGTACAAGGTTTATTGTTTGCTTGTTTATTGTTATTTGTTATTTTTGTTTGTATATTGTTTGTTTGTTTTTTGTTTATTTGTTTTGTTTTGTTTGTTTTTGTTTTGTTTTGCTTTTTGTGGACATCTGTTTTCCCTTCTCTTGGGTAAGAACTTCAGAGTGGATAGTTGACTTATATGGGAAAAGTATGTTTAACTTTATTGAAAAATGAACTTGTTTTGGAAAGCTGTCTGATTTTGATTCCCACAAGCAATGTGTGAGAGTTCCACTTGTTCTGTGTCCATGCAAGCACTTGGTATTGTCCGTTCAAAAAAATTTGTAATCGTTCTGGTAAGCATGCAATGGTATCTCACTGTGGCTTCAATATGTATTTTCTTAAGGAGGAACGATGTTGAGTATCTTTTCATGTGTTTATTTTCCACCTGCATATCTTCTTTGGTGAAGTGTCAGTTTAAATTTTGTCCATTTTTAAAAAGACTGTTTTGGTTGAATTTTGAGAGTTGTTTATATATTCTTGAAACAGGTTCATGGTCAGTTACATGACTCACAAATATTTCCTCTCAGTAAGTGGCTTGTCTTCTCTTTCTCTGTCGGAAGACAAATGTTTTGAAATTTTCATGGTGTCCAGTTTTTCCCCTTTTTCTTTTATGGATTGTGTTTTCATTATCCTAACAAAGACCTCTTTGCCTAACACATGGACACAGCTTTGTTTCCTGTGTTTTTTCTAACCACTTTACAGTTTTACATGTGATGTTTAGGTCTATGATCCACTGACTTAAGTTTTATATGAGGTGTCAGATGTAGATCAAGGCTTATTTTTTTGCATATGGATGTCAGTCAGATTTTTCCAGCACTATTTGTTGAAGACTATTCTTTCTTCCTTGAATTGCTTTTTTACATTTGTTGACAATCAATTGACCTTATTCATGAGGGCCTATTTCTGAGCTTTCTATTCTGTTCCATAGATCTACATGTCTATTTATTTTTACCCCACTTTCATTCTTGGTATTAATACTTTGTGTCCTCTCTCTTTCTTCTTGATTAGCTTGGCTAGAGGTTTTATTAACTTTTTTGGTCTTTCTAAAGAACCAGGTTTCTTGTTTTTGTCCACTATTTTTTCTATTGTAAATTTCACTGATTTCTCTTCTGATTTTTATTAGTTCCTTCCTTTATTTGCATTTAGGTTTCATTTGTTCTTCTTTCTTTATTTTACTAAGGTAAAAGAAACATGTGTTGAGCAGCGTGCCTCACTAACTTCCTGGTTCACATGTGGAGCTTCTTTATGGCAGCAGTGCCAGCATTGCTGTGGTCACCTACTTCTTCTACAAATCCATTCATGTTCCATTTGAATTTTTCCTGAACAAACCACTTCTCACTTACTTCATGCAGTCTCATGTACATTGGCCAGCTTCCTCTTCAGATTATCCATTCTTGGACACCTGGGTGGCTCAGATGCTTAAGTGTCTGCCTTTGGCTCAGGTGATGATCCTAGGGTGCTGAGATCAAGCCCCATGTTGGGCTCCCTGCTTAGTGGGGACCCTGCTTCTTCCTCACCATCTGCTTCTCTCCCCACTCATATTCTCTCCCCTCCTCACTCTCTCACTCTCAAATAAATAAATGAAATCCTAAAAAAAATGATTACCCATTTTTTATAAATACTACATGTTTTTATTGCTGGAACAAAAGGAGGCAATAGAAATAGACACTTTGCTGTCCATGAAGCACTGGGTAAGAGAGTGACCATCCACCACAGACTCTGGAAGAAGTGATGGGATTGGTGGCTGATGTGATGCATGTCATTATGTATGTCATGGTCTGTGGACTGGAGAGCCAATGGTGAAGCCTGTCTTTTATGCAATTCCTCCTATTTCACGTGCTGTGGGATTTGAATGTAGGGCAGTGTTGTTGGGAGGCTGGCATCACTGAACTCAGTTGTTCTTGTATACCTTTGTGCTTCTCCTCGGAGTCTGTCTCTGACAGTAACTCAGCTATTTTCTACCAGTATTGTGGATGGAATCCTAACCAGGTGGTTTAGGGAGTGGGGGAGGGGGTTGGATCACACACTGGATGGGGTGTCGCTGTTGCTATTTGGAAATGTTGTGCCCAAGGTGAAGGCTTTGTTCCATAAGGAGGAAGTTTTAGTTAGATCAGACACTCCTTCCTTCCTCTAATCAGGACCATGAGAAGTACCGGGGGTATATCCTTTGCATTCACCCAGTCCTCTCTGTAAGAGTTGGTAGGAGTTCCTGGAGGAAAAACCTGAAGAGGTGTGGGGACGTATCTAAAACGATGGCCCTCCAGGAGCTTCTCACTCAGAATCCCACACTCCAGTCCAGCAGTTCCTTAAAGTTCCTGCCTTAATGTTCCTATTGGCTTGTGGCATCTGGTAGTTTCTGCTCCAAGTTAGTCAATCTAAAGTCCTCCATCTCCTCGGGGCACCTATTTCTTCAGGTACCAGGTAGGTGATTTGTCCCCAGACCTCAGTTCTCTGAAGAGTCTAAGAAAAGTTGTCAATATTCAGTTCATCCAGCTTTTCTTATTGAAAGGATGGAGTGCTGACTTCTAAGGTCTTCATGTGTCCAGCTGACACCAGAAGTCCAGCAAAATCATATTGGCGTTTCCTTCTCAGCTTTCTGGTTGTGAGGCTCACAAAGAGAGTGAGGTCACAAGTGAAAAGCCGTTAATTGCTGGTCAGAGCAACCTGGTTCTAGTCAGATGCAAAGGGTTCCAGAAGGGCTGGAGTCACTCCCTGTCATAGACAAGATCTTGGGAATCTTTTCTCAAGAAGGCTGGGAGCATCTACAGGACACTCAAGCCAAAGAACAGAGGGTTGGGGGAAGAGCAGACCCATTCTCCAAGACTGGGCACTGTCTGGATGTCAGATACTGTGCTATGTCTTCTACGTGGATGGGACAGTTCCCCAAATCCAAGTTTATATGCCTTGTTAAACACCTACGGTGATTGTATCTCACCACATCTACCTTTCCCAATGTGTGCCCTGAAATGCTGTTTTTGGGAGATGTTAATCAGAGTCATGGGATGTTGGGGCAGACAAGGGTGCTGTAGGGAAACTAGTTTGGGAAACTGGGTTGCACGTTGTGAAAGACTCTGATTCCAGGGTTCCAATCCTTGTACAGAGCTGGATTCTGGGACTGAGGGAAGAAGGTGGCAGGGTTCATCGGGGCAAGTCTCCTACGAGCCATTAATAGGGATTTGATTGTGTCTTGGGTGAATCAAAGGATTCTAAAGACAAGGATCGATGTGGCCAAAGTAAATGCCTATGTAAAAACTCTTGAGGAAATAAGAATCCAAATGTGTAGTAGATTCACTGAAGCAGATAAAACAATCAATGCCCTTAAAGACCACACAAGAGGTCACTACCCTGGGAAAGCTTTGCCACAGTTAGAAAATCACCGTCTGAAGGCAGAGGCTGTGTCTTCCTGAACTGCATCGCGGAAAAGAAAGGATGTTCACCAATTATCTGATTTGGAGGGAGTATTTACCCTGTCAGGGTACAGGAGAGTCTTCCAAAGCACATGATAGGAGCAGTCACACATGTGAAGTTCTTACGTATGACACCTACAAAATACAAGCCAAAGCTCTTTTGAAAAAACGTGAAGGATTCACTGGCTATTATCCGAGGCAGCTTATTTTCCAAGAGAAAAAGGTCAAGATAATGCATTGAGTGCTCTTTTGGCTGAGAGACCCCCACACAACTTAATAAATGAGAGCTCTTATCTGAGACCAAAAATATTGAGGAAGAATTTTAGAGGTTTTTAAAGTATCTGTCTGTCCCTGCTGTTGCTGATGGGGCATTTGGCAGACCTGAGAAAGCGGGAGCACTGGACCGGTGGGGGTCCGGGGTTCAAGGCCCTGGGGCAAGAGCCTCCACTGGGTCAGTCCCATCCTCACATGGCAGTCGTTCACTGAACATGGGAAGGCGGGGCTGGCTTCGATCCGACTTTGCCAGAGAAGGGAGTGCGGCTGGCCACGGCTCCATCCTCCTTTGTCAGATGGCACAGGTTCCAGGAGCCCTGGGGTGGGGGGTAGCTTCTGAGAGGAGGACTCAGTCCTTCCCCAGATTCTAGACCAGGAGAAAAAAACTGCCCAAGGGTCTTCCCCACGCAGGGGCCTACCTCACCCAGTACATTTTCTTCTGAGGGGCAGAGGAATACGTCTACATTAGGCACTGTCCATACGGCATGGAAGCAGAAATGAGTTGCATCTGAGTTGCTCCCACCTTCCATGAGGCTGCTTCTGAAGAGCCAGAACCACAGCAAGGCACTTTTCTCCCTACCAAAATAATTTTTGTTTTTTCTTCGTACTTTTACTGCTGTTAGTTTTTGTTGGCCCAAATGGAAACGCGATAGGATTTTATTATTTTTAGATAATGTTTTATGACTGCAGATTATTTAAATTGACTCATTAATTACTTGATTCCATTTTATTTTATTTGCAGATAGTGCAATTACAGTATCTTTACTGTTGTTAACAAGTCCTCTAAATTCATCCAAAAACATGGCAAGAATCTTATTTTGTCTTTCTTCTAGAATAATTTTGAAATTTGTTTTATTTTGGTTTTACTGTTGTTAAGTAACTATATAACACCTCAAATGGAGACTCGATTCATAATTTTTAGGATGGTGTTTTAGAAATATATATTATACAAGCGTGAATCTTATTAGTCAATTTTTTCCATCTTGTCTATAAAATTAGATGGTATAAAAGTATTTTTGTTACTGCTATTTAACAATATCCTCTACTGATCCAGAAAGAGTAAAGCTTTGTCTCTTTTTGAAAGTAATGTTGAATTTGTCTTATTTGATTTTGATGCTATAGTTAAGTGATTATGCAAATGCTCAAATGGAAGCTCAGTAGAATTATAGTTCTTAGGGTAACAGTTTATTTTTTAAAGATTTATTTATTTATTTAAGAGAGCGAGAGCAAGAGCGAGCATGGGGGAGGGACAGAAGGAGAGGGAGAGAGGGTCCCAAGCAGACTCTGTGCTAAACACTGAGCCAGATGCATGGCTTGATCTCCCGACCCTGAGATCGTGACCTGAGCTGAAACCAAGTCAGTTGCTTAACTGACTGAGCCACCCAGGCGCCCCCTTGGATAAAGTTTTATAAATGTAGCTTATTTTAAAGTGAATTTCCTGAGTCCACTGTGTCTTTTTCCTCTAACTGGTATAAGGGGAGTACTTTACTTGCTGTTCAGCAAAGCTCATAGCAGTTGTGTCGTGAGAATTTCATGTGAACTCTCTCATGTTTGGAGGTCTTTGAAACTCAAAGTTGATTTCTGTTAACCAAGGGAAGAATTTATTCTAGTTATAAGATTAACTAAATGAAATTTGATTTTAAAAGATAGTTTTGGAAACTTTGACTATGGCCAAAGATCCCCACTTCAGTATTCATTATGCATGTTGGGTATATGTGGAGAAGGGTATGGTTGGGGTTATGGGGGATCCTACAAAGGGTTTGGACTTTGCTCCCCAGTTTCACCCTTAGAACTGAGGAAGAATGACCTGAAAGAGGTCATTGCCTAGTGCCCAAAACTAGAACAATTTTGGCAAAAAAATAGGTAATGTAATATTGGATTATAACATACAGCATAAAGTAATCACACATGACTCCACACCGGTGTCAATAAAGAATTAAATAAATAACTGCAGACATTCTGAAGTATATAGAGGAACACATCTGTAATTTCCTCTCAAATAGTTCAGTAAATATAAATGTATGGGAGTGAGAGAGATACAGCAAGAAATTAACAGTTGATCAATCTAGGTAAAGAATATAGAAAACTTTATTGTACTATGCTTACAACTTTAATAAAATCTTGTGTTTCCTTTTTACAAATAATTTGTAAAAACTTTAAATAATTTTGGGAAGTATAAAATGGTTCAATATTTAAAAAAAAAAGAATTAAATAAATAAATGGGAGAGAAGAGCTAAGTCTTCCTTGCAGAAGAATTTCAGATCAGATTTCTATTACTCCCCTTCCCCGAAGTGGAGCTGAATATATGGGCAGACATAATGACTGGCTCCCAGAAAACAAAGTATGGAAAGGAAAAATCCTAACACTGCAGAGAAGAGGCCTCATAGGTGCCACCTTACCCAAGTGATCAAGTTTAGGATCTCCTGGGATAAGTCATACTGATATCGTGTCCCTCGTGATAGGATAAGATCACTGCATCTCCTTGATTCTCCCCCCAAATCCATGACCCCAGTCTAATCATGAAAAATATCAGACAAACCCAAATGAAAAGGCCCTGCAATGTCCCTGACCAGCGCTCTTCAAGTCCATGAGATCATAGAAAGGAAAGATGTGCGGACAGAACATCACAGATCAGAGAAGACTGAGGAGACACGATTGACTAAATGCATTTAGGAAAAGGGTATTTGTGGAAGTACTGGTGAAACTCAATAAAATCTGGAATTTAATGGAGAGTAATGCACCAATGTTTATTTCTTAGTTTGGACAAATGTGCCCTAGTCATGTAAGATGTTAACACTAGTGGAAACTGGGGAAAGGGTATATAGGAACTCTCTGTACTGTCTCTGCAAGTTTTCTGTAAATCTAAAATTATTCCCAAATCAAAACTTGTTAGACTTCTGAGCTTAGAAAAGATGGTGTAGGCTCATCTCTCTGCTGCTCCTGCTAAGCACAACAAAACCCTGGACAGAGGCAATAGATCCTAAGATGACTCTGAACATCAAAAGGACTGACTAGTGGGGGGCCTGGGTGGCTCAGTCAGTTAAGGGTCAGAACCCTGGTTTTTCGACTCAGGTCATGATCTCAAGGTCGGGAGATCCAGTCCCACATCAGGCTCCATGCTCCCTCTGCTCCTTCCCCCACTTGTGCAAGCTCTCTCTCTAAAATAAACAAACAAACAAACAAATAAATAAAATCTTAAAAAAAAAGATACAGAACAGTTCTATCACAAGACTCTCTTGTTCTACTCTTAAAACAGGAAGAAGAAAAGGACAGGCTATGTCCCTTAGGGCTTGAAGAATAACATGGTGGCTATTTTAACACGCTGGCTTATTAAATTTTTTTAATTTAAAAACATTGTTTTTTCATGTCCCGTATATTCCAGACTACACGCTAGGGGAGCCTGAAACCCAGAAGTGCCAGGAGGAGTAGACAACAGAAACACCAAGACAATCTTGCTCTTTCTGGCCCAAAGACCAGGAAACAGACTTCCCAGCAGGACAGAAAATTTTCTGGCATCATCCCTGTGCCCAACCCAATAGCATGGCTGTCCCCCACTTCCTACCCCAAGGTGGTGTCAGCAGAACCTGAGAGGGGAGGGTAGATACCCACTCCTGTCCCCCACTCTGGGCAGCCACTGAGGACCTGAGGACACACTCCCTTCCCTCACTGGTTTAGTGTCCATGAAGACAAACAGGAGACTCTAGGTTTCCTCCCTCATGGCAGCTGGTGCCCACCCCTCCTCCCAACTTAGAGACTGAAAGGAGGATTTTGGATGGGAGGGAGCTGCAGAAACAGATTTTTTTGAATGTGCGTAAGAACGTCCTGGGCAGACATCTAACCGCTCAAACATGAAACCTCCCTTAATAAACATACCAGAACTTTTGAGAACTGGACGTGGCCTCTGAGCAGTGTACAAAGTAGACCAGAATAGCACTACAAGGGCTCCAATCCAAATTGTCACGGGAACTACAGCCCACACATATAGGCCAGGACCTGTGCACTAAATATAGACTGAGTGACTGCTGTAAAAATAGGAGATTCATAGAAGATCCAGATTGCCTAATATACTACTCAGATGTCCAGGGTACAGTAGAAAATCACTCATCGTAACAAGGTGTTCACGGGAATGTGCACTGTACAGACTTGCATGACCACACAGGTATCCGAGGGATAGGATACCTCCCTGTACTTCAGTGTTCTAAAGTTTCAGATGTCTCTAACGAGAGTGCCCTTGGGCGCCTGCTTTGGGCAGGTGAGGAGCAGAGACCTCACGGCTACTTGCGGGGTGCGGGACGCACAGAACCAAGAAGGGTGAAGGAGAGCCAGGCAGCAAAGGCGTGGATCAAGAAGCACACGCCATCCCTTTCCAGCCACATCGAAGCAACACCCTTCCCTCGGGTTCATTACACCATTGACCATTTTCCACTGAAAGTACTCTTGCTTTGTGTTCACGGCCAAAAGCAATAAACAGACACTTGATCATTCCCTGGATGTCACTTCTGAATTGATGGAAGGATGAACGAGTTGTCATTCCTCAAGAACTAAATTCATAGAGCTCCATATTACATCTCACGACAGAATGACGCTGCCCCCCTTTCATGCCTCCTGTAAAGCCTACGGCTCATGCTCCTTTGATTTGCAGCGTCCCCTCTGCACGTGCCTCAGCTTTGCCTAAGAAATGGGGTATTTGGGAGACAGATCTTGTCTAATTTTTTTTTTTTTTAGAATTAGCAAACTCACCAAACACTTTAAGGTCATCAAGAAGCAAAAGAACCTTGGGGCGCCTGGGTGGCTCAGTGGGTTAAAGCCTCTGCCCTCGGCTCAGGTCATGATTTCAGGGTCCTGGGATCGAGGACCCACATCGGGCTCCCTGCTCAGCGGGGAGCTTGCTTCCCTCTCTTTCTCTGCCTACTTGTGATCTGATCTCTCTCTGTGTCAAATAAATAAATAAAACCTTAAAAAAAAAAAGGAGCAAAATACCTTGACCACATGACGTCAATTATCCCCTACAGAAAAGTTTCCGTTCAGTTATGAGAACAGAGGAGCAACATGAACAGCGTGGAAATGGAAATACAGCTTCCAGCTTAAACTACCGAAGGTTGGTTAATGCCCTCTGCAGTTTACAAAGCACTTTCCTGTACAACAGTCTCTTGTTTGAGCCATGTATGTGTCCATGTTGTGCCCCGTGGACTCACAGAGAGGTTCATTATCACACCAGTCGTGATGAATGGGTTTCCCATCATTAGACAAAGCTTGAGTTAAATCCTTGGTTTCAGCATTAGGAGCTTTCTCCAGATGTATTTTCACGCCACCTTTCGTTTTAAAAATGCCAATTATGCCCAAAGTGTTCTACTTTTGACTGGCTTTTAGGAAATTTATAGCTCCATTTAATGTTAACTTGTTATAATAAGCTCATATCAGGATATTGGGACACCCACCCCTTCTGCTTCTTTAAGATGGCCTCTAATTGTACTATAATTTTCATTATGTTCCATCATGCTTTTAGACATGAAAGGGGTTTTGGATGTTATCCAAGTGGCAGTAGGAAGCCATAAAAAGGTTTTGGCAGGGAGATGACCTGATTGAATAAGGATTTAACCGGATCATTCTGGCTGTCACACAGGGAATGGAGTGCAGCGGGCAGGCATGGGGGGCGGGACACCGAGCATGAGACCAGAGCAGAGGCCTGGAGCAGGTGGCCGCAGAGGAGATGGGCAAAGGAGGACAGACTCAAGGCAATTTTGGAAGTAGAATCGATAGGAATTAGTGGTGGTGTGGCAATGGGGACGAGGCCACAGAGACTGTCTGACGGATAGCCAGTTAGCAAGGATGGAATGGAGTATAGGAGGGAGTCTGGAGATAGAAGGGGATNATCGATAGGAATTAGTGGTGGTGTGGCAATGGGGACGAGGCCACAGAGACTGTCTGACGGATGGCCAGTTAGCAAGGATGGAATGGAGTATAGGAGGGAGTCTGGAGATAGAAGGGGACGAGCAGGGCACCTGGGTGGCTCAGTGGGTTAAAGCCTCTGCCTTCGGCTCAGGTCATGATCTCAGGGTCCTGGGATCGAGGCCCACATCGAGCTCCCTGCTCGGCAGGGAGCCTGCTTCCTCCTCTCTCTCTCTCTGCCTGCCTCTCTGCCTACTTGTGATCTCTCTCTCTCTCTGTGTCAAATAAATAAATAAAATCTTAAAAAAAAAAAGAAGGGGACGAGCAACCATGGGCATCATACGTACTTCATGGTCATATACTAGCCTTCTCTTATCTGTGAAACTGTGGGGAGAGGAGGACAATGAGTCCGAATGGGAAGGGAGTTTGCATTTCTTAAGGACGTCAGGGATACACACTCAGAGTAGTTCTGCTTGTCAGGTTGCTCTGGTTACCAGTGTGTGTCCCTTGGTGAGGGAGACTGTTTCTTCTCTGCTGAGTTGTGACGAGGGATTCTCCCACTTGCGGCCCAGAAAGAAAACCCCTTGACCTGTGCTGGGCGGGCGGCCGGTGTTGCCCTCTCAAGTCGATCTTGGTTATCAGTCACCACGCCCTTCCTTTCCCTCCCAGGGTGAGAAGATAAGGGGGCCCACTAACTCAGTGTCTTGAATGTTGTGTCCTCTGGCTTATCCCATCTCCCCAGCTTAGGGATCCTCCCCTGTGACTTGCTCCTCTTCTAATTGTGTAGGAGAAAGTGGCATTTTGGTTGAAATTATGGATTGGCCGCCATGTTGGTTTGATATCAGCATGGCGGCTTCTCTTTTCCCTGGGACTTTGCTGTCTCTGCCAGGTTCTTTCTGTGGGAGACGCCGGTCTGTCTTTCACCTGGTGTAAGTTCAAGGCTGCAGAAGAGGTGGGAGGAACAGGGCTGCAGGCAAGCATGACCTCTCTCACCACATCTGGCTGGTCCCAGGGCAGTGCAATCGTCTGCCATTTAACAGAAACCTCGGAGTTACAATTAGGCGAGAGAGTAAGAGGATGTTCCAGACTCAAGCATCTCACGGCCAGGGCCACATGGCACTCACCCAACAGCCTTAGTTGGATAAACATCGGTTTCTATAAGATTCTGTCTACGGTTTCACTTAGAGAGCTTTTCTAACCTAATTATGTGTGTCAACTCCATGGCTGTAATCAGTGCTCTTGGGTTAACCTTCATAAACAGTCAAATTTAGATGGCTTTATGGGCTGTCTCAAGGAGTCCTTGGGTTACACTAGACATGACGGATTACCGCATGGTGAAACTGAACTATGCAGCCCACTAACCTTTAATATGCACATTAATGGTGATTGAGTCTTGGCACCACCTTGCCGTTTTGGCTCTTGTGTTGCCTTTGTACATTAAAGTATGGATAATGTCTAGCAAATTAGAGTGACCTGAACTGGTTCCAACTTACGAGTGCTCGGTGAGTTTGCTTAAGAAGGAGCCCAGCAATTAGCTCTGAAGTCATCCTCATCTCTCTTCGCCCACCCCTCACCTGCCCCTGGCCCGGCCCTGGGTTAAGTGAAGGGATTACAAATTAACCCAGCTAGAAAGGCCATCAAGATAAAATCCTGCACATTGTCTCCTCGGAAATCCTGAAGAATGAACGGCCATTGTTTTTCTCCTCAACTCTTCCCAGCTGTTTGTCATTTGGAATAAACATGAAGGCACAAGACAAGTGTGAAGGGGGCTTTGGGTGGCTTTGGATGTTTATATGAAGTTATCTGATGTGTTATAGTAAAGCTCTCTCCCTAACCTTTCTGGGTTATTACTGCATTTCTTTTGTGTTTATAAAGCCATTTCTCTTCCTGATAGTTGGTCCTGGAGTCCCCATCTGCTCAGACCCTCTCTTTGCCCTGGGAATTTCTAGTGGAGTGTACCTTGCAAATCATTGTCCATTATTGCATCAGAAGTGGTCAGTTATTTTTAAATAAGGAAGCAATGACCCTAACACTACAAGTCAATCTACAAAGCTGCTAAAGAGAAATCTGAAATTATAAAATAAGTTTATGAAGGCAGGTAAAGTAGAGTCAGTTGTTTTTGGAGACACTATCAATATTCAACCATAATAAAAAATTACTGGGTAAAAGCAATCCTGATATATAATAAAGATTAGCCTCATTTTATGAGGTAGGCTACTCCCTAGTTGAGAAGAGTTAAAGAAACATAAATCACCTTTCCCTCTTCTGGGAGATAAAAATCTGGCTGCCTTTGATGTTGGGTAGAGTGTGTGTTCTTTAGGGCTCGTGGTTGAGAGCATTAAAATTTCTTGCCCTCCTTTGCAGCTACTATGTCATTCATATATATATATATATATATAAGCAAACTCAAATTTGTTCAAACTCCCCTTTGTCTTTTCCAGAGCCAGATTGTCTGGGTCTCTTGCCAAAAATGTTTTTAATCCTTCGGCATTTATGAGACAGGAGTAAATAAGGTACATCGGAGCGCTAAGTGAGGTGGTGCTGCGGGGGACAAAGAGCCCCAGGCTCAGCGGTGTGCCCAAGGTTGCTCACGCTCGCTTGCAGGAGCTGAAGGTTAAATTTTCAGCCATGGGGAGAGCTGGTTGATTTCACATGGGTTGCCGGAAATTGGTCACGGTGGGATTATTCATTTGGCAAGAGTGCCAACCGGGGCTCTTCACCCCGACCGTGCATGAGGTCGTTGGCGTACACCCCTACACCACTGCTTCTTCTAGAATAGACCACAAGCTGGGTGCAGAGTCCTCCTCCACCGCTGGTGACTCTGGTGGCGAAATGGGTCATTTCTCAGATGCTTGGGACTACACTGAGGCTCGGGGGTGGGAGGCGGGGAAGGTAGGTCTGGGACTAGGGGTCTGAGTTGTTTTATCAGTAGCCTTACTGGGGACTCTCCTACCCACACCCTTATTCTGCTGAGTTCTGGGAACAGAGAGGCTTGTTGTTGTCTGTGCTCAGACATACCAAGCATTTAACACAGAGACAGGTGAGCCCCTGGGACGGCAGGCCGTCCCAAGGAGCAGGAGGTGGGGAGGCCAGGCCTGACACTCAGTCTTGATTCCTTCACCCGTGTGGGTGGCTGTCATGGACAATATCCAGGGACATCTGTTTTAGGAATAAAAACAGTGCAGGAACTTCTCTAAAAGCACCCATTTCAATCCTAGCCGCCAATCTTACCCCTACTGAAGAAGCCGAGTGAAAAAGATGTTCCCGAGAAGCCTCAGGCAGGCAGTGAGGGGAAGGAATCATGTCCTTGGCTTTATATCCCACGTTCAGGGCTCTGATAATGACCTGGGAGGCGTGGACGTTCTTCCTGTGGATTTCCGAATTCTCCGCAAACCAGAGTCAGATGCTCTGAAATCTCGGGTCAGGCTCCCCCGGGCATCCTTAAACCAGTCTGCAACCCTGGCCATCCTACAGCCAGCAGCAGCGAGGAGTCTGAAGGCTAGCTCTCAATTTTTAAAAACCTTCCCTTGCTTCAGCTGTCAGCCGCCATTTGTCTGAAAATGTCTAACCGCCAGTTATCCCATTTCATCTGAATGTTGACTCTTTCAGCTCCTCCCCCTTCCTGCGGCTGGAAGGGACAGAAACCATCATCTCCAGGTGGAAAGGACATTTCATGAATTTCATTGACGAAGCTGTCCGCTGTGACTGCTCTCGGCCCCAAAGG
Organism: Ailurus styani; assembly: GCA_002007465.1. Lineage (NCBI taxonomy): Eukaryota > Metazoa > Chordata > Mammalia > Carnivora > Ailuridae > Ailurus > Ailurus styani. Next base: position 2,659,083 of record LNAC01000088.1, on the reverse strand, counting down.
AAATCCCAAAGGAGCCCTGTTTCTGTGGCCTCCCCTCCACCCATCTCACCACCCCCTGCTCCTGCATCGCATGGGAACTGGGCCTCCTTCTGGGACACGGTCGTCTTCCCGCGGGTGGGCCGTCCGAGGAGGCCGTCTAACCAGAATGGCCAACAGGCCCCTGAAGATTGACAGGGAAGGTGCTGGGCGTGTTTACACCTTCATCTTGACCATCACCGAAGTGATGTACTACTCACTGAGGATGTTCAAAATACCAAGTTTGTTTATACTTGTTGTTGTTCTGGTTAAATTAGTGTTATGCTCTTAGTAGTTTCACAGTCTGAACTGAGCAGATGATATAGGAAAGGGGAGGAAATTCGTGGAATCATTAAGTTTAGGACCTTGCAGGTAAAGGATCCCAATTAATATTCCACCCCAGTGGTTCTCGAGCAGGTGACTTTGTCTCCTGAGGGATATTAGCAGTGTCTGCAGACATGGCTGGTTGGTTGGTCACTGCTGGGAGGAAGTGCTGCCGGGATCTGGTGGGTAGAATTCACAAGGCTGCTACACACCCTACAGAGCACAGCACCCCCCCCCCCC
>LNAC01000088.1:2509667-2658400 GCA_002007465.1 Ailurus styani | reverse complement strand
CCACCCCCCCCCCCCCCCCGCCAAAGAATGATCCAGGCCAGAACATCAATAAGGCCAAGGCTGAGACACCCTAGTGTCTGCCTAGTGAATGAACCCCTTCCAGGCTCAGACTGGACAGCTCCAGGGACAGAGCTGCTCAAGAAACTAAGCACAAGAGAAGCAGTACCTCCCACCCCAGACCAACCCCCACCGTAATGAGCAGGTGCCGTCTGTGAGAGCAGGCAGTGCCCGGAGACCCCTGCGCACTCAGCCGTGTGCCGGGAAGCCCTGGTATGTGGTGGCTATCTTCTGTGCACAGAAGGGCACGTGCACATTCATTAAAAGAGAGGTGATTGCAAAGGCAGGTATAGAACGGGGACATGGAAGCTGTGGCGGGGTCAGATTTGGATCTCCGAGGACGACCTGCTAACTCTCACCGAGGGAAGGTTCACACGAGCCCCCGCCTACGTTCACAGTGAAGAGAATCCGGAGGTTTCCTCTGTGTGCTTTGTTTACTTCTGTTCGAGCCCCCGCTCCATCCTGTTCCTGTGCCATTGATTTTTTGGCCGCAGTGACGTTCACGCTGGGCCAGGAGACCAGCGGGGACAGTGAGGGTTGAGATTCCAGGAGCAGACCTGCAGGATGCTTCAAGGCCACGAGCGCAGTCTCCCTGGCTCTCCTGCCGCTGGAACGGCCTTGGCGTCCCATCAGCGGGACCGGCTCTTGTGGCCAAACCTGCGCAGCTCGCCTGCAAGGGGAAAAGAAAAGGCAAACCATTACTGCAAAGTTTAGGACACATGTGGGGAATGAGTGTGCATGCACGGCTTAGAGGATATCACTTGCTCTCCCAGAAACTCTGGATCGCCCTGCAATAAAAACACAGAGCATCCTGCTCGGGGCTGAGAAGGGCTTGGAGTGTCTCCTGGGGGTGTCTTTGAAAGGCTGCCCAAACCGCAGCCCTAATCAACGAGGCACGTGGCTGACATTTTAGGAAGCCAGCCTGGACTCTCAGGGAACAGAGACTCTGGAATACTGTCCCTTCGGAGAGCCGCTTCCCGTTCCCCCTCCTACCCGCTTGGTTCGGACAGGTGTCCCCCCACACCGCCCCCCCGGAGCGGATGTTTGCACGGTGGCCGGATACCAAGGGCATCGCTCAGTACTCCTTTCCGAGGGGTGGGACTTGGGAACTTTGGCATCATGGTGTGTGTTGCTGTAACAATGTTTTACATTAATAATGCTTCTTTCATCCAGATGGGTTTCAAGCATCCTACAAACTTTATTAAGTAATTAGAACAAGTTATAACAGTTTAATTTGTCTATCATTGAGTGTAGTTTCTGGGTGAATCATGGGGTTTTTTTGACCACACACAGCAACAGGATATTGATCACGGACGGGGTAGAAACAAGGGTTTCAGCTGACCTTCAAGGAAGCCAGGCCTTGGTGTGAAGTGGAAAAGCACCAAGTCCCGCAGTCTTCTGTTGTACACGGAGTGGGTGAGGACCAAGATGAACAGATGGGTCCAGTGCCTGAAATTATAGGAGAGGATCAGAGAGGTTCCGTGAGTGGTCTGTGGTCACACAGCTAGTAGCTGAAGCAGGCCTGAGCCGTCTGTCTCCCGCAGCAGTGCCGATCTCAGAGAGAAGGACAACTTCTTCAGGGCTGGAAGACTGGTCTCAGGTGGTTTTCTAAGGAAGGCCTCTTTTCTCTTCCTTTAAGCTAAGAGATGGGTCTTGAGCAGTGGGGCGGGGAGTGGTTCGTGCCTCTGCAGGATGGAAGCAGAGTGAGCAAGCCCCGGGCAGGAAGATGGGAGTGCAGACTCGAATGGCTCTCACGCGGCCTCCGTGGAAAGCCAGCCCACCCCGATGGCCACTGTGTACCCGGGACAGGGGACGGCGAGGTGCACGCATGCCCCAGCTCGTCCTCCTCGCCACACCTCTGCGAGGCGGCCATTCTCGACTCCGTTCTGCTGCTGAGTAAATGGAGTTTTGAGCCAGTGAAATGATTTGCCCAGACACGGTGCCCCAAAAGCCACAGGGGGAGCACTGTGTGGACAACTGCCCATGGCTTCCCCGCTGGCCCTCACGCTGTCTTCGGGCACCCGCGCCCCCCTTCTCCTCTTACCCTGAGCCCCTGTCACAGCACCTAACACGGGGTGAGCTCCTGGCAAGGGGCCTTTGAATGGCACCCACCGCACCCTATGTGCCCTTGAAGACTGACCTTGGCTGCCCGGAATTGACAAAAGCCATGAGCGCATCTGCTCAGGAGAGAGCTTCATTAGAAGGAATATCCTGCAAGCAGGACTCCCGTGTCACTTCCTGGGCATGTGCCTGCGGTGGGTGTGAAAAGTGCCGCCCCCAGGGACCGCCCTTCCTCATCCCTGGAACTGGCCAAGGTGTGAGGTTACATGGAAAAGGGGAATTGAGGTTGCTAATTAGCTGATGTGGACGTAGGGAGATCATCCTGGTGGCCCCCATGTAATCACAAGGGTCTTAAAGTGGAAAAGGAAGGTGGGCAGGTAAGCCAGAGTCAGGTGTGAGGGCCAGACCAATTCTGGTCACTGCTACTGCTGACCCCAAGGATGGGCTGCGTTGGAGGGCGGACCTTGTCACCTGGGAAGGACCCTTGTGGCTGGTGGAGTGGGGCACTGCCCCTGTGTGTTTCAGCTAATACCTGCAGATTTGGTGTATTTGGTTTGGAGTGAATGGCCCAGAAAACTAGGAAGAGGCTGAGCTAGGGGGTTAGTCCAGGTGCCTGAACCAAAGGCTCCCTGTGTCTCCTGATGTCTCTTGATTAATCATTAGTTCAACGAGAATCACTGGCCTTCCCAGGACCAAACGTGATTCTAGGTGCTGGAGATGGGGTTCAGGCACATGGCTGCCTTCCTGCGTCTTCCTAACACATACCCTCTCTCCGGGGACCACAACTTTTGGTGTCTCAGGGGCTAGGCGGGTTCAGGAAGGGGTGGGTGGTGTGGGTGAGGGTGATGTGGGCACCAGGCTGCCCGGCAGGGGTGCAGGCCCGGTGAGTTTGGCTCACTTGGATTTTCAGAGGAAGCCAGATACCTGGAATTTTGAAAATGTGAACTAGTTTATAAATATTTAAAGTGAAGATGATGTTTAAAATATTGGCCACCAACTTGATTTTAAAAAATACTGGAGACAAACAGAGCACTCTCTGGGGGCTGTATTCAGCCCTTTGGCTACTGATTTTGAGCACTGGTCACAGATGGTTTTGCTCGAACAAAAGCAAACTGCAGATGTGCCCCGGGAGGAAGGAGCGAGGGTCATCGAAACACGCTGAGGTCCTGGCGTCCAGCGTAGATGGAATCTGCGGCTACCACGCAAGGTCAGGTGCAATTGCACACGGACATGACTGCGTGCCTGGGAGTTGTGGTTCCGCAAGGATTTTCCACACTTACTGATAGAATTGGGTCGTTCTTCTCAGTAGAAAGAACAAAAAGGAACATTTCAAAATGAAGGAAATCTTTCTCTGGTTCTTGATCTCGGGACTTCACCTTAGGAAATCCGAGATGAATCATTTTCTCTTGAGTTGAAGTCGGGTTGCTGTTGTGAGTGGCCTGTGGGTTACAGAGCGTGGTCTTGAGGTCTTGAGTACATCTGCTCCTCCAGGACCCAGGCAGTGGGGTTTTTGGTTCCTGCTCAGCCAGCCACGCGGCTGGACTGTGTTCAGGATCCCTGTGTTCCTGGCAGAACCCAAGCTCTGCACCCCTGGGGCACCTGCCTCCACATTCGGAGGGAGCCAGTGGCTGGAGGGGAAGCATGTGGTTGGCTTCACCTGTCTGTCTACAGGGATGGGGCCCAGAAGAGCTGGGTGGGGATGGTTTATCATGAGAGACAACATGGGCTGGCTCTGTGGTCCCCTGCCCCCAACTTTCATTGGTCAGCAGCCCTTGTGACGAGGCAAGATCTCTCTGGAGCTCCTGTCCCCAGAGCCACAGACTCAGGCCACCCAGGTTGCCTCTAAACAACTGAATTACAAGAAATTCACCCTTTGTCCACCCTTTGCATTCTGGTGGTCCCTGGTGGTACAAGGTCCAAGACCGTCATAGTGGTCACTTATATGGAGCTGGTGGTCTCCCTGAGCCTGGGCTCATTGCCTCTTCAGGTTCTATCTGAGCATCTTGAGACTGGCTTCTCCCAGGCGGCTCACCACCCTGAGCACCTGGCCTCTCCCCAGTCCCTACTGGAAGTCCACAGAACCTTCTATTAATTACTCAAAGCACAGCAAACATGGCGCTGTCATGGCCCATGCAACTTGACTGAAGACCGGGCCAACAGGGAGATTCCAAAGCAGGAAAGTCAACATGGCGGGGACCCCGCTGGCTCCATCTGCCCTTAGCTGCCCCCTGTTGCTGTGCCTCCCACCTCCTGGACCATGCCCTCCCTTCCTGGAGTCCGCACTCCCAGGCACTTTGAGGGACAGCTTTCTCCCCACCCCCACGGCCCTACTGGGGCCCCTGTCACCATGTCTTCCCTGTTACAAATGTGCCAACAACAAAGGCAGCCTTTGACATTCTTGCAGCACACAGCAGTCTGGCTCCTGGGCATCTCCAACACTCCTGCCCTAGGATTCTGGCTTCCCCTTGCACAGCGATGCTGAGATTGTTTTCTCATCATTTTTCCCAAAACAGAGTAGCAATCTGTCTTCAGAGATGAAGAAGCCAAATGACCAGCTGGAGAGGCAGGGATGTCCTGACACTTTGTCCTGGCTTTGCAGCTGGTAAGGGCTTCTGAAGCCGGGTGCTCAGCCTGACTCTGAGCAGCGTGCTCCCTGCTCATGGCCGTCCTCTTGCCTGGATCACACAGCTGAGCCCGGGGTCCCCCTCCCCGAGTCACACCAGTGTTCCCTCCTCGGTGGGCAGCAGGCTGGGGTCCCCTGACCAGCCACGCTGCTGTCACGTCAGGCAGGTGCTGATGGCTTCGTAGCATGGCTCCCTGTCTCTCACACCAGCTAGCGACCCCCTGGAGGGCCTGGATTTTCACGACACGGGACGCCACTGGGCTCAAGGAAGAGTGGCCAGTTTCACTCCTTCTTCCCTTCAGCACGTTCTACTCTGCAGCCTGAGGACAGACGTCATGACCCTGGGCCAGGGATGCAGGGGACCGGACAGCAGCACTCAGACCTCCCGATCTCCTTGCCCAGGAGCCTGGATTGTAGGAAGACCCGGCGCCTCTGCTGCCCCGGCCCCTCCCAGGGCTGGAGGTGGGGCTCCTGAGCAGGCACGAGGCATCTGCTGTGCCCGGAGCCCCGGGGACACCTGCCGGCCACTGCAGCCTCTCGAGGGCTGAAAGGAGCATTTGGGTAGTGCTGACACCTGCTCGCAGTGCAGGGTGGATGCTGGGGCTCTGGCGTCCAGCGCAGTGGACGTGTGGTGAGGCCCCACGCGATGACACCCGCACAGCAGCTCAAGGCCAGGCTCCCTGGTGAACTTCTGCCCCCGGCACGCGCGCTGTCCTCGGGTCTCTTCTGCCTATCATTTCACATCACAAGCCATGCACATCGACCTTGAGTGTCCTTCATCACCTTTTAATGGCTTGTAATTTACCCCTATTGGACTAGTCTTTATAATTGGGCGTTGGGATGGGTTAGGTGGTGTCTCCCCTGACTCATATGTTGGCATCATAATCCCCAGAATGTGCCCTTATTTGGAGACAGGGTCTTTACCGAGGTAATCCAGCGAAAATGAGGTTACTCAGGTGAGTCCTAAGCCCAATGACTCGTGTCTTTGTATCAGGGGAAATTTGGACACAGAGACAGACAGACGCTGAGGGGGGACCATGTGAAGACATGGGGAGATGGTGGCCATCCACACGCCAAAGAGAGAGGCCTGGGACCGCTTGTCCCTCATGGCCTCAGCGGGAACCAGCCCGGCCGACCCCGTGACCCTGGCCTTCTGGCCTCCAGAGCTGAGAGACAATGAGGTTCTGTTGCTGTAAGGGCTCCAGTCTGTGGGACTTTGTTAGAGCCATCCTAGCAAAGGAATGCAGACCTTGTCATGTGTGTTTGTTATTATAAACAATCCCACGAGAGCATCTCCATGCCTGTTTGAGCGGGGTGTGTACCTTTGCTCCTTCTCCAGGACCCGCTTGCGTGCCCCTGCTGCCCCCAGCCTCTCCTAACCCCTCTGTGGGCTCCCTGTGGCCCTGCCTCCCTCAGTCAGAGGGCCTGTCCCAGGCGGCGGTCGGCACAGAAGCACACAGCTGCGGTCGCCTTCTCTCTGCCCCCCTCATCCTGAGCCAGCGGGGTGGGGGCCGGATGGGTCTCTGCTGCACAGAGGTGGGGGTGGTGGGGACGAGGACACCTCTGGGCACTGGCCACGCTTGGAGGCCGGGGGGGACAGTTTTGGGTTCTGACTCGGCTTTCCGTGGGAGCCCCCACCTTGGGACCGGGCGGGACACAGAGGTTCTGATGCCCACGCTGGCTGACGTGGAGACACTGGTTGTGCAGTGGGGCCCCGGCAGCGAGTGCCACCCTGGGCCTGCCGGCAGTGGCCAGCAGGAGAGGAGGAAGCCACTGTCACAGACACAATGCATGGCCTGGACGAGACAGCCCATCTCGGGACGAGTCCCGCTGTTTGACCCGGAGTAAGCTGATGGTGTGTTAGTATCGGTATCACGGAATTCAGCTCATCATGGACATGCTAAAAATCTGCTGCCTAAAGATTTGGGATGCAGGTTTGAGATTGAAATGTCAGTCTTCCATGGATATTAAAAGGATAAGATGTTTACTCTGCTGCCAGTTTTATCTTCTAGGGAAAAAGAAGGAGGTTCATTGAACATCAAGGAGTTTGAACCTCCTCCAAGTGAGTGGGACTCAAGGAAGCTTCCAGATGCAGCTGAAACTCTGCAAACCAAGGCCAAGGTCCAGGCCTGGGGCTTGAACAATTGTGGTTGAGAACTGTGTGTGTGTGTGTGTGTGTGTGTGTGTGTGTAGGCACACATGTGTGGATGTGTGTGCACATGCGTGCATGCGTGTGCAGGTACACGCAGCTGCGTGTGCTCTGTGGGTGGGGACCCATGTCCTGAGATCCAAGGGCCCAGTTGGAGTCCCCTCTGCAGCAGCAGTGATGCCAGGCCTGCCCTCTGGCTGAGGGACAGAGCACAGGATTTCTTGCCCAATGAACCCGTACGTTGTCGACAAAGGGAATCCACACGTTAGCTGCTCTGCGGCCTGAGGGTTCCACAGGCTCGGGAAGCCACGCCCTTGGTGCAGGGATTTGGACAGTGTCCCTGGGCCATCGGCGTGCGGTCTGATAGGCTGTGCACGTGTGCGTGAGTTGGTGTTTGCACATGTGTCTCTGAGTGTGAGCGTGTGTACCCTTTTGCCTGAGCGTGCACGTGTGTGAGTGCATGCAAGCGTGGCCGTGTCCATGAGATCGTGTGTACGAGTGAGTGAGTACGAGGGTGTGCACACCCGTGTATGCCTATGCGCGAGTGGCTGCCTGAGTGTGAACACGTGTGTACGTGATGCTGCACGCGGGCATGCGTGTGCGCTGGTGTGAATGGGGGAAGTGGTTGGCCGCCGCTCCGCTCACCTCTCCCCACCGTGCCACGAGGAGGACAGACATTCCCGATTTTATTCTCCCACATTCCTCCAGAGTTCACACGGGGGCTAGAAACCGCCAGGCCTTGGCTTTGAGGCGAGTCAGCTCTGACCTTTCTGGGCACGGATGTGGAAAAGGGGACGAGTGGTATTTACGCTAAGATTAGCCCACCGCCGGGATGGCTGGAACAATGAGGTGAACGTTGTACACTTCCTCCGGTGGCCGGGGGGCATCGGGAGGCCAGGATGCTCTCGGGAAGCCTTCGTTCACACCGGGAAATGAGGCCGAAGAGCAATTTCCCCCTCCTATTTGGGAACTGTTGTTGCTCACCGCATCAGGGCAAAGCGCCGCGAAGGAACCGGGGTTGCTGATTTAATGGTAGACCTCGGTGGGTGTGATGAGCTTGAGCGGACAGGACTCCCAGAGGGTTCTGCAGCTGCTGCCTGGAGCGAATCCGGGAAGCTCAATGCAAGGATGCACCGTATGCGGGTCGGCAGTGGGACCACCGAGGCCGTGGGAATCCGCATCCTTTGCGAGAGAGGTAGGCACCCTGCGCCCACGGCTCCTGGGGGCCCGGTGCCGCCTGCCCTGGTGCACGATCTCGTCCAGTCCTCACGGCGAGCCTGTGTTTAACGAGCCGCGGGGGTGGGCCTTGGGTCCAGCACCCCAGGGGCCAGCAGAGCTGGGTGTGGCTCCTTCTTCCTCATCAGGCCCTGGGGTGGGACTCAGACATCTTTCACCTCCTCTCCGGCAGGACGGTGATGCCTGCTGATTTCCTCCTGGTGAGCCAGGCTTGTCCCAAACTCCAGCGTCTGGGTCTGTTTTCTCTTGAAGCTGCTGGCTTTGCCAAGCCTGGCAGCGTGGCCCACGCTCAGACCCCAGGCAGAGCTCAGACTCGCGGGGTCCCGTCCCCTCTCCCAGGGCTCAGAGCGGGGAGGCCGGGAGGGGGAAGGCAGCTTGGAAAGCTGGGTGGATGCAGTGTGGGCTGGTTGCGTGTGTGGCTCCAATTCCCGTAGTTTGCTGAAGGCCATGTTGGCGGGCCTTCATTTTCCGTCTGAAGATTAGAGCACTCAGATGGCCTTCTCGTTTGCAAGCATGTGTTCAGGATGGAAACCCTGAGTGTGCTGCGTTGAGGACTCATCTCTTGGACCTGGTATGGCCCCCACGTATCTACCCAGAAGCCATGCGACTCATGTTTTCAATCCAGAGGTCTTTCCCAGACCCCTGCGGTCCGTTGTGGGGGAGTGCCATCCCCTGCCAGGAGTATCTGGAAACATACCTCCAAGTACGTACGTGGACGCAAGAACAAAAATACGTGCTGAGTTGAAACACGGGGACACACGGGCTCTGGGGTCTGCTGCTGAAAGTGCCAACAGCGTGGAATGAACATTAAATCGTTGTCTTTTTCCAGGGAGCAGGGGAGGGAGGAATCCCTTGGACATCGGGTTTGAGTAAAGGATGTTGTTCCCGTACCTTTATTCTCAGGTGTGATGAGGGTTTGAGCACCAGTCTGGGGCTGTTTCCTCCTGGGACGACCCCTCCGCCCCATCCTCACTCGGAATGCCGCGGAGACAAGAGAGGTCCTTGGATCTGTGTTGTCATTTTGCCGCTAAGGACAGGGCAGTGCGAGGCGGGGATTGACTCTCCCACACAGTTAGTTCACGGCAGAGGTGAGGCCAGACTCCAGCAGTCCCGGCTCCAGGATCGGTTGGGGTTTTCTGTGCTATCTCCCCTGATTGATCTCCTGACAGAGACTGAATACCCCGCTTTTTAGTAATGGTGATTGCCTCATGTTGTGTCTTCATAAAGACTCCAAAATCAAAATGCATGCTTTGAGGCCATGCGAAAAGTTTGAATTTGCAATTCTAACCCTCCTTCCGACGGACGGAAAATCATGATTTCTTTGTAAGATGTTAGACATTAAAATACATCTAATTTGATTGTACACATAGCTTTCCCTGATCAGCTCAGAGAACACGCTTATTACCATTACCCTGCAAAGGCAGTTTCGTGCTGCCGTCGCTTTTGCCATGGGAACTTAAGAAAGGGGATCTTGGTTTTTATCCATCCTTGTCAATCATCGTGGGGGTTGATTTTGTGATATTTAAACCAATTTACAGTCAGTCACATTAATGGTAGGGAAATGCAAACAGGCTTATGGAACTTTTATTTTTATTTTATACTTTTGCTTTCCTCTATACTGCAGACATTTAAAGGATAGAACAAATAAATGAATGGTATGGAAATTCGGCTAAACAGTTGGCTCGAAATAATAGAACCCTTTCATGTTCACTGCGGAGTTCCCTATTCATGAATCATGATGCCAAGTTTGGGCAAATACGCCAAGTTTGGATTAAGTTACAGCCAAGTATGTTGGCTTTGCCCATTCAATTTATTCTTGGCAAACTTCAGGGAGTATTTATAATAAAGTCCCATTTCGAACATTCTATTGCCCCAATGGAGTTCTAATAACACAGGGTATTTATTTAATGTCTAACTCGAGGAGTTCAAAGCACTTTATAGGCATTCTTTGACTGATCTTAATATCCTTGCAAGATTTTACAGATTGGAAAAGTCAACGGAGGCGTGGAAACTTGCTTGAGATCACCCAGGAAGACCTCAGAATACTCCAAATTAATCACACACCTCCTGACATTTACCTCAAATAGTGATGCATTCCCAACCTCTTATCTACATGCTGTTGAATAGAAAAGTATTTGTTTATTCCTCCATGGAGATCTTTAATTAAGGGAAGCAAAAACCCCACAACACTTACGTTTGAATGTCATAGCATTAATTTGGCAAAGTATCTTTTAAGTATTTGGATTCTCTGGCAATGAAGTTAGCATGTTGGTGGCTAGAGAATAAACAGTTTAGGAAGTGTCCCACTTGGATAAGTACATTGTGGCGAATTTTTCCATGGGTTCCAGAGTAGATTCGCACTTGGCCTTGGGGGTGTGTGTGCGTATGTAGGGGGGCATCACAGGGCTGCGGGGTGGATGGTACCGGAGAGATCACTGGGACGTCACCAGCCAGGGAAGGCCACGATCCAGGCATCTGCTGTTCTCGGCACTGGCTGGAAGGTGGTCCGTTCGTGTCTTCTTCGCACTCCTTACGTTTGCCAAGTTATACTTGTGTTAGACTTTGTACTGTGTCTGACGTGGAGAACATGCCGCATCGAGCCGTGGAAGATGATTAAAAGCAGCAGCGTCGCACCCAGTCCGAGTGCTCGCTCCCAGGTCTGCGTACAGCTGTGTTCCACGTGCAACAAAGCCGCGGTTTTCCCACAGATGTTTCTCCGAAGCGTGGTGTCGAAAGGCCGTTTCCCCCCCTTGCCCTGATGAGCACAGATGCGGCGTCGGCCCCAGCAGGCCCGGCACGGCACTGGGGGAGCCCCTCCAGGGAGGCTCTGTCGCTGCGATCTGTCCATCCCACAGCAGACGCAAGGTCCCAGGGTCCGCTCTGAGACCGCGGGTCGGGCCCAGAGTGTCAGCTCGTGTGACCGTTCCTCGTGTTCTCCCTTCTCTGTCACCTGGGGAACCACACCCTGGAGCGGACGGCAGCCCAGGCCAGTTCCACGCGTGGATGGGAAGGCACGGAGGGGGCGCTAAGATGCCGACTCAGAGAGACCGAGTTTGATTGTTGGCACCCCCAGCCCTGTTGTGACTGGGGACCAGTTGCTCCGATTCTGGAACGTGGCAATCGTAATTAGGTGGGTTGGGGTAGGCTAGATGCGTAAGACCATTCTTGGCACCGGATGAGTGTCTCATCCACGTCCTAGCTGTTGTCATTCCTGTACACGTCAGGGGTAACCCAGCTCTGCAGCTCTCTCTCTCTCTCCTTGGAACCGAAGGCCAAGACTGACGGTAGGACGAAACCAGGTAGGCAAACGCCACCAGTGCTGATTCGTGGAGGTGGGAGGCTCCATGGCCGCGAACGTTGAGGGCTTTCTGCTGGGTGTGGTGTGGGCGAGACAGGTTGCAGAGGCCCCAGGAGGCACCTCATCTTTCCCCAGAGGTCAGTGAGGGCCGTGGGTGTTGGTGGGTGCTCTTTTGGGGAAGCTCACCACAATGCAGGCCTTGGAACACAGGGCTTAAGGTGACCCTGGGTCCAGGTGGAGTCATCTCTTGTGTCCCCTTGGCCCTGCCCGCAGCAACGTGACCTCCCGCAGTGAGGCCCAGTGGAAAGCCAGGGCCTGTGGAGCTTGTCTCCGAGGGCCTCCTCCAGACCCCAGGAGGATCTTCTGACTTCAGGGGGCCCGTTGGTGATCCACCATCTCACTCGAGGTGGGAGGTAGTAGATAGGAAGCTAGCCAATGCCATCCTGGCCTGTCTGGACACCTCTCCACGTGAAGGTTTCATCAGTGAGAGAAGACATCAGGCGAGAGACCAAGGGACCGAGCAAGGCTACACTCGCTGTCAGCTCCGGAGGCCCAGCACTTTCCCTGTCAATCTTCAGGGGCCTGTTGGCCATTCTGGTTAGACGGCCTCCTGGGACGGCCCACCCGCGGGAAGACGACCATGTCCCAGAAGGAGGCAGACTCACATTGCGACCGACGGGGAGCAAACACATTTAGCAGAATTTACTACAGGAAACAGGAGGGAAATGTAGACATCAGCTTCTTTCCCCTTTTACGTACTTGGCCCAGTCAGAGGGGAATTAGGACACGGCCGGGCAGAGATGAATAAGGAGATGGCAGATTTAAGAAGAAGTGGTTAGAGAAAAAGAGAAAACATAATAGAATTTAAAATGGGTTAAAAGAGGTAAAAAAAAAAAATCAGAATTCCAAAGGCTGACTTCAGTCGTTTAGGGTCTGTTTTTAGGACGAGGTAGAAACATGGTGGAGGCATGTTAGAAAAAATACAGTCGCTGTGGATGAGACTCAGCGGGGTTTCTGTGTGCTGATGACTTCTGCTCCTTGGGACAGATTTGTAACCCTCGGAACAATGTGCTTCATGCAGATGATGGAGGTCACGTGCCCTGCACCCTTCTAGAAATAAACAGCAGCCGGAGACCATTCGTTGCTTTTTGAGAGATCACTAAGATAGGGCACTGGAGTGGCTCAGTCTCTTACGTGTCTGCCCTACATCGGGCTCTCCCTCTGCCTCTGTCTGCTGCTCCCCCTGCTTGTGCTCTCTCTCTCTGACAAATAAATAAATTAATTAAATAAAATAAATAAATAAATAAATAAATAAAATCTTAAAAAAAAGAGATCACATAAGGAAAAAAACGGTGAGAGTTTGAATACTATAATTAATAACTTTGAATTGAGAGCTAAGAGTCAAAGGGTGTGCTCTCGGAAGGGAGAATCCAGCACCTTCTAACTGACCCTGGGGGACATTTGCAAAAACTGACTTGACGTTTAACTATTAACAAAAAAACCCCAAAAAACTCAAGAAATTTCAAAGAGCAGAAATAGTACTATCCACATTCTTTGATCACAGTGCAGTAAAACTTGAGAGAAACAAGGAAGATACAAACAAGACACTGGAGCCCCCGGAAAATTAAAAGAAAACACGACAAAATAAAACATTCCCCCATGATGGATGGGGCAAAGATAAAATCAAAACCACAAAGTGCTAAAATATTTGCCGTTTTGCAAAAATCCAGCATCAGTGATGAATGGTGCCTTTGACGGCATTGATTACAACAGTGAAAAATGGAATATCCAAAATATGTAACAAAAGGAGGAGGTGGCTAAAGGCTTTATGGCTCGCCCTACAGTGAAGAGCCAGGTGGCGGCAGAAACATCTTTACTGGCATGGAAAGATGCCCAGGTTTTATACCAGGACTAGAGAACATCCCATTTTTTAAAACTGTGGTTGTGTTTTATGAGTGGACAGTAGGGTAATACACACACTTTTTTCCTTTCTGCTTATGGCTATTTTCCATTTCGTCTTGATGGGTGTGGATTAACTAGGTTTCAAAATAGACAAACATATGTAGACACGAGGGGGGACAAATGGGACAATTTGACATATAACAGCAGAGGGAATCATCCAGGGACTTCCTGTGGGACCAGGATGGTTCGCTATGTGGCCTTGGTTAGATAAGATCTTTAGAGAATTTGCTCAGAATACCCTTGTGTAGATATGCTTTCATGGTCAACTTTATGGACTTCTGAACAAGTCCCACTTGCTGACTTCCTCTCTTTGCCTGATTACTGGGAGCTACTTACTAATCCTGAAACAAGTTGGTAAGGCTTGACTGTATTTCCAGAAATTCAGTGGCCTGCATAGACAGGACAACTGCCCTAAGCCATGTTCCGAATGATGGCTTCAGTGTACAATCATCCAAGACACCCCAACATACGTGTTGGTCTAGAATCTAACTGCCAGAGATTCTGATGGGTAGATGAAGAGATTCGGATAGATTTGGAAGCTATCTGCCTCCTCCAACCTCGTTTTAATAATCCTTGGCTCGCCCTAGACTGTATCCGAGATTACGGCTGTCCACGTGTCAGTGGCTCCGCCCACCGTACATCTGGGCTGGTGGGGATTCTGTTACATATAACCAAGAACTTAACAGCCAGGCCGAATATTTCGTGCTGGAAATTGAACAGACTCAGTTTTCACGTTGAGAAACATTAAGCAAAGTGCGACGGCCTTAACATGTCAGCGACGCTTCCAGCCCTGTTCAAGTTTGCTTCTCAAGAGTATAACAGCATGCAAATCTTATGGATGAATTAGGAGAAAAGTTCCACATTTCTATAAAGCTGCGACAACAACAAAACAAAGAATACTAGGATAGACCCATGGGTTTATGCGACTCAACGATTATTTGCAGGACCTGATCACAAGGAAGGATTAACGAAGCATTTCTAGGACAGTGGTCTCATGAAGCATAAATGTCGACAACAAAAGCACCTAGTTTGGAAACTGAGGGTTACTGGGGGGTGGGAGGGTAGGGATAGGGTGGATGGGTTATGGACATTGGGGAGGGTTTGTGCTTTGGTGAATGCTGTGAAAGATGTAAGCCTGATGATTCACAGACCTGTACCCCTTGGGCAAAGAATAAAAATAAAATTAAAAAAAAAAGCACCTAGTTTGGAACCACAATGTCTACGAGGCAGTAGGTCAAACTGAGAAACGATAGCTCACTCCTAAAAGGAACAATAAACTGCTGGATCGGAGTAACAAATGTTACTCAAAGGTCCAGTTGTCAGGGCCCCCACTTAGGGTCGTGAAATTTAGCAAACAAACATACAGAACACTCAGAGGCATTTGATTTTCAGATAAATATTGACTCAATTCTTTTTTTTAGTGTAAGTATGTCCTCAATATTGCATGAGGTATGCTAAAAAGTTCATCAATGATCTGAAATTTAAATTTAACTGGACCTCCTCTATTTTATCTGGCACTCCCCCCGCCACCAAGAATGGCCTAATTGGTTTGCAAAAACAATATTCATGGCATCACCTTTTGGCTCTCACTTAAGACATTCTTGACCTGCATGAGTCTGTTTCATGTAATCCCTTTCCATCCAAACAACCTCTGCGGCAATGTGCTTTCTGTCAAGAGAACTGCAACACTGTTCACGCAGTGTGACTCAGTGTCGCAGGCAATGCTGGCCCATTGAACCAGAAGCACCTACACCCAGACTCTGAACGTTTGGCATCGTCCATAAATCTCCTTTGGAAGCCAGGTGCATGAACATCTTGGGAAGGTGAGTAAGCCAAGTGCCAAATACTCTCCCATCCATCTGGTGGCTCTGTCATTAAGCATCTGCCTTCAGCTCAGGTCATGATCCCAAAATCCTGGGGATCGAGCCCCACTTGGGGTCCCTGCTTCTCCCTCTCCCACTCCCCCTGCTTGTGTTCCCTCTCTTGCTGTCTTTCTCTGTCCAATAAATTAATAAAATCTTAAAAAAAGAAATACTCTCCCATCCCCAAACCATGTTTATAAGGACCTCAAATATAAGAACCCCCTGAAGGTTATTTATTGAATTTGTATATTAATCACACCATCTAAGCCATTTTCGATATCTTAGTTGGGGTTTGGTCCCACGTAGTGGGGACCTGTCACCTGAGCGACCCAGCTCCTTCCTTGCCTGTTGCAGGGAGGTGAGAAGAGCTGGCACATTATTTTTCTATTTCCAGGACTCAGAGCCTGCACCATCAATGCACCAGGAAATCCCAGTGAGGCTAGGGTTCTAGGATTATTTTATGCAAAGACGTCTTTGTGCCTTTCTGCTCCTTATTTTCTTGACTGTGTCTGAGCTGGCTCTGGGCACTGAGACGCCAGCCAGGTCTCTGGGGCTAAGGGCAAGGCCAGTGCCACAGGACACGCAGCCGAGCTGCACCGCCTGGATCCGAAACCCATCTCTGGAGGCTGGAGGACAGGTCCGGAGCGGGAAGGCGGCAGACATCCACTGCAGCGCCTCTGGCTTTTCTTTCTCTTCCTTTTCGAGTCAGTTAAAGGCTCAAGCCTCGCCAACAAACCCTTGTGGGCAGAGCAGCTTGCTGCTAAGGAATGTTGTAACTTCCACGGGGGACGCAGCGCAGGGAGGGCAGGCTCGATGGCTCCCAGTTCTGTTGCTGGAACCCTGCCTCTGAGGTGCCCGAAACTCTGGGGCTCTCCGGCCAGCGGCTCTGGAATTACTTGGTTCATCATGGGATACCCATGCATTGGGAACTCGATCGTGTCCATCCTGTGCAGTGTGTAGCTAAGGAAATGAGAGGTCTCTAAGCTGTCCCTCCCAGGTCCTCTGTTCTCCGTGAGCAGCCGGAGGAGGGAGCTCACTCGTGGGACACCTGGTCCTGCCATCCACCTGGCCCTCGAGCCCGCCCTGCCCGCGGCCTCTCTGCCTGATTTCGCCGGTAAGGACCAGGATGAGAGGGGCCAAGGGCTAATCACGCTGTTAGCAAGAAGGGGCTGTCCATCCTGAGGCTGCTGTCTTTCCTGGCGGGGTTTCTGCAATGGAAGATTCTGTGAACAAACTTCTAGAAAACACAGTGAGAGACATAACCAGACACGGAGTACTTCTGGGCCAGGACATTTCACAAGCCTGTCAGATGCTGCTCCTTTGGGGCCTTATTATTATTCCGTTTTGATTTACTGGAATTGACCAAGGAGAAAGCGGGTGTGGGTCGTTTTTAAAAGGGGATTTTATTCTTGTCTACATGGACTTGAGGAAAAAGAAAGTGAATACGGAGACACCTTGATCTGCCCGTTTCTGGGAAGTAAGTGCTTATAAAATGAAGTTGGCCTTGCTTCAAAAAGAAAACAAAACAACTTCATAAATATTGGCCCTTGGGCTGGGCCTGTCATGGAAGGACCGAGCTGCTCCCCACCAGCTAGGGGATGTGCCAGGATCTTCCACTCTGTGCGGGCTGGAGGCGGGGGAATTATCTTGCCACTAGCAGCGCCCCCCATCCCCGCCCCGAGTCCTGCGACGAGCAAACTTGGCCAGAGCGGTGAGGCCTGCCTGACGTCATGCTTGCCGTGAACAGCAGGTTGGGAGTCTGCTATCAGAGTGTCTGTCTTCTAAAAAGGTTATTTGCCTACAATTAGAGGCAAAAAGGTGAGCCAATGTATGTTTATTCTGAGTCTAAGTCTCTCCCTAATTATGAATCCTGCCCACCCAAGCGTCTGCAGCCTGCTCTCCCCAACATTTTCTCCCACGAGAATAGAATTTAGAGTTTTCCTGCTGCCCTTTCTAGTGTCACGGACCCTTCCTGCTTGCGTGTTGAAGAACACGGGATCTGGGGAACCAGATGGTGAAGAACATGGGATCTGGGGAATTGTGGCAAAGAACATGGGATCGTGGGAACCGGATGGTGAAGAACATGGGATCTGGGGAATTGTGGCAAAGAACATGGGATCTGGGGAACCGGATGGTGAAGAACATGGGATCTGGGGAACTGGATAGTGAAGAACATGGGATCTGGGGAATTGAGGCAAAGAACATGGGATCTTGGGAACCGGATGGTGAAGAACATGGGATCTGGGGAGCCGGATGGTGAAGGACATGGGATCTGGGGAGCCGGATGGTGAAGGACATGGGATCTGGGGAGCCGGATGGTGAAGGACATGGGATCTGGGGAGCCGGATGGTGAAGGACATGGGATCTGGGGAGCCGGATGGTGAAGGACATGGGATCTGGGGAGCCGGATGGTGAAGGACATGGGATCTGGGGAGCCGGATGGTGAAGAACAGGGATCTGGGGAGCCGGATGGTGAAGAACATGGGATCTGGGGAACCGGATGGTGAAGAACATGGGATCTGGGGATCCCATGGAATCTGCCATTGTTACCCTTCTTACCACAAACCCTGTCCCCACGCCTCACCCGAACATCTCAGTCCGCGTCCTCCTCCCATAATCCTCCAGAACAGCTCAGCCGGAAATGTACTGGACCCGTGGAAGCCCCGCATCCACTTCCACACCTGGTTTCCTGTGCACGTGCGTGTGTGCGTGCACGTGCGTGTGCACCACTCTTGCCATTAGCTCCGAGAGCGATGTCCCTCCTGGAATGACCTACGGCAAAGCCAGAGCCTGTTGTGTTGGACCCACCAAGCAGGCCCCGGGGCCGGAATGCTGGCGCTGTAGGGAAGGCCCGCTCAGTAGGGGGGCCATGGGCTGAGATGTGAGTCCACGTTCGATGATGAGCTCCCCCAGCCCCAGGCCGTGGGCCCACGGCAGCTCCTGCTCCGAGCGGGCCTTTCCTAACCTGCTATGGGAAGCTTCTTCACTCCCTCCAGGCACAGCTGTGAAGTCCTTTCCAGATGGAAAGGGGAGAAGGGGACGTCTCTGGGGTCACGCAGGCCCTTCTTGCCCACGCTTGGACGGGGGCCCTTCTGCTGGGGCTTCCTGGCCAGGAACTGATGTCATGGGCTGCTGGCTGGAGCTGGAAATCGGGTGGAGGGTGAATGGTGCAGAGCCCGGACCAGAACTGGGGCCGGCCCCACGGTGGTGGGTCTTCGCGGGCCTCCCCCGGACATGGTGGAGAAGGAAGGGAGGAAGATGGGTTTCAGATGTGGGGCCTCGGGGCTGAAGGCAGAGAGCACTGAGGACTCAGATGGAAGACTCTGGAACAGAGGGCTGGTGTCACGGGTCAGGGGATGCGTCAGGATCTCTGGTGTGGGCATCACATCATTTTCGGGGGCTCTCATAGGGGTCCCAGGGCGCACCTGGGCTGCGCCCGCCGCAGAGGCTCGGAGAGCTGACGCTCTGGTGACAAGGTCACCCACAAACCTGGGAGCCTGTCCCTGTGGAGGACGGCCTCCCGTTGGGGCTTTCTGTCGCATGCGGAATGAATGAGCCATGGGGAGTGGGGGTTTGTTCTCATGGCCCGTCGTGCCGGCTCGGGAAGCATGGGTTTGTCTGTGACTCGGGCCCTCCCTCTACGGCTGGCTCCTGGCCACCGCTCGTATCAGACCCGAACGTCTGCCTGTTGCCTCCTGCTGTCTCCTTATCTAGCCTGCTCCTAGGACATGGGGTCCAGGGGCCGTGGGTGTGTTCCCGTCCCCGGAGGGCCCTGCGCTGCCTTTGCAGGAGCACCTGGAAAGCCATCCACTGAGATGAAGCCATGGGCGGTGCCTTCTGCGAAATGATCAATAAACCTCTCATTTGTCCTGAGAATGTGGGTTTTCACTCTTCCGGGGTTTCGGGGAGAGCTGTAACTGTGATTTAGCTCCTCGTGGAGGCCGTGGCGGAGAACGTGCTCGCTCTGTCTTCCAGCTCCTTCGTCTGTAAAAATAATCATGAGGTCCCCATCTGTCTCCACAGAGAGTTCCTGAGTGCCGTGGGAATAGGATGATGTTTGGGGAATCATCCCGGTTTCCAGGGCAATGTCTGGGCTGGGAGGGGCCGCGAAATGTGGCCGGGGTAGGGTGTTGCAGGAAGGACCTGGAGGTGGTCCAGGCTCTCAGGCGGGCCTCAGCCGTGACCTCATCAGAAGGAAGCAGCTGGACCTGATAAAATGGTATTACTGCATTTCTCCCGATGCCCCAAGTCACCCCTCTGTCCCCAGGCTCATAGGCTTGGGCACAGCACGCTCCCCTCTCCCCTGCGTGGCCAGGCTCCAGGATCCAGGGATCCAGGAGACCTGGGGTGATCACTGGCCTGGAGACGGGGCCCTGTGCTGCCCATAGGAGTGTGGATGCTAAGGACAGCCCTCTAGGGGGCTCCCGGGAGGGGTCTGTGGGCTCTGTGGGGGAAGCAGTTCGTGTTCCTAGCTGAGAGGGCCCAGGCCGGCCTATGTGGGGTCAAGCACGATGAACTGGTTTGAATCCAAATGGAGGCATATCCAAAGTATGACAGGCATTCTTATTACAGAAATACACGTGGGGGGAAGAAGCCAAGTGGCTCTGGGACCACCCGGGGGACGACGGGCAAGAGACAGCAGACGCTCGGCTCATGTCCTGGCTCACTTCTCCAACCCTGGGAACTGGGGAGCTGTTAGAACATTCCACCTGAAGGTGGGTTCTTCTTCACCAGCAGCAAGCAACCACGTGGCCCTTTATAACCCACCGGTTGGGCCCCCAGTACAAGTGGCCATGCGCTCGCTCACCCCCACTGTGCACCCGCAGGGTCCTCTCGGGAGCTGCTCCCGCCGGGTCCGACGGCCCCCATCTCCCCTGTTCTTCTGCACGTAGTTCAGAATCTGAGGTCTTGCTGGGGCACCTGCCACTTTGGCCCAAACTTGCAAGGTCACCTCTTTATGCCTGAACTCTGAGCAATTCCTACGGGACACAGGGGGGTTGAGGGAGGCCTTGGAATCAGGGCACTGGAGGGCCCGTGCTGCACTGCCAAGGAGGAACTCATGCAGGTCCTGCCCCTCGTGCGTGGAACGGCTGCCCGTGGCTCGGCCGTCCGGCTGCTGTAGGTCATTTCCAAGGCGGCTTTCAGGGGCAGAGTGACCACAGCCTCTGTGATCTGGTAAGACACGGAAGAGGTCCCTGCCGCAGTGAGGTCCAGCCATCCCTGGGGTCCAGCCATCCCTGGAAGCGAGACATGCTCAGCTTCTCTGAAACGTGGCTCCAACTAAAGCAAGACGTTTTCCCGAGGCCCGGTGAGGGGTGGGGGGCTTGCGGAGAGCCTGACCATGCTTTCCTTTCCTGGAGGCGAGGCCAAGTTAGAATTTTAGAAGGCGGCTACCAAGTGGTTAATTCAGTGAGTCTTGTGTGTGTGTTTTTGAAACTAACATTTATGGGTGGTTGCTCCATGTTCAAAAATATCATGTATAATATTTATATACATAAAGTGAGACTTCGATAAAGTAGCAGGTTCGAGGCTATGGAGCTCACACACACTGGGGACACTGTGTTGAGCACAGGGGGAGTCTGAGCCCAAAGCCCTTTCTCGAAACAATCTCGCTGTATTTAGGTCACAGGCTTGAGAGATCCACGCCCACAGTGAGTCCTGGGACTTGTCCTGTTCTTGGGAGAGACCTGCTTTCCCTGGGCTGTAACCCTCACTTTCCCTGGTGGCTCTCCGTCCCACGTCCTGTGGCCACCACCGCACATCTGCTGTATGCTTTCTGTCTTCCGATGAAAGGGCAGTGGGCTTTGTGGGCAAAGGAGCAGGGCCCCCTCCCACAAAAAGTGAGTTCCGCACAACACTTGGGCGTGTCCTCTTACATGTAAATAGTAGAGTCTAGCTCTTGGGGGACCATTTGTTTTTCTTTCTTTATTCCAAATTTTGGTGGAATGTTCTGCCTCCTTCAATGGCTGTGTGGTTGGGAAAGGCGGTCCTTACGTTCTCCTTCAAACTTTGAGTCCACTCATCTCTGAACTTTTGTAAGATGTATCCTACAGGATTTTCGCATAGAATAAGATAAATACTGTGTTGAGCTGTGGAGAATCTCAACCTTATGTTTTTAGCTTTAGATTGCATTAAGGAAGATTCGAGATTTCCCTGGTCAGACAGCAAGCGTGCGGCGCATACATTCCTTTCTGCGGCGTTGCCCCCAGGAGAAGGAGGCGCGGGGCCCCAGACTCAACAAGCAGGGATGGGTTTCTCCGCTTTTAAGGGCTGGGTTTTGGAATGCCTCTCTCTGACGTTTCTGCATTCCACATGGGCAGAAGGAACCCGGCAGAACCTGTCAGTCATGATCATGATTGAAAAGGAAGAATGTTTTCTCTTATCTCGGATTTGAGCCAAGACACAGGAATCCAGCGGTGCCGACCGCCTCCACGCGCGGCCTCCTGCGGGACCGGCCCTCCCCTCCGCCCACATACCCCCAAGTCCGTGCCTTCATGTGAGCAGTTCGAGTCCCAGAGTGTCAGCAGGAAGGGACCTCAAACACACCAAGCCAGATAGCCACCGTTTCCAGAAAAGACGATGTGGCCCGGGAAGGACGGGAGGGCAGTGGCAGGCAGTGGACCCCCAGGCTGGGTAATTGGGCTTTCCCTCCTTCTCACAACCGGTGGAATTATTATTGGCATTCTGCAGATAAACAAGCAAACAAATACCGGTGAGCTGGAGTGACCTGCCCAGGTTGAACGGTGATTATTTGTGGCCTCGGATGCAGAAGAGGTCCATCAAGTGCCGGAATAATCCACTCATTCATTCATGTGTCTATGTGAATGCGAACCAAGCTCCGTCTCAGGGACAGCGGAACCTGGGGCATTTTTCCCCACGAAGACGCGGACAGACGGCTGTTGTCTTCAGGACCGCTCCATAGGAGGAGTCCCACGGCTCGAGGCTTCATCTGTTTGTCCCTTCTGGCTTGGCAGCCCCTCCCCGGGGGGCAAGAGTCACGTTCTCAGTGAACCGGCTCTCAGGACAGCAATGTTTAGGATGGTTCCTAAATCCCGATTTTCTTGCATGTGTGTCTGCTGCCCTACTAACTCCTGGGGTCCCCAGTAGGCGCCCCCCTTGCCCCCGCTCCCAACATGCCGAAGCTGAACTTGACGGCTTCCCTCCACGCTGCCGGAAGCGTTTAGTGCCAAGCACGTGGCCCGCACGCCCCTTCCTCTTTCCCTTCCAACTCTGTTCTGGGCTTACAGGGCCGATGGCACCTGCCTGCCTCGCTTGGGGTCAGGAAGCGCCCCCGTCTCCCTCAGCCTTCCCAGCTAAGCCCCCTGATTCTCGATCGGGGTCATCGTTGCCCTGGGCCTTGTGCAGTGCCTCTGCCCTCTGCGGGGTGGCGGGCCTAGCCAGCCCGGACTCCCGGGGCGCATCCCAGCGGGGCGAGGAGATCGTTTTCCCTTCTCTCGTCCCGGCCTTGCAAAAGACAGTCTTTCCTCTTTAATTGTATTTGCACATGACGGGGTTCTGAGGACGTGGATTGGTGCCTCCTTCACTGGACCCCGCCCTTCTGCGACTCCAGCCACGCCCCGGCTCTAATCGGACGGACAAGAACGCCGTGTGTGACATGTTTACAGCAACCTGCCTGAGTCGGCCAGCGGCCGAGGAGACCGACTTGGTCAGAAAGAAAAGTGGGCAACCGGCACTGTGACCGAGCCTCTGGCCCTGCCCATGGAGACGGTCCCTTCCAGGACCCCATCCCCGGGCGCACTCCAAACATGACAGCTACTTGTCACCCTGCAGGCTGGGGAGGGGCTGGCAACGGGGGAGGCACGGCACAAAATCTCTTGCAGGTATCAAAGTGCCTGCTGGGCAGGAAGGAGGCCGAGGAGAGGAACTTGCCAGAAGGAAGGCAGGGTATCTCACGTGGACCGGGCTGTCCCATAGGGGCTCAGAGGGGGGCGCTGGGGTGGGCCTGTGGCCCAGGGTGCCCTGGGGTGGCTAGTTAGCTCTCACCTGTGGGCAGGCAGGCTCTGACACCCTTGGCCGCGTGCTCCGGACACCCAACAGTCCACGGCGTGGAGCGGCTAGTGGCTCAGGGCGGCCAGGGCTCACCCCTCCATTGGCCCCAGGGCAGACTTTCCCACCCACAAGTACCATACTCCAGGTCCCTCTAGGGAGGTGCTTTTAGATGGAGGAACTCGGTCCTCCGGACACAGGATTCTTGGCTGAGGCAAGGAAAGAGGAAGGGAAGGGTCTGAAAGTCAAAATTATCCTCGCAGCGTTTTTCTTGGGCAGCCCCAAGGAAACGCAGGTCCCCGGCATGGGAGCCCTGAGCAGTGCTCAGAGTCTCGGGGCTCAGAAGCCCCAGAACTGCGGGGTCTGTGAGAAGGTCCCGGGAAGCAGGACGCGGGGGACACAGAGAGAAAGCTCGCCTTGCTCGTCTGCTCTGACCGGCAGGATCTCGCCTGCGGCGGCCTCTCTGGGTCCCTCCTCTTCGAGTCTGTGCAGCCCCCTGCCCTCCCTTAGCAGAGGACAGCGTGCACCTGATCCCGGGTCCCACACGCCGTGGCAGCGAGATCTTAGGCGGTTCCCTCTGTGTTGTTCGTCTGTATGAAGGCGTGGCCAGTGTGAGAAACGCAGGAGATGAAGGAGCAGAGCGCTGGGGGAGGGGGTGCCCAGGGCCTGGGGGTCCCCGTCTTGCATCCCTCTCTCCACCCCCCTGCTGTGTGCCTCGCGGCGATAGGCCTCTTCTCAGCCTCTAAATCAGGGCTCCTCAAACTATGGCCCATAGGCTGAATCTAACCATGGCCTGTTTTTGTTAATGAAGTTTTATTGGAACACAAACATTTGCTTATACACTGTCTGTGGCTGCTTCCCCACTACCGTGATGGCGTTGAGTAGTCGTGACAGAGGTCTATGGCTCTCAGAGCCAAAAATATGTACCGTAGGACTCTTTACAGAAACGAGTTTACTGATCCCTGCTCCAAACTCATAACATTTGGGATACATCCAAATTTGCCTTCCTGGTCTTTTTTCATTTCTTTCTCTATCCTTTCCCTTGGTGGTCTCCTTAAAATGATAACACTATTTTTCACCTGGTTAATTTGCTTCCACATCTAAACTTCAGCCTTTCTTCCAAAGTCTAGACATACAAATACTCATTGACTAAATTCAACGTGTTTAAACTGAAACTCTCTGTCATTTCCCCCAAATCTGCTTCTCTTCTGGATTACCTTCTTTTAGTTAACACAAATCCAATCCACAGAACTCAAACCCTGTGGTCAGTGGCATTTGCTGAGTCCCTCAGACTTTTTGTGCTTTATCTCTCTAATCTGGTAAAAGTGCTTGTCACCTGAGGAGAGGAGAAATGTCCTCTTCACAGGGTCGGGAAGTAGGGATAGAATGGGTTAATGTTTGTAAAACACTCAAACCTATGTTGACATGGAGAAAGGGCTCCTCATCCATCTGGAAGGAATGATGGATAGATGGATGGATGGTGAATGGATGGATGCATGGATGGATGGATGGATGGGTGGATGGATGGATGCATGGATGCATGGATGGATAGATGGATGGGTGGATGGATGGATGGGTGGATGGATGGATGGATGGATGGATGGATGGATGGATGGTGGGTGGTGGCTGGGTGGGAGGGAGGGTAGGTAGATGAGTGGTTGGGTGGGACAGGCTCCAACAGTTACATGAAGTTGGATATGGGTGCTGATATCATGAGAACTCTGCTTTAGGAAACTAATTACAGCAACAATGTACAAAATAGTTTAGAGGGAGGAGGGCTTGGAAGAGCACGTCCTCATCCCAGGTTACTAATGGTCTAGGCACTACGAGGATGGGCAAAGGTGTCTGAGAAGGAGCCAGGAAGATGCTTCTGGGGGACTGGACAGTGACCAGAGCTACTCAGGCAGAGGAGGGAGATAGAGCAGGGAGACTATGAGGGACTCTGCAGAGGTGACCTCAGGTTTGAGCTCTGGGGACTGGGACTACCGTTAACCAAAATAGGGTAATCCAGAAGAGAAGCAGGTTTGGGGAAAATGGTAAAGAGTTTGAGTTCAGACATGCTGAATTTAGTAAACATATTCTTGTAAAGGTATCCCATGTTCCAGAAAGTAATTTAAGGTGGCTTATCTAAATACATACTATCCAAACGAAGGAATTTAGGAATCCAGGGCTACGGGAACAGGATGAAGCTTGGAAGGTCACTAAAAGTGAGCCAAGGAGACTGAAGAGGGGACTGAAGAGGAGAGCCATCTGCCTTCCAGGGCTTGTGGGAGGCGGTCAGAATGGGCTCATGTTTGCAGAACACTCAACCCTGGGTGGACACAGAGAAAGGTTCCATGAATGCTCCCGATTCCTTGCTGTTATCTTGACTTTATTCATTCCTTTATTTATACATGCGTTACCAGCCCGATAGAGTCTAAGATCCCTGAGGGTAGGAGCTGTGAGCTGTGTCTTATTGCAATCCTCCTTCCCCCTCTCCCCCAGCTCCTACTACACAAACACGGTGGAGTAGTGGTCAGCCAGTTAGTCTGGATGACTGAATGAGTGACCTGGACCCCCTTAGGTTGGCTCCTGTCTGAACATCTGGTCTTTCTGGTGCGTGGGCACAGTTCCTGCCGTGATGTGACCTGGCCACAGTTCAGCCCCAGAGCAGGTCCAACCCCGTGTGCATGCGCAAGACTTGGCGTGTGCGCCGCAGGCACAGGGTGCTGGAAACAGGACCGAATGGGCACTCTGGGGGACAGAGGAAAGGGCCTGTAAAGTTTGTCGAATGTTTTATTTAGTGTGAAATTATTTCTCACTTTGAGTTTTTTTCCTTAGCAGTAGGCATCCAGACCATGCTTAATTTAATAATGTATTTGCTTATTACATGCTGTGATTTGCAATCATAAAATCTCCTAGGATTGTACTGAAAGTTGGCAGAGGTAAACACACCATATGTAATCCCTTCAAAACTGGGAATTTTGGATGTCAAGTAATGGATTGTTACAGTAAATTTTATTATTATTACTTTTGTTATCCACGTGGGCATTTTAAAATTGAAAATTAGTATAATTTTTTAATTTAAAAAAGATTTTCAGATCCTTAAAAATACACCCACTTCTATTTTTAGGTTTCTTGACAACTTGATTTTTGTAAAGTGAGTACCTACAATAATTCCTTCCACTTTCCCAAAATCTGGGGAGCAACTTTCGCTCAGGAGTCAGGGGAGACGTATTCAATCAGGTCTTCATTTCTGTGCCTAGACAGAGAGATTTATCTGCCTCCCTAGGAATGAGGTCTGCGTATTATTACTTGCTCTGCAATGTCCAATTTGGTCTTTGATCTTTGGGCCATTGTTAATTTTATGGTTTACACAACTCAAAGTGTCAGACAACTGCGAAGTGTTTGCTCAGGAAAGAAAACCAGAGCAGGATGCCTCCGCGGCTCAGCAGCCCTCGCGAACATGCAAGTCTAGGGAGACTCCAAGCAAATATTTGCACAGCAAATTGCATATTCCAAGGCTATGTACTCACATGAAATTCTCTCACCAAGGGCCCCAGAGACTCTGGCATCCTGCTACCTCTCTGGGAAGGTAGAGGTGGGTGATCGGTCTGCTTTGATTAGCCTGGAGTGCTCTGGACACACAGAGCAAACACCTGAGTGTGTCCTGCCTGCTGTGGGAGCCACGTGGATCTGTGTTCCTCATGGGGCAATTTGGAGATGCTCCCCTGGGTTCCCTGTGTGGGATTGGCGGTGGGGTGGCTGTTTGGGCAGATCCGGGAACAGTGCAGTAGAGACTGGATTTGGGAGTGGGAATTGCAGGGAAGAGGACAAACATCTGGTGAGTACCACTATGTCCATCACTAAATTTAACTTCTCGTTTAATTTCCACAAAAGCCTGTTAAGGGCTAGAGTTTCCCACTTTGTGGCATAAAAGCGGGCACCCTGGCCACAGTCACGTGACTGGTGAGGAGTGGAGCTGGGAGCTGTATTCAGGACCGTGTGCGTTCCAACCTGCTGAGTTTTGCACAGTGTCACCGTCTGGCTGTGACTTCCCCTGCTCATCAGATGAGTCCCCTGCTCCAGGGGCAGCCTGCCTGGCCTTGCAGCTTGAGGATGGTTCCCATCATGCCTAGTTCTCGTCTCTGTCTTAAGGGCGGGGGCAGGGTCCCATAGACCCATGATCTGGACACTCATAGACCCATGATCTGGACACTGATTCTTCATCGAAGAACAGAGGGGATCATTACAGCAAACTGGCGACTCTGGGCTGGCCCCGGGATGGATTTGGGAGCTCTACAGGTGTTCTAAGGTCAAATCGAGGGCAGCCATCGATCTCGGGGGTCCTCGCACAACTCTCCTTGGAGTAACTCCGGGTGAGAGTGCAGGGTGTGATTTGGTCAAGGGTAGAAAAAGATGTGGGTGTGCGTTGTATAAAACTTTCATCCCTTCGAGAGGTCCGTGGATGGTTTTGTTGCTGAGGCCTCCTGATCTGTGTTATGAGGTGGGCGCTGGCCAGCAGGCAGGCCATGGCCCATAGAATTTTATGGAGTCATGAGGGAAAGGCATCCTTTAGAGCCACAGAGTTAAAGACCACATGCATTTCTCAGGCTTCCAGCTCTTCTGGTTGCCAGAATGGAACTCATGGGTATTTGGGGTTCAGGTTCCAAGCACAGAGGAGCGTGGGGAGCAGGAGGGGCGTGCAGAGGGCCGAGGAGGAGAGGACATGCAAGGACAGAGTGGTCACGCGGCCACGAAAGCCTGGGGCACTCCCCAGGGGCTCTTACACTGCTGGGCTGATGCGGAGAGTCTGGTGGGTGGTCCAAGGTAAGAGCATCAGTACAGTCTTTCAAGGCCAAGGGCGCCCAGGCTCCCGAGGCTCAGTGTCCATGAGGACGAAACCACGCAACCACCTGGCTGCTGAGACTGTGTTCTCTTGCCTGATAGCAAGGGGCTGGGATGTTCTCTGGGTCTACTTTAAGAACCAAGTCCTCTGTCTTTGGAGCTCCGTGAAGAATCCAAATTGTTACTTGGTGTTTCCTTAGGATATCAATCTTTGGAGGGTAAATAGTGGAATGTGGTTTGAGTTATGTGGTTTTTTGGCTTTTTGGCCAATATCAGATGTGTATTTCTTACTTGAAGCTGAAAGGAGCATGGCTTTATATGGAGATTTTTTTTTTAATTTTATTTTTATTATTTGCCCAAGGGGTACAGGTCTGTGAATCATCAGGCTTACATCTTTCACAGCATTCACCAAAGCACAAACCCTCCCCAATGTCCATAACCCATCCACCCTATCCCTACCCTCCCACCCCCCAGTAGAGATTTTTAACTGACATTTGACTGGACACCTTCAGGTGTCAAAATGAAGCAGAATTAACCTTTCTGTCCTGTTCACACATTATAATTACTACCACATTCCAATATTTATGTACACTGCTGGGTTACCATTTCTAGAAGGTCTTAATCAAATGGTTGAAAAAATACATTCTGCCTCAGGTCTGTCAACTGGCCAGTATTTTCCTATTATGCACAGTAATGACATGTTCCATTATTAAAGCAAACCTGACCTTTCTAAAGGAAGGCCCAATCAAATGTCATAGTCGGTATTCCAAAATGGCCTTGTAAAAACGCATGAAAGCAATCTTGGGAGAAGCCATTTTCCAAGAAAAGCCAAGTCAGGATCTTGTGAAACCTTGCTGGGGTTTTAGTTTTCTCTATCAGATTACATCCTGGGTTTCCGAGGGGATTACAGATTACAAACCAAAAGGAAAGCCTTTTTTCGAGTTGGAAGAAAAGCAAATAAAATATGCAAGATGTTTATATTTCCAACAGCTCCAGTGTATATACACATACACGCACACACACATCCTCACACACCACTAAGAACATAAACTTTTTAATGAGTGCCTGCAGTCCTACCATTTTCTGTGCACGAGTCTTTAGCATAAAAATCAAATTGCATCTGGAGTGGTTCAACAGTGGAGAGGAGCGAAAGGCCCCAAAATCCCTCTGCTTGCCTGAAACCTGTCCCAGCTCCTTGAAAGTGACCATGACCTCTTTCCGTGCGTGGCCACTCCTCCTACTTAGGAGGCCTCTCTGGCTCTCCCTCACTTACCTGCCCCAGGAATGCATGCCGCACGAATGCAGATGTGTCTGTAGGAAAATGGAACAAGCAAGCACTTTCCAAAGGGATGACCTCTGCAGTCCTCAAAAGACACCAGTGCCCAGAGACACCGCATCACTCTTTCCATTTTGAAGGGGAAGCTCAGGTGCCCTATTGTACTTCTGAGTCTTCGTTGAGCTCTGAACTCTCAAGAACACTCGAGACTGACTGTCCTCTGAGTTCAAAATGAAGGAAAATGACTTCCATGATTAAGACCCAGGCAGAGGAGGATGAAGGTCTATTTCATAAAACTACTTACCGATGGATTTGAGGGTTGCCTCCCATCCGCCCACTGCCCACCATCTTCCTCTGGGATTCTGGGCCCCTTTGCACCGCTGCCCACCCATCTGCTGGAAATGGTCTCTTTCTGTAGGGCTGACCCTCCTTCCTGCCCTTCCACCCCTCTGCTTATTTTGTTCTGCTAATGCCTTTGCTATGTGAACCTATTTTGACTGGTTCTCCAGTCAAAACTGACCTCACCCAGATGAGGATTGCAATCCTACACCCCCTCCCTTCCTGGCCCAACCACCCTGTCCTGGCCGAATTCCCCACTCCCCCAGGGGACCTTCTACTTTAAGTCAAAAGAACATAGATGGCTTGAATGCACTTAAAAGTTACCCACCCATCTTCCCAAATGAGACTGTGAACATCTTGAGGGCATTTCATTTTTATAAAAATATTTTTTGTCTTGCCTAGCATGTGATTACAATACTTGCTTGAATGTTACTTGTTGAATAAATAAAGGAATGCATCGGGCCTGCATGAATGTATGAGTCCTGTTCCCAACTCTTAAAAACAGGGCAATTTCCATTTTATCTGTCGTGGATGTAACAACACTCATTCCATAGATTCCTCTGATACCAGTAAGAATTACCAGGGACACAAGCTTGCACTAGGCACTCAGGAAACATCAGCTCCCTTTCCTGGTGGCTTTCAGCAGCTTGGTATCTTTATATAATGGTATCTTTATATAAATGTTACTATTTCGGGCGCCTGGGTGGCTCAGTGGGTTAAAGCCTCTGCTTTCCGCTCAGGTCATGATCTCAGGGTCCTGGGATCGAGGCCCGCATCGGGCTCCCTGCTCATCAGGGAGCCTGCTTCCTCCCCTCTCTGCCTACTTGTGATCTCTCTCTCTCTGTCTGTCAAATAAATAAATAAAAAATCTTACTATTTTGTACTTTATATACATTTTACTATTACTATTTATATCAGCATTTTACTATTGGCTGGGTAAGAGTCTGTATCTTACCCCCAGGAGAGGGACTATATCCTATAACCTGTGTGTGTTGGCATCTCCTTTCTCCCCAGTGGGAGTTCCAAGCATAATTTCAGCTGCTTGAGGAAGCAGGTGATTTACCTGAGCCAGTTCCACTCATTTCCTCAGGGGCAGTGAGGGCAGGGGCAAGGCTGTCACCGTGTCCCTCCTGACACTCACCTTCTGTGATCTCGCATCATGGCCTCACCCCGGGCCTGGACCACGACAGGACCCCCGTCTGATCTGCCTGGAGACTGAGCTCCATCCACAGGTCTGACCCTCCCATCCCATGGGCTGTGCTGTGGCCATGTCTGCGGCCAGAACCTACAGCAGTGATGTCCAGTAGGTCATTATCATCCCCAGAGCCCGGAGGAACAGAGGTGTCCTAGGTCACGGTGAGAAATAGTTTCCTTCCAACCTAGAGTGCACGCGCACATGTACACACACACACACACACACACCCCTCTGAAGCGAGCATCTTATGAAAAGCACATATGATGTATTCTGATATTCTGTTATTTTTATTCCACTCCAGGCAAGTCTAGTCTATTTCAATTTTTTAAATGTCGGCCGTGGCTCTCTACATTGATTTCGCATGAATTTACCTCAGTGGCTTGAGACCCTCCATTGGCAAAACAATGTCTTAGGCAATTACCTGGAAGAGGTGAACATACGCAGGTGGTTAGACTTCGTGCCACAGCAGCTGCAAGCAGGACCGGGACTAAGTTCAGGCAAGAAAGCTGCCTGATTTAAAGGCACAAAATTTAAGGAAGTGCTCAGTCTCCAGACCTGCAAACCTGAGGGAAGGAGCTTCTGTTCCATACCCTACTCACCACGCTCACTGCCACTAGCCCAAGCCCGGTCCCTACGTACAATCACCCTGTTCTACAGATGAGACCTGTGTCACCGGGGGACCATGCCGTGTCCTCAGCCCTGGTGGCAGAGGCAGGCTTCGAGCCGGGATCTGGCTGACTTCCCAGATGTTGGGAGCTTCCTGCCCCGCCCTGTGGGGGTCCTTGGGAGCCACCGCCCGACAGCCATGGAACAGTGTCCTCGCGGGGGGACTCCACTTCCGTGAAACAGCAGGGAACCACAGCCGGGACTAGGCAGTGGGGCCACGCGGAGATGAACGGGTTAAGTTTCTGAGGACAGG
Organism: Ailurus styani; assembly: GCA_002007465.1. NCBI lineage: Eukaryota > Metazoa > Chordata > Mammalia > Carnivora > Ailuridae > Ailurus > Ailurus styani. The sequence goes on along the minus strand of LNAC01000088.1, from coordinate 2,626,589 downwards.
GCTGGGTATCTTGGTTTGGCGGTTTCTTAAAACACAGGTCGTATTCCACAGCCTGCGGGCTGGATAGGCTTAGCCCTTTGTGCTTGTGAATGAGTCATTTCCCACCCACCACGACCCTACCCAGAGTGTGGTTGACGGAGGACAGAATCAGCGGGACAGTTGGAGCAAACGCCCAGGGGCGAGGGGGGGCGGTGCAGCTCCCGAAGAGCAGGCCTGTGGGCCCAGGCTCAGCTGTCATACAATTAAGTATGTCCTAGGTTAGAGGCCACGGGTGGCGTGGGAGGACCACGGAGTCCCCCCGCCATGGTGATTCTCGGCTAGGCCCCCCGCTCCCCCGAGGTCTCCTCACGGTCCACTCATCCACCTGTTCATCCCTCCTCCTTCCCTTCCTGTGTGTTGCCCGTCCTGCCAGCTGGGCTGCTGTGGCTCTTCTCAGGTCAAGGGGGAGCCTGCCTCCCTGGCATAGATTGTGGCCGGTTGTGGCTAAAAGAGCCTGAACTTACATCTGACCCATGGGCTTCCAGCCCCTTGCGAGCTCATGCAGGAATCATGACTTAATTAGATCACCTCCAGACACCGCTCTCTCTGCATCCGGTCCATCAGCCCCTTGTGCAAGGGCTCGGAGCTGTAATGCATACCGAACACCTTCTACAACCCCCAGCCGACTGTCACAGGGAACACAGGCTTGCAACACATACTTGTTGCAGGACTGAAGACCCCACATAAGGATAAATCCAATCAAGAGAATCCAGGTGGTACTTGAGGAAGTCGGTCCGAGTCCAGCAGGGGAATAGAGGCTTCAGGTCAAGGGGAGAGGTCCCTGTTTGCCCCTGTCAGTGGCTGAGAGTTTTAGTGGGGATGGAACCTAGATTCAACTTTTGGTTAATTTACTGCAACTTTCTGAACTTTAGTTTCCATATCTGTGAAATGGGGGCAATAAAGCCCTGACCTCCTTAGTGGGTTTTGAGGGTTAAGTGAGGTGATGAGTGTAAGACCCAATCATGATGATGAATATCAGCTGGTGTTTGCAATTTGGGCTTAGCTGTGTCCTTGGCAGAAGGCGGCTGCTCTCCCACACCCCTTTACAGGTAGCTAGGAACAGAGCTGTCCAGGGCTCCCTGTTGGTGACCTGCCCTTCCCCGCACGGTGGCTCTCAGAGAACAGGCTATGGGCTGTGGGTGGATGCCCTCACCTGCACTTGGCAGTCCCATCTGAAACCCGCCAGTGGCTGTGGCTGAACCTTTCCCAACCTGAAGTCAAGGTGGGGTTCGGACACCAGAATTTTGTGTTCTCTGACACCAGAATTTTTAACACTTTGAAATCTAAAGTAGTCTTCCAAGACTGGCAGGATGTGCACCTCCACATGATTTTTGTCTAGGGAACCATAAATGAAAATCAGATAAATTCTCTCTCTCTTGATCACCCACGCCATACGTGCTCTGAAAATTTGGAAAACACAGAGAAGTGGATCTATGCATACACACACCAGTCCCAGTGTCGCTAACCAGAGAGGAGACATTGTTGATAACCTTGTTTTACGGCAACCTGTCTTCTTGAATACGTTCTCTTTATGTAAGTGAGGTCCCTATATAGGTAATTTTAGAACTTTTGTGGTTGTCATTGTCTAACATGATCATATAAATATTTCCCGGTCCTAAAGATACTTGGTCAATAAACTAAAGTCTGTATTGCACAGCATGGGCTGAATGGGTTCTGATCTATTCACCCTGCCCCATAATGTTGGACAGAGATTGTTCCAGAATTTTCTCTGTGGTAAACACTGGTGTGGTAGGCATTATGAATGTATTTTATATCAAATTCTCCTGACACCTTCCCTGAAGAACATTTCGCTTAGGTCTGATGCGGTTCCTAAGAAGAGAGAGATGGGATGTTTACATTCTTCCCAGAGAAAATACTTGTTCCCATGTCGGCCTTTGTCGCCGGACGGTGTCGGTGTCTTCCTGGGCTCCCCAGTGCCTGCTGCAGATTTTCCACGCGGAGGGGAAATGCCGATGTTCTAAATCATGGGAAGTAGCGCACTTATAACAACAACAATGACCAGGCGCTGCAGGTCACCGCCTGACTCCTCACTGTGGCCCCGTGAGGTGAGTGTGGTGATGGTTTTTACAGATGAGCAGATGGAGGGTCAGAGACGCTCAATAACTCACCCCGAGCCTTGGAGCTGGTGAGTGGAAGGTAAACTTGGAAAGAGCCATGCACATACTCCCTGGGGAAATCATGTCCAAAGGAAAGAAAACACAGCCAATTGCATTGACCCAATCGCCTTGCCTGGGGAGGGGAGCTGGGTAGAGACAAGTCAGGATGTATCCATTTTTCATTTGTGAAGCTTGGTAATCAAGAATGCAAATTTTCCTAACTTTCATGCATACACTCATTCTTCTGCTCAAGGACTCATCTAGTTACTAATTTGATCGACAGATATTAATGGAGCCTCTACCAGATACCAGGTGGGGAATGTAAGGGTGAGCAAAGCAGGCTGTCCCTGGTGACTCATGAGGAGGCAGACGCCGGATCATTTCACACACACGTGCACACGCACCCACACTTTAATTACAACTGTGATAACTGCCCTAAAAGGCACGAGTTGTTCTGAGGAGTCAGGGACATGGTCTCTGGGCAAGGAATATTTACTAAAACCTAGGGAACAGCAGGAGTTATCCAGGCAAGAAGGAATAGGCCACATCAGTGGCAGTGGGCGTGTGCACCAGCCCAGAGTCAGAAGAGCAGGGTCCGTTGACTATGTCGGCTGGTGGACCACATCTGGCCCACCATCTATTTTGTCAATAAAGTTTTATTGGAATGCAGCCATGCCCATATGCCTAGGTATTGTCTGTGGCTCTTTGTGTGCTACAACAGAGACCCCGTGGGCCCCTGATCCTAAAATACTACTATCCGGCCCTTTGTGGACAAGGCCTGACAATCCCACCTCTGGAGAAGTGGGACAGCATCTTTGGGGCGTGGTGAGCGGGGGCCCACCAGCCTAGCAACAGAAGAAGGGTGAGCTGATAGGCCTTGCCAGGGTGGAGGCCACACGCAGGAGTCTGATCCTTCCCTGAGCAGCAAGAGGGAGACATTGAAGGTTTTGTGCAGAAAAATGTATGGATGTGTGATTTTAAAAGATTATACTTTTCATCTAACGTCCCTAATGCTCAACTTTTAGGCTTCCTTTCCTTGGTTTATAAATAGTAAATGGTCACTTAATAAAAATTTGTTAAATACAAGAACAATAAATGTATTTCATTGCAAAAAGTTTCAGTGGTAATCAGATTTAATAGGAGTACAAAAATTTAGTGGGACCTTTTTTTATTTTTTCAGTCCCTTCTTGATTTTCAACTCAAAGTGAAAAATCAGCTCTCCTGAGGTCTTGGGCTTGCTGGCTTTTGGACTGGAACTACCCGCCGGCCCTCCTGGGTCGCGGGCTTGTCAGCAGAAGATTCTGGGACTTCTCAGCCTCTGTAATTATGCAAGGAGCCAATTCCTTATAACAATCTCTTTATACATATGTCTTTCTGTGTGTATGTATGTGCACATGTGTATGTGTGTGTGTATGTCTGCGGGTCTGTGTGTATTCAGTTCCATTCTCTGGAGAATCCTGGCCAATAAGTATTTTCCTCAGTTGCCACCTTCCTCAGCTTACCCTTTGCATTATTATTTTCTTAATGTTTTCCTTTAAACTGACTTCCTTATTTTGTAGTAGGTCATAAAGGAACTTGGTATCTGTGCTTGAAATTGAAAAGCACCGTCACCACGAACAGAAGCCGAAGAATGCTGTGCCCTGTGGGTTGTCACTGTGGCTGTGTAGGCTCAGCCTCCGAGGCCTGCTCTTCTTTTCTAGTAAGTAGGGAGATTAGCACGTGTTGGGTGTTAAAGACAGATGAGCAACAAAGACAGATGCAACACCAGTGAAGTCCTCACCCTGTGATTTATGATTTTAAGCCTTATGCTTGTCTCTTATGGGCCGGAGCCGAGGCTGGTCCCAGCCCCTGTGAGCCCACTTATAGCCTCGGCTTCCCTCAAAGGTGGAGGTCAGCAGAAGGCCAGCCAATGGTTCTTTCTCTCTTTTTGTTTAAGATTTATTGATTTATTTGAGGGAGAGAGAGAGCAGGGGGAAGGGCAGAGGCAGAGGGAAAGGGAGAATCTCAAGCAGATTCCACACGGAGTGTGGAGCCCAACACAAGGTTCAATTTCATGACCCTGAGATCATGATCTGAGCTGAAATCAAGAGCCTGAAGCTCAGCAGACCGGGCCACCGAGGAGCCCCCAGGAAGTGGTTCTTAAAACTTTCTTTTAATACAAATCGCCAGAGGAGTTTATTAGAAATGAAGTTTCTGGGCCTCCCATCCCCAGGGGTTCTGATTCGGGGGCAGGTCGGGAGCTGACCCAGTTCCCAGGTGCCTGGGCATTCTCGTGCACGTGGTGGTGGCTGGTCTGAGAGCTGATCTGTGGAGGGTCTGGGACAAGCACAGTCCTGGATGAAGGGCCTCCAAGCAAACAACCATAAGTAGCTCCCAACCAACCCAAGGGAATGTTCTGGCTTCATTCTTGCAGGGATGGTTTGGAAAAGTAATCTGTACGCTATAAATGTTCACATAATTCCACCTCTTTCTAAGAGTGATTTTGGCTTGAAGCACTTTATTGCTGAATTCCTGGAATGAGAAATTGTTAGATCTTTACTTAAAGCAAAGAAAAGTAAAATACAGAACACATTAAGAATTACCTGAAGGGAAGAAGGGCATATGCCGTCTGATTTCGGGGATACCAAATAAACGCAGGCAGTGAGGAATCAGCAGTTCTCTTGTCCGCGGGGAATCCCAGCCAGTGTTTCATTTTCGCTCCCTCTAATGGGCTCAATGGTGGCCTGAGAGATTATGTCCATGTCCCGTTCCTGGAACCTGCGAATATTACCATATATGGCAAAAGATGTAATTAAATCCAGGATCCTGGGAGGAGGAGCTTGTCCTAGACTATCCCGATGGACCCTAATCCCATGCCACGTGTCGTTAGAACAGTGAGGTGGAGGGAGGCCACACAGAAGGAAGAGAAGGGGGAGCCAGGCACCCACACGCCAGCGGATACCCAGAACCGCCAGACTCCAGAAGGCGCAAGAGAGGATTCTCTCCTGGGCGTCTGAGGAAGCATGGCCCTGACAACACCTTGACTTCGCACGTCTGGCTTCCAGAACTGTGAAGGTAGACATTGCTATTGTTTAAAGCCACCGAGCTTGTGGTCATTGACGGCAGCAGCCTCAGAAAACTAATGCACAACCCGAGCAGGATCTGGAAACGAGACTCAAGGGGCTGTTGATACGACTTTCTATAAACAAGGCAAAGCTCATGGTTCCCTGGGACGACAGTCAGACTGAACTACTTTGTTGTTCACAGAATAACGACACACACACACACACACACACACATGACTGTGTTACACAGACACAGACACAGACACACACGGCTATGTTACACACACGACTGTGTCACACCAACACACACACATGATGGTGTTACACAGACACACACGAGTATGTTACACAGACACACACACACGACTGTGTTACACAGACACAGACACACACGACTGTGTTACACAGACACAGACACACACGGCTATGTTACACACACGACTGTGTCACACCAACACACACACATGATGGTGTTACACAGACACACACGACTGTGTTACACAGACACACACAAGCACACACATGACTGTGTTACACACCCACCCACACACATGACTGTGTTACACAGACACACACACAAACACACACACAACTGTGTCACACCAACGTGGCTCTTCTATGCTCTTACCTGGGCGGGTTCGGCGGAGCTAGCAACGCTCCCCTCTGGCTGGGCCATGTCCAGTCAGCCACGGACCACTCTCCACCCCAGAGGACGCACAGACCTGTGGGCACCATTCTTACCCGACGCTGAGAGGCAGTGGGGACAGAAGCTGGGCTCTCAGGAAAGGTCCAGAACAGCACAGCCCGACGGAAACACAATGTGAGCCGCATCCATAACCTTCAACTTTCTGGAATCTCTATCCAAATATTTTTTAGCAGGTGAAATTAATGTTAATAATGTATTTTATTTAACTCAGTGTATCTCAAATATTATCATTTTGTCATGTACTCTGTATAAAAATGACCAGTGAAATATTTTACGTTTTTTTTTTCTAGTGTTAAGTCTTTNAGGTGAAATTAATGTTAATAATGTATTTTATTTAACTCAGTGTATCTCAAATATTATCATTTCGTCATGTACTCTGTATAAAAATGACCAGTGAAATATTTTACGTTTTTTTTTCTGGTGTTAAGTCTTCGAATTCAGTGAACGTGTCAGAATTGCATCTCGATTTTGCACCTGGCGGATTACAAGTGCTCTCCAACCACGTGACGAGAGGCTTCCATGCTGGACGGTAGAGGCTAGGGCTCACGCGGCTGCGGAAGAGCGGCCCTGGGGGCTGCTCTGATCCCTCAGCTCTGTCATTCGATCCACGTGGCCCCTGACGGCGACCCCTTGCAACTATTTCCAAGCTTGCAAAAGCCCATGAAGGAAGATGCTCCCAAGAGCAAAGCAGACCCTAGAGTGGCAATGACATCCATGGTCCACGGATCCGCCAATCTTCCTACCAGTTCTGAGTGAATTCCCGGGCCCGACGGGGATTCGATGCCGTTGAGGTCCTGAAAGATCTTAGATTGTGAGACCTTCTAGACCCAAATTCCCTCCTGTGGCATCCGTGCGTGAACGGGCTGGACATGCCAGACTTGAAGTGTCTTTAGAGAGAGGAGGGGACGAGAAATTGGTTTCCCTCTCTTTGAATGGAAAGTTAATTGCTTTTTGGAAAGTTGTTTTCAGCCCGATGAGGACCACACAGAGAAGAAAGAAGCATTGCCCTCCGATGGGAGCTGAGCCAAGAGGGACAATAGCCGTCTGCTTTTCTGAGCCTGACGGACATTGAAGGCAACCCAAGGCGGGACCATTGTTCATGCTGACAGCTTAACAGCAGGCTCGAGGAAGAAGAGGCCATGATGGCAGTGGGGAGCCATAAACACTTAATCTGTCACAGAAACTTCGAGGGAATCAGGCGCCATGGAGGCCAGACCCAACCCTTAATTGTTGGGTAATTCACTGTCTGGGGCTGCGTGTCTGCACCCGGCCGAGGCCCGCGCAGGCGTGAGGGCGGCACAGGGAGGGTGTGCTGGCGTCCGTGTCGTGGAGACGTGGGCACTATGATGGATACCCAGCTGTCCACGGTGCTGGTCTCATTTATTCAAATTAACCGGTGCCCGGAGCTGGGAAAGGAACGGATCTGGACTCGGACAAAGATGAATTGAGGCAGAAATGGAAGCTGCAACCCAGAAGACCATCATCATCAGGCCGCGGGGATTTTATTAGCTAATCACGGCCGTGAGCTTGGACTTCCGGAAATGTTGCTGTGATTGAATGGGCACCTTGTCCCCACTCGGATTGTCGGATGCGTGTTTAGCGATGTGGGTGGGAGCAACATAGACTGTAACGGGCATATCACGACCTTCTCTTTTTCTAGCGTGTTCCTTTGGTTGTTCCAGTACCGTTGATGTTTGGCTGTTGAGGAGGAGGTTTCAGGTCATAATGTTAAACCTACGTGGAAACCGCCCCCCGAGACCAGGGGCCGGCGTTACTTAAAGTGCTAAGCATCTTTAGGAGTGGCTAAGCATCTCCTACCAGCTACGAGGAGCTGGTGCTCTTTGGGGGCCTGCAGTGAGCGTCCAGCCTGGGAAAGGAACCACCATGGTCATGACCCTGCGGTGCTCTGGCGGCCGTCAGCACCTTTGTCTTGTGCACATTCTGGGGTCTTGGTATTTGCCTTTTTCCCTCTTGGCTACATCTTCAGCACCTTGACTGAGGGCATCCACTAGAAGCTCTGATCGTTTTATTCTCCCCACCCCTGCAGTCCCAGAAGCAATCCTAGTTCCACGTCGCCTGGGCCTTGACCCTGGCTTTCAGGCGTGTACTGTACGACTCACATCCTCCTGCCCGCTGCGTGACATCCGCCTGCAGGTGCCCTTACCTGACAGCGTCCGGCACACGGAGGGTGTTTCCTGTCCCTCCTGAGGCTTCCCCAGCGGGCAGACTCTGCCAGGACCCTACTGGACCGGCTGGTAGTGTCGGAGTTCGTACCTCAGACAGCGACTCTCAATCAGCAGGGCAAGGAGCCAACCAGTGGCTGGAGACTTTGCCTGAATCCCCAGAGGGACTGTTCCTGAGACATCCCATCCTCTTCTCAGAAGCTCCCACGCAGGATCCCCGAGTTCCTTTCAGAGCGGACACCTTAGTAACACAACTCATGCGGCTTCTTGTCTTGCCTGGACTCCCTCCAGCCCTGCCCACCCTGCCCATGGTAGTCTTGCTGCTCAGGGCTACTATTCTAGGGTCTCTTTTTGGGGGGGCATGGAGGATGGGGAGCGCCCCGAGTCCTGGCTCCCACCAAGGGCCACCCCTCTGAGCGACTGCATGTGTCCAGGGCACGGGGCGCCGTGCGGAATGGTTTGGAAGCATCACTGGCTGTGATTCTCACCATGCTTCTGTCGGCAGGGACTCTTTTGACCCCCATTTTATAAGGAGGATCCTGAATCCCAAGGTGAAAGGGTCCGCTCAGCCTGGTTATACAGCTCGGTCTGGGATTTTAATCCAAGCGGTCGGGGTCCGGTTCTGCAACACACAATACTGCCTCCACGATTAATCAGTTTCTAAAAATAAGTGAATTTGCCTTGTGCTCTTGAGTCTAGGAATGTGCTTTGCTGAAATGCTGTGTGGGTCTCAGACTCTCTGCAGTCTAGCTTCTGCCTGGAGTCAGTGAGGGCAGAAAGCAAGGAGACCGCGGTGGATCTAAGTTAATACGGAGGAAGGACTGGCCCGCTCGGTGCCCTTAGACTGGTCATTTTTTAGGATAATTAAAAATGGATTGAAACGCAGAGATCCCAGACTCCCTGCAGGACGTGTGTTTCCTCCGAAGGCAGCCTATTAAGAGCCCTCCCGCATTCTTTCTGTGCAATTTGATGGTGCTGATAAAACCATTTATCATCTCGTGAGCTGCTCTGACTATCTTATTTGAGAATATGACTGGAGGCCCCAAATTTAGCAGATCCTGACATGCCTTCATTAGGCCATCCCAAATCTGGGCCCCAGCTTCTGCTGCAAGGTGGGGCTGGACTCCAGGAGCACCTAGCTACCCGCCCCCGCACCGTCCCCAGATACAGCATCAGAACAACACAGAAAAAGGAGAAATCCTGTGTTGCCAGGAAAATAGAAAGTGTGCCATCAGCAGGCTGGAAGGAGGAGGAAATTCTGCAGGCTGGAGGCTCTGAGACGTGTGTGACCAAACGGCTTTACAACCAGGTTCCTGGTTGACGGGGCCGTGTTTCTCCAAGGGGAGCCCGAGGACCAGCATCATCGCCTGATTATAATTGTGATGAATCTCAGGAGTATTGCATCAAAACCAGAATCCTTGGGGGGGCGGGGGGTCAGGCATCGCGTTTTCCTTCGGCTCCCAGGAGTCCTCTGCACACACAACACAGACAGCCCAAGGAAAGTGGGTGCACAGATTTTCTTATCCCATGGTGATGGAAACCGGGGAGGATTGTGGCTGCTGGAGCCCCAGGGTGGAGCCTTTTGAGCTTCTCTGTTTCGCTTCCCCCTGCAGGCGGGGCGCTGCGGTGACTTACAACATTGCCGGGCTTCTCCTTGGGAGCTCATGTCCCCCCTGGTACTTCAGCCCCTAGGAATCAGCAGGGCCCGCGTAGCCAGGGTGCACCGTGCTGGCGTTCACTGCTGGCGGGCTCTGGTGATTTTCAAGCCCCGGACTGGGCCGCGGGTGCCAGGTCAGCGTCTGTGTCTGGTGCCGCTCAGCTGTGGAGTGGAGCTTGTACCAATATTCCTGGGAGGTAAAGGTTTCATTAAAACGGCCTTGGTTTTTGGGATTAATAAGCAAAACTTTGTGTGTTTCCCAAAGGAACTGTGCATTTTACCAGGCCCTCTTGTGCCCCAGTTCCCAACAGACCTTAACGTTTGAGCTTGAAGTAGGAGGCGAATGTCTCACTTGATATAAAAGGGTCCCGTCAGCGGGTCAGGGGCAGGTCAGAGTCAAGGCCATCAGGGCCCGATTTACAACCCCCGAGGTAAAGGGTGGGGGCAGGAGAAGCAGGAACCAGGGGCCGGGAAGGTGCAGGGGCACTACGCACGGGGGGGAGGAGTCCACCGCAGCGGGACGTTGTATCCCACCCCCCAGAGAGCTGTGACGTCCCGCGGCCTCCCCCAAGGCACAGAGAGGAGGTGATCCCCCAGCGAGGATGTGACGGTCCTGGAGGCCTCTCACTAACAGTTCCAGGATCAGTCTCAGGCTGGTAATTACAAGATCCCAAGCAGTGTCCCGGCAAAACTCCCTTGATGAGCCTGCCCACCTGGGCAGGTGGCCTCCACGTGCACTGCGGCGTCACCCTATTGTGACCGGTGCCTCTCCCACACGGACCATAGCAGATTTGCAGGCCCCTGCCGGGCACCTGATCCTAACAGGTACCGCCAAAGAGTTGTGGGGTGAAGGAATGGGTGAGGCTCAGGATTCCGCAGCCCTGAGCAGCCCGTACCAGGTGGACCAGCAACTGTGCGGCCCTGTCTGTCTGTGGGCCTGGGTCTGTCACACCTGCAGTACTTGGTGGCCAGGGCTGGTGACTCACAGATTTGCCTTCTCAAAAGTCAGTGAACTCTTTGGAAAGGCCTTAATGCCCTGTTTGTCTTATGCCCTTGGGCTGGTGGCCTGGGGTCTCTAAGCGTTCGTTGAAAGAATGGGTGGATATTGGACGCACAGCTGGATGGATGATGGAGGACGAAGAAGTGTAAATAGAAATCGGATTCGGAAACGTTCAGCCTATTTGTTGATGTTAGAACTCAAGGTCTCCTTGCCTAGAAGTTATGTATTCTTTATTGTTTTATGTGAGTTTCTTCTCTATTAACCCTCTTTTCAAATATAAGGATGGGTAGGATTTTTTTTAATCATCCACTCATGCCTTCATTCAGCCTTCATTCATGCCTTCGTTGATTGTTGAGATATACGTCTAGCGCTTCTGTCATTTAACTGAGGAACCTGAGCACTAACCATTAAGCAAGCTCAGTCCTGATTTAATTTTGTGTTAGGCTTCCTCTACGGGATAAAATTCAGGATAGGAGTGACTCATGCTCTCGAGATTTGCAATAAAGCAATGCTTTTTTGAAAGAGAGTGACTATTGCCCAAATAGAAAGAGGTAGATAATAGAACACATTTCGTTGTTTTGCTTTTTAGAAAGCATAATGCACCTGTCTTTTTGTAATTTATTTTCCCTATGTTTGTTTGTATCTGTCTCTTTGTCCATCTATCCATCCAACATGCATCCACCATCCATCCATTCATCCAGACTGTTAGTTCTCACATTTATAGACACGTAAGTCTTATTCTTTCATAGGCTGCATAAAATATTCAAACGCATACACATTTGTTCCATAAATATATGGTAATATTTAAATATATAAAACGTATGTAAAAGCATACCACTGTACTTTGCATTTTTAAGAATGAATACTGAACGTTATCAATGAACCAGTTCTGGCGACTTTGGACACGTCTCCTGTTTGGGTGCTCTTACTCTGATCTCACTCACGCTGAAGTTTTCAGATGCACGGGAACGGGCCCTGGGCTCGCGTGGAGAGTCACCGGATGCCCCGTCAGGCTGGGTCTGCTCCCAGAGCGGCAGAAAGCACCCCAGCCTGGCAGCCCCTCTGCCGTGACTCGCGATGATGTATGGTGTGCCATGGTCTGTTATGTACCGTCCGTTGAGAACTCTGTATAATTAATTTGATGCCATCTGATGCAGCAGCAGGTTAGACATTTAAGAAATAAAAAGTTGTTCATGCCCCGCAGAGCACATCTGTTTAATGGCATAATTCAAATTAATATCCAACAATTCTGTAAAAGCTCCCGGAGCCGTTCTGCATTGCTGCCTGGCGTTCTCCCAACTGCCGTGAACGAGGCTCCTGTTGAGCCCCTCAGCTTGGCAGCCCCTGGGTCTAGTCACATGAAGCACATATTTAAAACCTTTGTTTATTTTTAAAACATTTTTAGAATGACACAATGGTAAAAATAACACACAAGAGTTCCTGAATGCTCTTCCCTACCTCCCCGATGTTAAGATCTTACAACATCATACTGCAGTTACCAAAACCAGGAACTTACGGTGGATACAACCCTATTAACTCATATGCAAAGCTTATTCAAATTTACTAATTGTCCCCTGAGATCCTTTTTCTGGTCCAGGATTTATTGCCATGTTCCTTAGTCATTTCCAGTATGGGACATTTCTTTTGGCTTTTCGTTGTCTTTTATGACATTTTTTTAAATGACAATATTGTTTCTAAGAGTATTGGCCTATTCTTTTGTTTTTGGTCAAGTGTTCCTCAATTTGAGTTTTTCTGTTTCCTCATTATAAGATTGAGTTTACACACTTTTGGCAAGAATACCGCAAGAATGCTAATGGTCCTTCTCAGAGAATAGTAGCAGGAGGCACACAGTGGCTATATGTCTCATTACTGGTGTGGTTAATCTGGATCATCTGGCTAAGGTGATGTCTGCCAGGTTTCTCCACTCTCAAGTTATTAATTGCTGTGCGCGCATTTAGTGGGTGTTTTGTGTGGGATAATATAAGACGACTCAAAATCCTGTTTCTCATTATGCTTTGGTCCACTAATATTTGTATCCACCAAGGATCTGTGTGTGCAACAACTATTTCTGTGTTGTTGCAAAATGGCGATTTTCTGGTTCTATCTTATATTCCTCTGCCTTCATTAATTCAAGCTCTAGCATAAGGAAGAGCTGTTCCTTCTCCTACTTAATTATTTATGCAATTATTTCTTTAAATCAGTATGAGCTGATTTGTTTTATTCTGTGGCTTACAAGTCATCAACATTGCCATTTACTTTTTTGCTCACACTGTTCTGGATCTGGCTATTGGCTACTGGAAGTGTCTTCAAGATGGCGGCCCTGTTTTCCTGTGTTTCTTTTTCAATGAAACTCTGTCATTTTTTTAGCACTTGTGTGAAGCATATTTTGAAATTCCAAGATCTGTGACTCGTGCTACTATGGGCTGAAAATAAATTAAGATGAGAGACAATATGGCATTTTTCTTAGAGTTTAAACTAAGTTAAATAACGGTGTCTCCAAATAGAATGTCATTATACTTTCTTAGGCAATTACTTTTTCACAGCTGAGAGGATTTTCTGTTGTTGCCTCACTTTGAGTGAAATGGATTCTAGGCCAAAGGCTTTTCCCCCCACATTATTTGTGTTCCCAGAATCTAGCAGAACATCTCACACATGGTGGGCACTCAATACCGTGTACTGAAGGAGAAGGAATGACTGAGCGACTCAGGGGTGTGGATGAGTGTGCAGGAGAGGGAACCCAGTGTTGGGGTGGCTCAGAGGGTGGCTTCTGGAGTCTGACCTGTGGGGCAGCTTCTCTCTCTGTGGCGTGCACCACAAATCACCTGGCATCTTATCAAAAAGCAGATTCTGATTCTTTGGGTCCGGGTGGGACCCAAGACTCTGTGTTTCCAACAAACTCCCACCAAACTTGGGTTCCATTGGTTGAGGACTGGACTTTGAGTGGCAAGGTGCTCCAATCGGACCACGTCTACTACTTGCTTTATTGGCAACTGCATATGGGTCATTTGATCTCTTTCGACCTTGGTTTCATCATAAAGTGGGAATAACCATGATGACACCTCTCTCAGAAGAACATGACTGAATTAAGAGCGATGGTGAGTGTGCCTGGGACATAGTAAGAGATGATTTATCAGCATACATTGACACCTTCTTGTAGCAACAATAAATAATGGCTATTCCTGTTCTTGCTTACTTCCCTAACAGCAGCTCTCACTAGATTTTCCCTTCTCCTGCCTTCAGATGTCCTCATGTGCCTGGAAGCTGCTGATGGGCAGAGATCCAGTTTGAGCCCAGAGATCTTTGGCCCAGCCAGGTGAGCATGCTTGGATCCATCTATCTATATCCTTGGGCAGAGGTGACAGGCTGCAGAAGCGAGACAGAGCCTGGACTCCCAGGCAGGACCTGGGGCAGAAGTCCACACAGAAGGCAAACACACTTGTTGTGTTTGCTTCCCTCCTTGGTGGCTTGAGGATCAGTCTGGAGATACTTATGTTGCAAAGCATCCTGATCCTCTCCGCTCCTTTCCTAGACACTGGGCTCCTTGGCTGTGGGAAGGGGTGGTCCTCTCTGCTGGGAACTCAGCAGGAATGGGCAGTCACTTGACTATCACTCTGCATGGGCATCTGGGCTCTTTTTTTCTAACGGAGTTCAAGTTCTTACTCTGAAGAACAGAGAGCAAAGGTGGTTGTGTGTGGACCTGCCCATACCTGGCTTTTCCACAGGTGCTTTACAGCTGGGGAGAAGATTAGAGTTGAGTGGGTCTGTTGCGGACACCATACCTGGGGGGCATGGTCTTCACAACACGTCTCTGACGGAGGAACTAAATCACCCACTCAACAGACGAGTGTGTTCCTACTCTCAGAAGGTGAGGAGAGAGTCTGGAGTCACTCGCGAGTAGCAGTCAAGATACACCTGATTTCTTTGGGTCCCCAGAATGTGCTCTTTCTGTCACACCAGTGGTCATATGAAGCAAGTCGGTCGCACTTGGACCTGTCCTCCGGGGGCCCGAAGACAGCTTGGGGACAGACGAGGACTTGGCGTAGTTAGTGTTTAACACCCCTAGACATGTTTTGTCCACAGGACCCACAGAAAAACCCTGTCCTCAGGATGCCACCAGCACTAACCTGAGCTCAGGTGTTTTGGAGAGTGGGAATCAGCCCATCCAGGCCGCTTGGCACGCATTGCCTTCACGCATGTGGGGCTTAATTACAAACACTTGTGTGCTGCTGCTGGGCGGCTAAGGCATTGTTCTCAGCTAGGAGGAGACGCGTGTCTGCATGGGAGCGGCCTCACCCTCCCTCTGATTTACTCTGACATGACTAGAAGCGGGGTTCCGCTCACAACCTGGCACAGGTGTTCACTGCCAACACTTCACTCCACGTGTGCCCACCTACAGGGCGAGGAAAACAGAGTGTCTGGATTGTTGGACCCAGGACCCACACGGAGAGGGAGGCATGGCCTGAATTAGCATTGCCTCAATGCGAGGGGCCCAAAGACCACCGGGAGTGGTGTCTAGAGGGGTACCCCAAAAGCCTCGCACATAGAGCATATGGCGAGGTAGAGACCAACATGACTCCCATTTGGGTTCCAGAGGTTTAACAGTGAGCAAGACAGATAAGACCCCTGACCTCACGGAGTTTATGTTTTCGGATGGGTCGGGCGATCACTAAGTAGAGAGACAGTTGCGATGAAAAGAGTTATCAGGGTGATGTGATGGAGAAGAAGCCCGGTGCCCAGGACTGCAGCCCTCGGAGGCGCCATTTAAACTTGCCAGCGCGGTGAGACGCAGCTGGGCACGCAGAGGTGCGGGAGAGGACTTCCCGCGGAGACTGAGTTCGAGGGCGGAAGGGCGTGCACAGCACGGGGTATTTCCCTGGAGTCTGATGTCACACCTGCTGCCCCTCCGATCTCCTGAGTGCCATGCAGGGGCCATGTGACACGGTGGAGAGGGTGTGCCCATGGGTCACACATTCGAACTTCACTCACTCTATCACCAGCTTTTCGGGTGATCATAGACAAGCTAACTTCTTGGAGTCTCAGTGGTCTCACCTCTAAAATGGGAACAATATCCTCTTTCTTGCAGATTGGGGAGGAATGTGATACACATATATAAAACATGCCAAATACAGGGCACCTGGGTGGCTCCGTGGGTTAAAGCCTCTGCCTCCGGCCCAGGTCATGATCTCAGGGTCCTGGGATGGAGGCCCACATCGGACTCTCTGCTCAGCGGGAAGCCTGCTTCCTCCTCTCTCTCTGCCTGCCTCTCTGCCTGCTTGTGATCTCTCTCTCTCTCTCTGTCGAATAAATAAATAAAGTCTTTAAAAAAACCCAAAAACATGCCAAATACATGAAGTTCATACACATAACTGCATGATATCCACGTACGTTCATTGCACGTGCATTCCTGGGGACGAGACACACACGTGTGCCCGTTACCTTCTGCGTGGATGCGCATACACGTCCCTGCAGCTGGCTCCCTGTTGAACCACAGACTCCGCTAGGGTTTATGAAGGAAACAAGGCAGAGGAAACAAACATTCATTAAAATCTGATCATTTCTTGTTTTCTGCTTAATGCTGTTTTCCCGAGCCATCTGGGAACAATTTACTGAAAACCGTAATTGTGCATTAAATATTACGATTTGTTCCAGACTCTGTGTATGGAGTAAACCATGTAGAGATTGATTGTATAGTCAGCACGTCAGGCGGCCCCGGAGCTTTTGTTACTCAGACGTGTTTCCTGGTCTCCACGGTCCCCTCCCGTCTTTCAGGATCCCATCAGAAAAACAAATGCTGGTTTCAATAAACGCCGTGCTGGAGAAAACAAACAGCTCCAGTAAGAGGCATCTCTGTGACACTGAAGGCAGCTCGGGATGAGGTCGGCTGAGAAAGGCATTCTCCCCTGATTCGGGTGGAGGGTGGAGGGGACCCCCCAAGAATGCAGCAGCCCCTTCTGGGGGAAAGAGAAGCACGGTCTCCGTGGCACAGGCCTTTAGTCCCCGAGTTCCGAACTGCCATTAGGACGGGCCCTACCTGGGATGGCTCGGTTCTGCAGCGCTGGTGACCATCCCGCCTGCTCTGAACAGCCCCCCGGCAGGTGTCCGTGGGGGAGAAGGTGAGAGGGAGGCAGGCGGGGCTGTGGGAGTGGGGGTTTCTGGCCTGGGTGGAGGGACCGGATTGCGGAGGAGAACTGTCTTCCCAGCCCTGGACTCGGATTCAAGTATAAACAAAAAGAAATCGCCTCTGCTGCAAAGCTGGACAAAAATGGGCGGGGAAGGGGGTAGCTGAAACTCTGGGCTCCCGGCGATGTCACGGGAGGCCCCCCGAGCGCAGCTCAGCCCAGAGCCCTGGTCTGCGCCTGAGTGCAGGGTGGCAGGGACCAGAGTGAGGGGATGGATGAGCCCAGGCCCCACCAGCCCTTCCCGTGTTTCTATCTCGCGTCCCTTGGTCGAGGCAGGCCCTTCGCATGAAGCAGAGTCCTCCCCCCAGAACGGCTGAGCTTGTCCTTTCTTCTTTGTTTGCTGTTCTTCCCTCTCCCATCCCACCCCCTCCCTGTTTGTTGTGGGTTCAACTCTCAGCCCATCATCATCCAGCAGGACCGTGGGAAGAGAAGGTGCAGAAGAACAGGCCGGGGAATGGGCGCTTCTCCGGGTTCCTGTCCACCGCCCGTCACTGTGGTCAGCATGACCTGTGGCCCGCAAGCACCAGGAAGGGGCAAAGCAGCATTGCCGGCTGTGACCTTCCTGTACGAAGGTCGTCTGCGAAAGAAGAGGGCAGAGCAGAGAGCGGGAGCATCCAGGGACCGCGCGGGCAGCACGGGCAGCCCCGGCCTGGGCTTGGCAGGCGTTGGCGAGGGGAGCCAGAGGCGGCACCTGCTTCTCATTGTCAAGGTCCGAGAAGGCCTCGGCGATGACGGAGCACAGACCCTGGGGACAGAGGAAGCCGGCCCAGAAAGGACAGCTGGTTGCTCCTTTCTGGGCCGGCTTCCTCTGTCCCCAGGGTCTGTGGGCAGCGGGACGAGGAAGCGGGGGCGGCGGCGTCGTTCCCGCCGCACACGCGGGCCCAGAGCACCGACCATCCGGTGAGGGATCAGAGGTGACCGAGGCGGGCCCTGCGAACACGGCCCCTGGGACCCTGCCTGCCCGAGGGGCCTCCGGGCTGGCGGGATTGCAGACAGACCGGCCGAGGTGGGCAGACGGGTGTCGCGCCAGACGAATCGGCTCTGCACCGGGACCTGGTCCCGCCTCAGCTGTGTGTTCGTAGAGGGATCTTTGGGTTGCATTCCAAAAAGTAAGAGCACCTGTCTCCCTTTTGTTAAATACATATATTTATCAAGGATTTACCTATTTATATAGACACATTATGTGCACAGAAGACACTCCAGAATGTAATAAAAGTAATAAAGTAATAAACCACAAAGATAAAAATTGTATTTGGTGGTAGTTTCTTCCCTTTATGTTTTAAGCCTGTTCTGTAATCATCCAAAGAAGCAAATGCCACAGTTGAAACCAACCATCAGGAACAGGATATGCTATTGAAAAATATTGTAAGTGTGCTTAGACAACTTTTTGAGGGTGCCGTGTGGCGAACCCCGTGAGTTCCAGGCCTGCCCCCCGCCCCTGCTGACTGTGTCCACCTGCGCATGTCCTTTAATTTCCCCGTGCCTCGGTTTCCCCAACTGGAAAATGAAAATCATAATAGTGTCTCCCTGACAATGTTGCTGTAACAGTGAAGAAGTCAGTTTTTATACCGATGAAATGTACTGTTAATGCTTCAATCTTTTCACTGGCATATTTATAATTCATTACGTTTTGAACACCACGTTTTTCAACCATGTAGACACATATTTAAATAATTAGGCACCAGCAGAGAAGAAAAGGGAGAGGTGGTAAGGGGGTTCATGACACTCTGTTGCTCCCAAAGAGAGCACAGGGCCCAGCTGTGACACAGACGAGAACCTCGAAGTCGGACGCCGCTGCTGCACGGTGGACCTGGCCGGGGAACGGACCCTGCCCGTCTGGGGAGCGAAGACGGTGGCACAGCGGGCCCGCGGGGGGGCTGGGTCATTCGAGGCTGCGAGCTTGGCTGGCCGGCCTGGCTCACGTCCCCACGCTCATGTCCCATGAAGTCACAGGGGCTGGAGGCTGAGCCCTGCCCCCCCTGTGCTGACATTCCACCCTCCCCCTCCCATTTTTAGCCCTGCTAAATCCGTGAGGAGGCTCTGTGGGACAGAGCAAGTCCCAGGGGCCACCAGGAGCAGGCTTATCTGCCAGCACGCTCACGCGGATTGTATGCTCCTTCCCAAGCCAAAGTTACGGGCACCTAAGGATGGTTGACTTAATAGATAAAAACAGAGGGTGCCCAGGTGAAATTGAATGTCAGACAGGCAACAAATTCTTTCTTAGTCTAAGCATGGCACACACAATATGTGGGCTGTGCGTATACCAAGACTATTGGTTGCTTCTCTGAAATTCAGTTTTAACTGGGTGTCCTCTATTTGATTTGACAGCCGTGGCATACCTTCTGAGATGTATTTAGATAGCACTGCAGGGCATGTGGTTAGAAGGGGAAGGGAAAAAAATACCCCTTAGAGAGATAATTTAAGGCAAGCGTCAGCAAATTATAGCCTGTGGGCCAAATCCAGCGCATCCCTTGTTTTTATAAATAAAGTTTTACTGGGATGCAGCCATGCCCATTTGTTTACAAGTTGTCTGTGGCTGCTTTCTCGCTGCCATGACAGCGTCGATTAATTGCCTCAGACCCTGTAGGGGACAGAAAGCCAAAAATATGGACTGTCTGCCCTTAACAGAAAATGTGCGCTGACCCCAGATTTAGGGCATCGGTGGAGGAAGTGAGGACAGCCACAGAGAGCCAGGCCTGTTCCAGACACTGCGTCAGGCCTGCAATTATCCCACCACGTCTCAAGCTCATCTTTTCCAAAACAGAAGGACCGAGGCTCAGGTCAGTGTTCTGGTGCAGGCTCTTCAGGACTCATGACATGGGGCAATTCTAAGGGCGAAATCTCAGAGAACTAGCTTCTGGATGCGTCCAGCTGAGGGCATCAGAAGGGCCTCCCTCTGCCTCTGGATGGCATGGCCTCAGGTCTCCAGCCACCATGAGACCAGGTGCCATTCTTGGAAGTTCCTTTCCAGATCCCTGTGCCCTCCCGTGGCAGCCTCGGCCCAGGAGTAAGGATGTTTAGGCTCAGGGTGACATAAGTATGTCACCCTCGCTGTCTGTCCCATTGACCCTAAGCTTGTTTGCACACAGGGCTCTTTCATTATTTAATACCTATTACCGTCCTATAGAATTACCACTCTAATGTATATTTCTCGGGAAATTTGGTGGCAGAATTTTCTCATGCATTAAGACCGTCTTCTTTGTTTCCAGATTGCTCACTTTCCGTAGGGCAGCTCAGGTTGCAGGCGGCCTTGGTCACTGTGGGACCATGTATGAGAATGCCAGCCAACGTTCCTTTGTAACTTTTGTTCGTACAAAGAGATTAATGGAACCAGAGATCAGTTATAAAACTATCTTTAAAAAATTTATCAGCCGTGTGCTCGCTTCGGCAAACAAGTGAAATCAAATCCCAACAAATGCACGCAAAGCCTGGGGCTCGGAGTGCCCACTGGACCCTGGCATGAGCACCAGGACCCCTGGGGCACCAGGCCGGGGGCTCAGCCTCATCAGACGGGGATGCACTGGGCACCCCTGCTTTCATGCCCCTGGCCTTGAGGGTGACAGGGAGGTTTGGGAAGGGGCAGTTCTCCAGGCTGCTGACCCTGTTACTGTAGAAGAGGGTGAGGCTGGCAGGGATGACACCCAGGAAGGGCTTGACCATCGGCCCCTGGGGGAGCTAGGCTTTCCTTTCTGAGGGACCAAGTAGAGATTCCTCCCTTCTGTACAGACCCAACACTGCCACCCCGGCCTTCCTGAAATGTAACCCTCACCGCTCCTTCGCACCCTTCCCCACCATCGTTTCGTGCCAAAGAACATGTTTTATTTCCTTCCAAGAAATGTGGGCTCCTCAAGGGTATGGCTTTTCCTTTGTTGGGGTTCCCCAGAGCACACAGTACAGGATAGAGAAAAGAGCATGTGCTCGTAACTATCTATAATAAATATTTGCAGAGGATGCTAATGGTTTTTATTTGCCTTTTCAAACTACATTTTATGTTTTTACTAATCTTTAATTAAAAAGAAATCCAGACATGGAATATATTTGAAGGCATGGCCAGTTCCCAAACTGTCTGTACTTGAAAATGTTACAATTCCTCTCTGGTTCCCCTCCACCAAATGTTAGCTCCTGTGTTTCTTGCCTGGTTGGATTTTACATTTGTTTGTTTGTTTTTCCAGTTTTCTGTCATCTTACATTCCACATTATTGGTATAGCTAATGGAGTCGTTGCGTCCTGTTCTGGGAGTACAAAGATGTCACCAGTAACTGACTGCCAGTAGAATGTGAACTGTGAGTAGCTTCTCTTGGCTGGAAGGATTTATTTTACTAAGTCATCACTGAGTAAGCATCCTCAGCTCAACAGGTGAGAGAATGAATGGATGGGCAGATGGATGGGTGGATATTAGATGGATGGATGGATGGATGGATGGATGGATGGTTGGACAGATGGATGGATATAGAAATGGATGAGTGGATGGATGAACAGATGCATGGAGAGCTAGGTGGGTGGATGGATAGATGAATGGATGGGTATGGGGTGGATGGACGGGCAGGTGGGTGGGTGGATGAGTGGACAGATGGATAGATGACTTGGTAGATGGATGGGGGGGCAGAGAGAAAGTCTTACAGCTACAGGGGATATTAGCTCAAATGCCTCTTTCCAAGGGAAATCATGTTATCTAGTAAGAGTTGTGCGGATCGTGGAGTATGACTGTCTTGGTTTAAACCCCAGCTTTGCTACAGGTCTTTGGTAAAGGACCTACTGTCTCTGAGAATTCATTTATCTTATCTGCAAGTTCAGCATAATAGCAGTATTTGCCTCCTGTGTTTCCCAAAGGAACCCCAGGAGGTAATCAGCACAGTGTCTGATACATTAGCAAGTGCTCAAACGTGATAAGTGTTACTGTTTTATAATTGTTATTTACAGTTGAGTGAGGATTTGTCCAAGGAAGTTTGAGGGGATTACCTGAGTCTCACACAGTCGGTGAGATCATGAGAAAGAGGGTCTCTCTGATTCTCAGGCCATGCCTTCCATTCGAAAATGGTCATTCTCTGGGCAAGAATACTCAATGGCCAAGAACCAAGGAAAACAGACAGAGCTCAAATGGCTAGCCCCAATAATAATAAGGACGCACCCATATATCTAAGGTCTATAATCATTGTCTTCTTTTGTCTCACAAATATTTCTCCAGTGTTGCCATGCTCTAAGCGTTGTTCCAGGTGTTAGGAATTCGACAGTGGGAAAAAAAATGAAAAAAAAAAAAAAAGCCAGACAAAATCCCTTCCTTTAAGGAGCTTATGTTCCAGTGGGTTTGGGGATGTAAAATAAACAAAATAAGCAAGTAAGATATGTTAAGTGTTGGACTGTACTAAAGGCTAAGGAGAAGAGCAGAGGTAAGAAGGGAGTGTCTCAGTGTGTGTGTGATTTTAGACATGGCGGCCATGGAAGAGGAAGCGATGGAGGGGCCATGGGAAGATCTATAGGAAGATCGTTCCAGGGAGAAGGAAGAGCAAATTCAAGTGCTGAGAAAGTGGGATTGAGAGCAGAAGTCAGTGTGGCTGGAGGAAAGTAGGAGGAGAGCAGTAGGAAACGGAGGGGTTGACAGTTTCTGGAAAACGTTTGGCTTTTTCTTGGAGGGAGTTGGGGAGTCATTGGAGGGCTTTAGGTTTTAGCAGGAGATTTGACCTCTATTATTGTCATTATGAATTTAATCTTTGGTTGTGTGTTACCATTGTTTCCTCTCTCCCTTTCTTTTGAAATCACTTTGAGGTAAGGCAGGTATTTGGAAACCAAAGACTGTAAAAGGGACTTGGTCCAGGTCACCCTGGCCTGTAGGAAAGATGTCAAATCCATTCAGTTTGATCATGACTGGAATCAGCCTGATGCTGGCCCCTGACCCTGCGCACCCACCCCCAACCCCACTTCCCCCCACCCCACTCCACTCCCTCACACCCCAGCCCAGCCCGCTAAGCAGAGGGAAGTGTTACCTGAGGCCCTGCTTCCCTCCCTGTCAGTCCTGGGAGCTCCCCCTGAGGCTGCTGTTCAGTGATCACCTGGACAGGTGTGTGTGGGGACAGAGGGGTGGACACAGCTGGGAGGAGAGTTGGGGCTGGGGATGACCCCAGGTAGGCTAACTGTCCAGAGCTTTTGCTCTTCTCCCACAGAACTGCAAGTCCATTTACAAAGCTGCCTGCCCCGCAGCACAGAACGTGTACCCACCTGCACAGGCTCCGACAGGGTGCCCATGACGGGGTACACACCTCCGACGGGGTGAAGCTACTGGAACCTGACCCCCTTGCGGTCCCCCTCGAGCCTCTTGCCACCAAGAGGGGGCTTCACCCTCCCCGTGATTTTATAGTGCATTTTTCTTGCCTTGCGGCAGTGAATTCGGAGGGTTAGGCTCTCCTGCCTCAACTAGTGTCCACATGACTCTGCCGTATCGTGAAGCGAGGAGGCTGCACGGCTGGTGACCTCGTCCTGGACTGCACACTCCATCCACATAAAATGGCCACGCAGTGGCTCGCATGTGTTGATATGGCCGCTCCTTTCCCTCTGCTTCAACGACGGATACATCCTTTTGCTTTCCCCCTTTTCTTAGTCATCTTGTTTAATGAGTCTTGGAGGCAGCATTCGGTTGGATTTATTGTACAACCAAAAATATGCTCTGGGACCTCCTCCTACAGACACCCTGGCTCTCTCAGAGGCGAGGAGAGCCGGAGCCGCTGGGTGCGTTTATGATCCTTCAGTGTGTTGTTTTGTTTTTCTGCTAATGATATGTTGGCTTTTTTTTTTCCTGCGCCGCCCCCACCCCTGCCCCTCCTAGAACCTTCAAAACTAGTTTTCTGGAATGTTAGTGGAGGTTGTATGAGAGACTGGCTGCGTTTTCCTCCTGAGTTGTCTTGGAAGAGACTTCGTAATCACACGCTTGCCTCTGAGACATTCCCTAATCTGCTGAGGATCCCATCCTGGTGGTGCCAACGTGGGCCAAGAGCAGTACTTTAAGAGTAAGGCATTTCGGTATCTCACAGAAGAATGTCAGTGTGTCTCCACAGACTGGCCTCATACTGTGGCCAAGGATGGGTCACTGCACCCGAGTAAGTCCTTTTCCAGGAAGCCCCAGCAAAAGCCTGCTCTTCCATCTGGATGTCTGCACACCCCTGGGAGATGAGGCACGACCAGCCTGGAGAGATACACAGGAGCCCCCGCAGTGGGGAGCAGCCCAGACCACTGACTCTGGACATTCTGGAAGCACACGTGCACTCATGTCCTCCAGCCTGAATTTAGCTCAAGGAAAAACAATGGCCTTGGCGGTGCTTTGGGCATCAGTGATGAAGTGGTGGACTGATAGGGCAGGAGGACCTGGGATGAGCAGAGTGGGCTCCTCTGATGCGCAGAGGACAAATGTGCTCCAGAAAGAGGGGTTTCCTCCACCTCATTTGCCTCTCTCTCCCCACTGGATACATAAATCTAAGTCACTGTTAAGGACAATGACTACTTTTTCTTTCTTTCTCCCTTCCTTCCTTCCTTCCTTCCTTCCTTCCTTCCTTCCTTCCTTCCTTTTTCTTTCTTTCTTCCTCCCTCCCTCCCTTCCTCTTCTTTCTTTCTTTCTTTCTTTCTTTCTTTCTTTCTTTCTTTCTTTCTTTCTTTCTTTCTTTCTTTCTTCCTTCTTTCTTTCTTTTCTCTCTCTCTCTCTCTCTCTCTCTCTCTCTCTCTCCCTCCCTCCCTCCCACCCTCCCTCCCTTCATCTTTCTTTCTTTCTTTCTTTCTTTCTTTCTTTCTTTCTTTCTTTCTTTCTTTCAGAAAGGAGTGTGTGTGAGAGCAGGGGTGGGAAGGGGCAGACAGAAAGAATCTCAAGCAGACTCCCCGTTGAATGCAAAGCCCAATGCAGGGCTCAATCTCATGACCCTAAGATCATGGCCTGAGCTGGAACCAAGCATCTGGTGCTCAACAACTGAGCCACACAGGCACCCCTGTTAATGACTACTTTTAAAAAGTACAGCATCTATTTTCGAAACAGATGGTCTGTGATGTGGGTCTCTATCCCCCAAAGTTAACAACACAGCAAAATAAATTAGGAAGAGGAAGAAGAAAACACGTGCAGGAGAAGGGGCAACACTTGTGGAATGAGCAATAAATTTGGTTCTGAGCATTTCAGAAGATAGAGGAAAAAATGGGGGAAAATTACGTCACGGGATCCGTTGTCAGAAAATGAGAAATATTTCAGTTCCTTGGGATTGACCAAATGCTTTCTGGTGGTTAATTATTAAAATAAAATCGTGAACTTCAAGTGTGGGAGAATGTTTTTAACATAATGAGAAGAGGCTTAAACCGTGTTTTTACAAGAAACTCCAGGGCTGTTCTTTAATGACTGTTTCTATTATTATTATTATTATATTATTCAGTTTTTAAAATTTTAATTCCAGTATAGTTGACATGCAGTGTAACATTAGTTTCAGGTGTATGATGCAGTGATTCAGCACTTCATCCGTCACCTGGTGCCCATCACAACAGGCGCCCTTCTTCACCCCCGTCACCCGGTTTCCCCCATCCCCCCCCACTCCCCTCTGGTAACCATCATGTGTTCTCTACAGTTAAAAGCCTGTTTCTTGGTTGGCCTCACTTGCTCTCTCTCTTGTTTTTCCTTTGCTCATTTGTTTTGTTTCTTAAACTCCACATATGAGTGAAATCACATGGTATTTGTCTTTCTCCGACTTATTTTGCTTAGCATTATACTCTTTAGCTCCATCCATGTGGTTGCAGATAGCAAGATTTCGTTCTTCTTTATGTTTGGATAATATTCCATTTTATGTTATACATTACATATACCATATCTTCTTTATTCATTCGTTATTCGATGGACAATTGACTGCTTCCATAGCTTGCCTATTATAAATAACGCTGAAATAAATATCAGGGTGCATGTATACCTTTAAGTTAGTGTTTTTGTGTATTTTGCGGAAATACCCAGTAGGGCAGTTATTGGATCATAGGGTAGTTCTATTTTTAACTTTCTGAGGACCCTCCATACTGCTTTCTGCCCCAGTGTGCATTCCCACCAAGAGTACACAACGGTTCTTCTCTCCACGTCCTTACCAAGACTTGTTTCTTGTGTTGTTGATTTTAGCCATTCTGACAGGTCTGAGGTAGTATCTCATTGTAGCTCTCTTTTGCATTTCCCTGAGAATGAGGACACTGAGCATCTTTTCATGTGTCTGCTGACACATCTAGAGGTCTTCTTGGGAGAAATGTTTGTTCATGTCTCCTGCCCAGTCTGTTAACTGGATTATTCGTTTTGTGGGTTCTTCTGGCTATTTCTTATAGTCAACCTTGACGAAAGGACAAGGCATGGCCTTAAGGCGCAACTGAGCAGAGAGGACTCTGGATGAGGTTAGACTTACGTCAAGCAGGTAAGTAGCCTGACATTCTAACTTGACAAAGATTAAATGTGAGAGGAGCAAGAGGAAGGAGGAGGCAGCTTTGCATCTAAAATGAGTCCTCAGTTCTCCCAGTGGTGGGGGCTTGTCTGTGCTCCTGAGAAGGGCCTGAACTCTACAATTAATTAATAATGAACCCCATGCAGCTGACAAAGAGCAAGCCCATGCACTTGGGAGTCCAGGGATTGGGGCAGCCAGAAAAATTCTGCCTCTCAATGCGGAGGAGGGGGAGGCTGCTGTCCTCAAGATGGGAAGGACTTCGCAGAAAAAATTCTAAGATTTTCCTTAGGAAGTATTTTTGGAACTGGTCTAACTTTAAATCTGGTCTTTAGTGAGAGCCCAAGTTTCATGCTCTATAGAGTCTGCCAGATTCTTGAGACCTGAAATGTCTTCAAAGAAAGCCTTGCTGTCCCTGGGGAGGTCCAAGAAGACCTTGAAGACCCATCCTTTTATGTGGTTGGAGCAGTTAAGGACCCTGAGGAACTCACCAGGATGGCTAAGCTTTACATGTTGACTTGTTTGTGAAGTTACTGAGCGACAACCCATCGAGTCTTGGAGAGCGTCTGCTGAGACAATGACTTTAGGTCTGGGGTAATTTGACTTGAGTCATTCTTCCTGGTTGTGGTTAAATCCTTCGAGGTCATTCTTGGTTCACGGCCGTAAAACTGTGTCATCAGCAGAAAGGAGGAGATTTATCTTCCTCCGTACTATGCTGGGGACACACATCCAGTTCTTTAGAAGCTATGTTAGACTAATAAGACACAAGTTCATGGGTGAGGATAGGAGGAGAAAACCAGCCCTCCGCCTGGTCTCTCAGTTCTTACAACCCTGACCCTCTCTGCTGGGTCACCATTCCTGCTTTTTCTTATCTGGGTCATGGTTTTTGAAAACAGAGCTTGCCAAAGCCCTCAGGGCTGATGAATTCTATAATTGTTTTGTCGCACTTGTTAAACAACAAAATTTTAGCTGACTAAACCTAAAGATCAAACCGGCTTTATTCAGTGACTTATGAATCAGGCAGCACCCCATGTTGCAGTAGAAGGGAGGCCTGCCAAGCTGTAGGAAAGGAAAGGTTTTTAGAGGTGGAAAGGGGGAGGTTAAAGGAAATTATTAGCAAAGAATGCGTTGTTTCAGGCAAGGTCACCCCACTGAGGGGAGCAGAATGGCTTGCAGGTAGATTACCTCACTGGTGCTGACTGGGTAATTCCGGGTCTATGGGTTAAAGGTCAGATTCTCGGTGAGGCTGGAACTGCAGTTAGGTTAGTTATTAAGTCTTGGCTGCTGACTTAGCACAAGTGACTCCATTTTGGGCCTATAGTCTCCTTTCTAACAATTCTCCTCTTTTGATAAGGCTCTCAGTTTATCTGAGAGATGTGATCCAAAGTTAAGGCATTGGCACCACTCTCAGCCATGCCCTGTAGTTCTCGCAGGTTCTGTCCATCTTCTGCGTGGCAACCACAGGTCCTGACGTGTTTCGCTTAATCTTTGTGATCTTCACTGACCACAACGTCGGGGTCACAGTTTTTAAGTTGGCCATTCTCTTTGTTCTTTTTTTGATGTTCCACTCGAGGAGATCACTGCTTAGTGGTTAGTGGTGTGAACACATATTTAAACATTTTGAGATAAAATGCAACACACCAAGGAGATGACTGTGATTATTACAAGCAGGATAATTCCCCATGTTTGGAGTACACCTCAGACCCATGGTCCCCAAGACCCAAACCAATCAAAATCAAATAAGTCAAAAGAAAAACCTTGTTGATGGAGTCACTTTTTAAAAAACCAAGTGTCTTGGAACAGCTAAGGTGTTCTTATGTCACTGACAGTCAACTTTCCAAGAAGTTTTCATCCAGGTGCAGCAGGTGGTATTTTCCACAGACAGACACATCCTTGTTCAGCTAAAAGATAATTGAGGGTTGTGCTATAGTCAAGAATAATTTGGGCCAGAGAGTCTAAGGATCTTTGTTGGGCAGCTATTGTCTTAGCAACAGGTTTTGAAATATTTTCCGGACTTAAGAGACATATTTGATCACATTCTCATTTATATTAAGTCTTAACCAGAGGAGTACGGCTCTGCCAAAGGAACTGAATCTTGAGTCATGAATGCATCCTGGGAATTCCTTTTTGACTCAATGATGTAAATCCAGGAGAGATGACCAGCAGGGCGACTCAGCTCATTTGTGCAAAGTTAGGGACACAGGTAGAAAACCTAAGAGTCAACTGTCCAGACATTCCTAGGCCCAAGGAGCATGATAACTAGCACAGATAGAGATAAACCCAATCAGGGCACAAGCCATCTCAGCTAAGGCACTGCCATTAATGGCATTAGCAGAAGTCAATGCATTTGCTGCTCAAGCCAGGGTTCAGGTAGGTTTGTAGCACATATGGGAAGAAAATCCTCAAGCTTGAAGCAAAGAGTCATTCTAAATACTTCACGGAGTTGGGAGCTCTGGTGAGATATTTTCATGAAAAGGAGCTCATCCAAACTAGGTATAATCAGGAGAATGTGAGGAGCAAGCATGCTACAGTCTGCATAGTGTTTGTGTCTGATTGGGCACATATGCTCATAATTGGAGAATGGTAAAAACAAGTCACAGGGCATTCTGGCTTTAAGAGTTGAACTTGGTAAGAAACTTTCAAGGGGCATCAATCATGGTTCACAGTGACATTGGGGCGGAAGAGAAATTGGTCTCAGAGGAAAACAGGAGTCTTCAGCATCATGGACAGATTGGAGTCTTTGATGACAAATCCAGCACTATGAGGGTTACGCCCTTACAAAGGGCCTGGAAGATGTGCGTGAGGGTGTTATTTCCCCAAGCCAGTGCCAGAGCAAAGGAGAGAAAGAGGACAAAACAAAGTTTCCTGTTCTGTTCAAGTATGAGGCCTTGAACCCATGTCTTTGGTAGAAGCTCTGGACCTTGATGTCAGCTACTTCTCTTCCTTGCCAATTTGCCTCAAGTCCTCCAGTGTCTGCCCTGGACCAGGAGTCAGAAGAAGCTCTCTTTGGCCATGAGATGTGCGCCCAGGCTTCTCTGGTTCTGCAGCAGTGTCAGTGGTCTGGAGCACTTGGTAAGGTCCCCTCTAAGAGAGCTGCTCTCTTGTGATGATGTTTCCAGAATTCCCACTCACCACGCTCTCGACTGTGACCCAAAGGATCCTTTGATTGACATCTGGGAGGCTTCTTCAGCCAATGGATAATAGGCTTTCGCATAAGACATTACAGACTTAGAGCAGCCGGTCATCCTAGTGTAGACAACAGGGATCCACAGAAGGTTGTTTACCAATGCCGGTGGTCTTCCTGTGACTGTCTAGGGTGGAGTGAGTTTATGTTTCCCAAAAGGGGGTAGTGTGAATAGTCTGCAAGGTCAGAGATGGTGTGTAGGTCAGGGAGTCCAGAGTCTGGTCGTTTCTGCAAGTTTAGAGATTTTAAGTTAAAGGACTCCATTAGTTCTCTTAACCTTGCCTGATGATGGAGGGTGATGGGGACCGTGATAATTCAAAGAAGTTGGCAAGGTTTTTGTTAAGACTTGTATGATTTGCCCAGGTAAGTGGGTGTCTCAACAGCTGGAGATTGAGGAAGATACACCATGTGTGGGGAATGTACTTTCTAACAATTTCTTTGCCACTGTGAGGGCACCATCCTCGAGGCCGAGAAGGTTTCAACTCCTCCAGAAAACACTCCTGCAATAACAAGGGCTACTGATAATCCACAGGATGTGACAACTGAATGAGGTACAGTTGCAGGGGCTCGAAGGGTCCAGAGGGAGGAGGATTGAGGCCTTAATCCTCCTCCCTCAATCCTCAAAAGTAATTTTTACAGGATTATGGAACTGATAGGTCAGACGTGGATGGTATACTACTTTCTGCAATCTTACAGAAGTCTCCCCACCAAAGTTTGTTTAGAGTCTGAGTCGTCTTCAATGCGCCATGCTGGGTAAAGGAATGCAAAAACCAAAAAGCGGGGTTTGCCAGGGAGCCAGAAAGAACCAAGCAGCTGCCTTGATTTTCCCATAACCCCGACTGTCTCCTGACTTGGCAACCCTTGGTTCCTATTGTGACTTCTCTGACTTGGGAGCAGATCGTTGACAGGCTGCAAGGACAGCAGGATGGCAACCATCTGGTGATGAGCGGCCATTTTTGCAGAAGCAGAGCGGACGTCATCCACTTGTGTCGCAACCTTCACAGAGTCTGGCACTGCTGCCTTTGCATGAATGGTGCTGCCTTTGCATGAATGTCAGCTGGGGCATTTCCCTGATGCTCAGGTTCAGTCTTTTCAGCGTGAGCCTCGTTTTATGCTGTCAATTTCAGAAAGTGAAAGAATGGCAGTGATAATGGTTCTTTACTTGGTAGTCCAATTTTGATTGGGATCCCAGTGGACAGAGGGAATGCCTTTGTTTCCTTAACATTGCAAATTATGGATGGCCGCAAAGCCATACTGAGAGTCAACATAAACACTAACAACTCCTTCTGATCCCCGGCACCCTCCCGGAAGGGCACAGAGCTTTCTTGTTGGGCGGATTTAGCCTGTGGGAGACTTCCTCTCTCAAGCAACTCATATTGGGTGGTAACAGCTTAACCAGCTTGGAAATTCCCTTTCTTATTTTGTACAATAAAACCCGACAACAAACCAAATTAGCCCAGGATTAGTCAAAGGAGTGTCTGGTAACTCAGGCTGTGGTGTCACGAAACAGGAGGTCATTAGCTTGTAGTCATGGGGCTCGCCTTCATCAGGCTGGGGTAGTAACAGCAGGATTTAGAACATTGCACCATATAGGATGCAGATTAGGTGGTGAGAGCAGGATTTCCTAGGGGGTTAGTCTCCTGGCAGAGATGTGCTGGGTCAGTTCAGAATTTGGAAGCCTTTGAACTGTGTGAAGACTTTGTGAATAAAGTAATCTCCTGAGGTTAAATCCACTGAGGCGTCTACCACCTCAGCAACTGTGACGTAGACTTAAGGCAGTTGGGATAGGCATGGGCAACTGAGTCCAGTTGTGTGCTCTAACAGGCAATAGGCTGCTGTTCACTGCCACATTCTCATGTGAAATCTCCAGGACAAGGTTCTCTCTTTCACGCACAGAAAAGGTGAAGGCTTTGAACGGTAGCCCTAAGGAAGGTTGCTCTTATAGCACTTGCTGAGTCTTAAAAGGGCCTGCTCCTGTGTGTCTTCCCATGGAAGGGGTTCTGGGACTGGAATTTTAGTAGTTCATTGAGTGAGGAAGCTCATAGAGGAAAATCAGGAGCCTGTGGTCTACAGTAGACAACCAGGTCTAGAAAGCCATGAAGCTGTCACTTAGTTGTGGGCCTAGGACATTCTTGGATTAGCTTAATCCTTTCTGGGGACAGCTGGATTCCTTCAGCACTTAGATTATGACCTAGGTAATGAGGGGTGTCTAGAGATCATTGCAATTTCTCTCTAGAGACTTGATGTTCCTTTCCAGTTGAGTGTCGTAGCAAGTACAGGGAATCCTTTGTGGAAGTGTCTTTGGGAGCTGAGTGCAGCAGGACACCATCCCCATACTGTGGAGGGTCGACTTCCCCGGGGAGTGGGAGGTGCTTCAGGCTTGGTGGGGCACTCAGGAGAAATGAGAAGGGGTCTCATGGAGACACTGAGGCATGACTGTCCACGTACAGTATTCATTGTTCCAAGTCAAGGCAAAGGGATATTGGCTGTTAGGGTCCACAGAGAGGCTGAAAAATGCTGAACAAATGTCCACTATGGTGAACCATTCTGAATCTAGTGGAACTGGTGACAGAAGGGTGTCTGGGTTTGGGAAAAGGGGACTAAGTCTCTAGTTAGTGGCTTTCAAGTCCTGGACACATGGTCACCCCACCCATTAGGTTTCCTGACTGGAAAAATCAATGTGTTGCAGGGGCTGATACAGGGAGTGGTCAGCCCTGGGCCTCTGCTGTTCATGTGAGGGCTGGTGTGGACTCAGGCTGTAATGAGTATTGAGGCAATTTTGCAAGAGGAGTAGTCATTAGTCATATCCACCTAATATTTATAGTCTCTGAACTTGCTATTCTTCCGGTGTCA
The DNA here is from genome assembly GCA_002007465.1 of Ailurus styani. Lineage (NCBI taxonomy): Eukaryota > Metazoa > Chordata > Mammalia > Carnivora > Ailuridae > Ailurus > Ailurus styani. The sequence continues at coordinate 2,594,202 of LNAC01000088.1, read as the reverse complement.
GTATTAGAATCATCCCACATAGTTTTGGGCTTGATTAAATCAGGGAACTTTTTTTGTTGGACTCCTTCCCCTTCTATATCACGGACAGATTGTAAAGAACATAAAAGATCAGAGTCAGGTTGGCCAGGAAATTCTAAGGTGAGGTCTCCATTGCAAGCAAAGTGTATTAGTTCTTTTAGATTAGAAAGGAAGTCTCTGCCCAACAGAATGAAGGGGGTTGTATTACACAGCAGGAAAGGTGGCTGCTCAGTGCAAGGTCCCAGAATCATTTGTACTTGTTGAGGCAGAAACTCCCTCTAAACTTGACTAGATACCTCCACCATGGAAACATTTTCTTCACTCCCAGATATTTGTTGTCCTATGAGAGTGGGGTTTAAAGTAGCTCCAGTATCTAGCAGAATTTGGCAAGTTTTTCCATTAACTTTAATCGCAGTTTCCCCTTTGCTCTGTAAGGGTGTTTCTGATAGCAGTTTACCAGAAGGTGCCTCAGAGCCCCATCGGTTTTGGGAGGAGCTGATCTGGGAGCTCTCACTTGGGGACACTGAGGAATTTGCATAGGATCTTTGAGGACAATCTTTTCTCCAGAGTCCCAGTTGATCATAAAGGGCCATCAGCCCCTGGGACAGACTTTTGATGATGGGCCCCAGAGGATGTCATGTGGGAGGTATAGGTGTTACTTTGATCTCTGGCCCTGAACTGTTGTAGCTGTATGGCCATCAGTTTGGCGGACCTCTGTTTATAATCTCGGTCCAAAGTCCTTTCAAAGTGTTCAGTTATGGTCACGAGTTCAGTCAGGCCCATGGCCTCCCATCTTCTTTTCTATCTTTTTATTAACCTACAGATCTTGGGAGAAAGTTCATTTACAAAGAGCCAGCTAGAGCAGGTGGAGTGGCCTCATTTCTTGTACGGAAGCCACAATGCCCTAGGAAAAGCACTTCCAAAATGGCTTTCTATGGACCACAGGTTCATCTTTCTCTGATTTGCGTGTTGAATAATAAGCCAATCAGTGTGGACATGGAAGGCTGCAGGAATGGCTTAAAAAAAAATCTGTTGCTATATTGCTAGCTTTTCCTGGTCCCAAAGAGGACGATGTTGTAAAGTGTGGATCTCAACTATCACCTTGGGGTTGTGCCATTCTGCTTCCAGCATCCATTTTTGGGCTTCAACAGGTCCTACTCGAGTGCACAGGTGGATGAAGATCTGGAAGCTCAGGCCCATAGGCACTGGTATGGATTCTAAACTCTTCACCAAATGGTTGGGGCTTCTCCCTGGGTTTGGGAAATTCTTTAACTATGACCTTTTGTTTGGTCATGACCAAGGAATGAAAGTATATGAAGAGGGTCACCTGCAACTTTGGGCAGTTTTATTTTAGGCGGTAACTCTTTAATCATCTCTTCAGAGTGGGAAGGCGGGTCAGACCGAGAGCTAGCAGAGCAGGGGAGCTCAGGTAAAGGAGGGCCAGGGGAATAGTAGGGGTCATGTCAGTCCTGCCATCTCTTGTTTTAGGTCCCTCTTGTGTCTTTCATGTTTCATTGGCCTTTTCCAGTGAATTTTTCAATAAGATTATTTTTGAATCTTAAAGACTTTTGGGCACTTTTGCACATCAATTAAAGTAGGTATCACATTTTGTTCCTTTAATTGGGAACCCTTACTTTCAAGTGCATTTCTTAAATGACTGATCTTGTCTAATGGGTACATTCCCCAAGGGGTCATTGTCATTCTAGGTTGGTTTTTTTTTTAAGATTTTGCCATTATTGTAGATATTTATAACTTTGAGGACCATAGTTTTTAGACATAACTTAAGCAGATGTGTCAGAAGGTGGTGCCTCAACTCTTCAGGGGGTAAGGGTTCCATTAGATAATCCTTTAGGTTTCTAGAGCCAATCTAATACCTAAAAGAGATGTGCCCTGGGTTGGAGATCGTGTAGGGTTTTATGGTGTGCCTTGCTGCAAGGAAATTTTCCTGTGGTTGTTGGGTGACGTAGTGTCAATGTAACCAGTTCTGGGACCAGTTTATCCTATCTCAGGATAGGACGAGGCAGAGCGTACTCTAACAGGTTGCAAGTGCTCAACCTGTGCCCACGAATTTTTGCAGCTTTCTGGCTTTTGAGATCCCCATTGGAAACAGCCTTTATCTACACAAAATAGGAAAACCAAATATATGTACCTTTACATACTAGCAGTAACCAAGAGATGTCACCGAGGACTGGCTGAGAGAGGACCATGTATATCACCAGTAATTCCCGGTGTGAGTCAAAGCAGCAGACTCCAGCATGCAGACTGCAGATGAACGGGGGAAGGGATCCCAAATGACTGAACCAAGAGCTAAGCATGCAGGTTCCAGATGGAACACATGGTCAGCCCAAGCTGACCTTCTGCGCTTTGGACTGGAAGGTGATTAGATTATGAGATCAGGGTAAAGAGAGCGTAACTCAACAGAGAGTAAATTACCCACAGTCCAGGGAAGTGGGGAGAAGGACAGTGAACTCGAAAAGGAGTTTGCCTGTGTTTCCTGTTGTCCTTGAACGCCGACAGAATTTCACTTCTGATCCTGCCTTTGCCACCAAATCTGTTAGACAACAAAAATTCAACTGAGAAAATTTAAGGATCGAATTGACTTTCTTCAACGATTTATGAGTCAGGCAACATCCCACGTAGCCAAGCTGTAGAAAAGGAAAGTACCTTAAAGGGAGAAAGGGGCCAGAAAAAGGAAATTATTAGCAAGGAATGCATTGTTTCAGGCAAGGTCACCCTCCTAAAGGGAGTGGCAGGGCCTGTGGGGTGCATTACCTCACTCTCGCTAACCAGGTAATTCCGGGTGGATGGGTTAAAGGATAAGTTCCTGGAGAGACCAAAACTGCCACTAGATTAGGTATTTAGTCTTGGTTTGCCCCATGGGGCTTAGCACTAGTGACTGCATTTTGGGCCTGTTGTCTCCTTTTTTTTTTTTTTTTAAAGATTTTTATTTATTTCACAGAGGGAGAGAGATCACAAGGAGGCAGAGAGAGAGGGGGAAGCAGGCTCCCTGCTGAGCAGAGAGCCCGATGCGGGCCTCGATCCCAGGACCCTGAGATCATGACCTGAGCCGAAAGCAGAGGCTTTAACCCACTGAGCCACTCAGGTGCCCATGTTGTCTCCTTTTTAACACACTGTGCAGCTTTGGTTATTAATTAGCTTTTGATTAGTAAATTACAACTTCTTGACTTCCTCAGCTGTGTGAAAGAATATCATGCTACCAGCTTCACTCCCCGGGCCGTCCAAAAGAACACCTAAGGAAAATAACCAGAATGCATTTCACAAATGCAAAAATGGTTCAGAAAAATCACCAATTACATCCCATTCACAAATGTTTCTGTGTGTCAGCTGCATTTCATTAGCTATAGATATTTCTTAGGCGCTTCATTTTGACCACAAGTATGAAGTTGCTGACCATCAGCTGTTCTCTGGGAGAGAATTGCTATGCACAGATGCTTGAGTCAGCACATAGGCCCTCAGAACAGACCCTTTGGCCGGGAGACAAAAGACAGCAGCCACATGCATTTATCAGGGCTTTAATGAGGCCTGCAGATTCTTCTTTCTGTGCCAAAAATACTAGAACAAAACACAACATGGTCAAAGATGCAAAAGTGGGGGAAATCCCTTCATTCAGGAAAAAATAAAGTGTGATAGTCAAAAGAGGTACAGAGAGAGAAAGTTTGCTGAGTTTTCTGAGGTTATTTACTTTAAATATATTCCTCTGGTGTTTGCCCCAGATTCCTACTTGTCACTGAACTTTGGCTAATTGCCTTGAAGAATAAGAATGAATAGAGCATTCACAGGAGCTGGGGGCTGGGGCAGCCCCTCGATGCCATTGCCAAGGGTCCTTGTGTGCACAAGACCTCTCCCTGCCCCACCCTCAGGTACCCACACTTCTCAAGGAGGATGTTCCCTAGTCAGTGCCGAGCTTCTGGAATGGAATTTAGCCTCGAACCACAATTGTTATTTTTCCTCCAGCTAAAACCTTGTATTCATCAGGCTGGGTGGTCTATTACAATGTAATAGCTATAAGAATGTGAGTGATTTACAGAATTCATAGACCTTATCACCAAAGGGGCAAACCAACATGTGCTTCAATTCAGGGCATAGATGTTTGTTGTTAAAAGATTATCCTTAAGTACCATTCTTAGGTGGCCAGATAACATCTTCAGAAGTTGTAGATAATTTAGGGAAATATACTAGAGTGGATTTCTGTTTCTATCAGCAACTTCTGACTTTCCCTCTTCTTGTCCCTAGGACAGCTTTGTCAAACTTCCTGAGTGGTCCTCCCAAGAAGCAACTCTGAGTAATAGATCCACATGCCTATGTTGATGTACCATCGTCGTCATTGATCAGAGGGGCTAACCCTGTGATGGTCAGCCATTGGGGATTGCCTAGATTCGCGCTGGTAGATTTTTGGAAAGGCATATCTCTTCTTTTAGAATGACAACATGACTTAAAAAAACAAGCAAAGGGTTAGAATTTTTTGACATTTGGTGGGTGTCGAAGGTATCCTCGAGGGGTTAACTAACAAGGAAGTGCCAGGTGCCAACTAACAAGAAAGGCTACTTGCCGGGAAAGTGATGTCAAAGAGACCTTGCAGAGGAGGAACAATAGTCTCTGAGGCTGTGGGATGGCATTCCTGCTCAGGAATGCTGAACTGTTGGAAGCCGACTGTTGGAAAACGGAACCCAAGGTTACATTATTTTAGATCTAAAATTGAAGGGCAAAGTTCACAAAATTTATATCAGGTGTTTGTCCCTTCTAATTTAATTATTTTTGGTAACTCCTCCCAACGCACATCTGCTGGAAAGGATAGTGCACAGTGGGTGGCATCTCTGTATATCTCAAGACAAGGGTAGGTGGGTCCATGACCCCCTGCCCATAAGCTTTCAATGGAAACACTGTAAGACTTATTTTTCTAACTGTGGTCTGTGTTTCTCCCTCGGTTTGCACCCGTACGTATCTGTCTGATGAGTGAGCTGCACATGATTTCAGGTAAGGAGGGCAGGGCTAGGGTTCACAGCACACGAGGGGCCTGACTCACACACAGAGCCCTGAAACCCAGGCAGGTCCCGGCTCGCAGGGGCTCTGCCTTATACGTGATGATAGTTCTCACCATCAAGATTGAGCCCTGCGTGCTGGATCCTGCCAGCTCCCCAGGCCTGCGTGAGGGGTGGCCGTGCCTGGAGGGTCTCCGGACCAGCATGTCTGCTCCTTTGCGGGAGATGACTGATGTTTGGCGTTTGTTTGGAATATCGTTTCCATGATTCCTTTATTAAAATCAGCTGTGTGGGGCTCCCCTCAAGTAGTCATCGTTTGACAAACTGAAAAATGTCAAATAGCGAAAGTGTCATTTGAGTTATAAAATGGAGAGGCAGGACCCCATGTCATTTCTTGTGAAGACGTACTGATGGGACCAGGCAGAGACCTCTCTAAAGACATAGCGGAAAAAGAAAATTGGGTTAGAAAACAGAGGAAGAGCTTCAAGCCGACTTGGAGAAGTCCAGGAGGAGGGATGCGCAGGGAGAACGGGCCAGCATCCGTCTGAGGACTTGGAGTTGGACGGAGGTCCATGGTTTTCTAGATGAGGAAGAGTGAAGGGAAGGGATGGTGCCAGCTTCCCCTGGAGACAGAGCTGATTCTAGAATCCCTAGCTCTGGGTCTTAGTCTATAGATCGTTACACCAAAACTTGGGGTTTCCCAGTGAAGTAAAAATTGATCGGAAACAGGGAAGACCCAACTGTTGACACACATCTCCTCTATTCTGAGACACACACTGCACTCTCTCCGTGGGCTCCACCTCTCGCTGCACTAGATGACACCTCTGTCTGCTCAAAGTCTGAAGCAGCTGCTTCCCTCTGGGGGGGACGGTTGTCACGAGGAATCCAGCTTGACTGTCGCGTGTCTTCATCGTTGGTGCTCTTATGTGATCCACTATAGGATGTGCTGGTGTGTGACCAGCTGAAACATGGCATGCTAAACTGTGTCACGCCAGGGCCTCGGTGCCTCCAGACCTTGGATGGAATGTGCTGGATGCAACATCAGAAGTCCTAAATAATTGGCAAAGAGTCCATAATTGGGTTCAGATGCTTCTTGCTTGGACTCCTCTAACCTTATTATTTCCATGGAATTCACAAAAGCAATTGGTGTCCCGAGGGAAACTCCAGTTTGCCCTTGACCCCTCAGGGCTTTTTGCACCCACCTTGAAGGTGGGACCTCATTACCTGCAGACGCCTTTCCCCAGGCTGGTGACGCGCCGGCCCCAGGCTGTCCCGCGAACTCACCAGCCCCGTGGTACCGGCCTGTCTGTTGGACCTGGACCTGGATTGTGCTTTTCTTGCTGCTGTTTTACTGTTCTGTGTTTTTGTTTTTGTTTTTGTTTTTGTTTGCCTATTTGACCTCATCGCCTCTTTGGATGTCAACATTATTACAGCCCAATGCTGAAACTCCCTTTCAGTTTCCTCAAATCTAAAAAAAAAAAAAAAAAATCAATTAATCCACTTAAAAAAAGTCTGTGTTACAAAAATGAAAAATCACAGGTTGTTTCTCTCTTACTGTTTTGCCCTCCTGAACTCAAGTCTGCTGACACTTCTCTAAGACCAAACCTGAGTCTTGCTGATTCTTCAGGGCACCTGGGGGCCAGGCAGCCTGGCTTCATTACTCTCCTTGTAGAGGGAGGTGACGCGGCAGGGTCACCCCATTGGGAACTGGGGGGACCGGACATTAGGACGCCCTGTACTTCCCATCACTTCGTGCGCCCTGGGGCCTGCACGGGGGGGACGGTCACGAGGAACGAGGGAACACTGGGGAATCACGCTGTCACCCTGGCAGGACCTCCACAGGGCGCCCACCACCCGGGCGGGGGGGCTGGAGAGGGCCTGGGACGTGGGGGGGGGGGCTGCAAAAGGACATTTCCTGCATTCTCAGGCCCCTCTACCCCACATGTAACCTTTTCTCCGAAGTCCAGAATGGAACGCATTTATGTGGAATTGTTTCCTTGTTTTTCCTATTTTTAAAAATATTTGCCAGATCAGTTAATGGTCAGCACGAACCCGTCCAGCGGCACCACGGTGTGGCAGAAAGCACTCGTAGCTGGCGTCCGTTTCTGTTCTAGTACATTTCTGCGGTGACCCTGCGCGGGCTTTACTTTGTCTAATACTTGCTGTCTTTATCTCTCTGAAAAGAAAAGTTCAGCTCGAATGATTTTTCGGGTCACTTTCTAATCAGCAAGCAGTAAGCTGACACAGAGTAAGTGGGGGTGCAGATGTGCGTGTCCAGGCGCAAAGGGAATCACGTGGAGGGGTGTTGGGGCGGACGTGCTGGGGCAGCTGGGATTTCCCTGGGTGAAGGGAGGCCCCCCACAGGGTCAGACACGGGAGCACGTGGAGCAGGGGAGGAATCCTCGGAGAGGGTGGTGACAGAGGGAGTCTGAGGCGGGGGAATCTGGAAGGAATTTTTACCCCACAACATGTAAATGAAAGATGTGGCTTTCCACACCCATGGGCTGTAATGACAAAGGCAAAAGCCGGGACTTTCCTGTTTTTAGAGGAATATTCCTCTCACAGCCTTTGCCGTTATCCCCAAATAGTCTCTCATCTCTTCGGTTATGCCCCCAGTGACCCTAAGTTCCCTTTGGCAAACGGAGCCGCCAAGAAGCGGAGTTCGGGTCAGATTCCCCTGGCACAAGGGCAGGACCCTGGACCAGAAGGGCTGGTGCTTGCTTGTCCCCCCTGCTCGGCCCGTGGTCTCTGCGGGGAGGGACCCCTCCTTCTGGCGCTCATCAGGGCTGAGGCCCCCCCTGCTGGCTGTGCCCAGGGACTGGCTGCTGCGGCAACACTCAATCCCCGACCTCTGCACTGACCATCGAGGGCAGGGCCCAGGGGTCACCTGCGCTGTGGTCTGGTCTGGCGCCCTTGCCCACAGCCCAGGGTCTCACCCCTGCTCCCAGCACTGCAGCTGTGATGAGAAGTGCGGGCCATCTGGCTGGGGACAGACCATCTCTCTCCTGTCGCTGCTTCGGTGGCCTGTGCTGATGGTGTTCGGGCAGGAATGTCCCCTTGCCACCCTGCGCAGACGGGGTCATTAGTCTCCAGGGACGTCACTTCTTGGTTCCATCTTTCAGGCCACCAGCAAGGGCTGCCTGGCTGGGATCAGAGGAGTCATCCACACATGGGGGCGGGGGGAGTCTCTGACACCTGAGATTTGCTTTTGGATGCCTGTCCCCCCCCACACACACCTCACCCCGCTACCCTGCTCTCCACATAGAGCTTGCCTGAGTCAGGGCCCAGAAGGGCTGTTCCAAGAGCCAGCCTCCCCTGCACTCACTCTGCCCCACTGTTTTCCCTTTTTAAATTCAGAACGATGCAATGGTTTTAGCCCAGGGGGCCGTTCAAAGAAGCAAAACGTCATGATTAGGAAATGCCGGCATTAAATAATTTCCCTGGGCTTCATTTCCTCTCAGAATGGAATCTCAGCAGGGGCTCGTGGGCCCCCAAGCCTTTCCCCTTACTCGGCTGTTTTAGATCCAGTGCTCGGACCTTCCTTGATCCCAGTGGTGAGCATCCCCACCCCCAAGCCCTCCCCGGAGTCCTGGCCATTGAGCTGAGATATTCTAAACTCACAGAAGCTTAAGGCTGGGAAACGTTTTGACAGGTCCCTTGGCCAAAGTTAAATGCCTTTTCTCCTGTTTGGCTGAGTGGTTCCCCTCCAGCAGGCCGGCTTCCGCTGTAGCCCCTCGCTGGGCAGCCCCTTCGGCAGCAGCCCCAGGGCTCCACCCTGCAGCTGCTCCCCTGAAACTGGCCGGCCACAGGTCCTCGGATCCTCGGGGGACCCCTGGGAAGGTAAGAAGGACCAGGCTCCTGGACAGGTCAGTGGAAAGAGAGGAGCGCCTTGCATTAAACAGGAGATGAACGGCGCTACACCTCCGAAAGGTCGAGTGTGTTCCAGACTACCTGTATTTCAAACAGTGTCTGCAAAAGCATTTACTAGAATATTCTAGCTCTGACCTCGCTGGGGCTGGGGGCAGTAGGACGGTGTCAGGCCTGGACGTTGCACTTCTTACACTGACTATGTCGAGATCTGACTTCTTAGCCTGGGGTCCCCAGAAGTCCCTGAAAGTTCTCTGCACGACGCACTTTTATTCGATATTTGCATTGATTATTTTAATCTGTGGATATTTATGGATAGCACTGGCGGTTCAGTGGGGAACAGGCCGATGTGCTCCGTGCTCACGTGGACTTCAGTCCTGCAGGGAGGCGAAAGATCCCAGTCACACAGGTTGGTGTTTGGGTACAATTGTGGGAAGTGGCTTCAGGGAAGGAAGGCGAGCTTGGAAAGTCACAATGGGGCCGGAAAGGATTTCCGAGGAAGGGATGTTCACATGGGAGCCCTCCAGGGTTACTGCTGTCAGCCAGGAAGGAAAACGGGTCCCAGGAGAGAGCAAAGCTGTGGAAGAGCCTGGCCCACAAGAGAAGCACAGGGGAAGATGTGGGAGCCGCCGCGCACAGGCGCTCGGAGCAGGTGCGTCTTTGCCCTGGAGCCGTGGGAACTCTCTCCAGGCTTTTAGCCCAGGCACACTCTGTATCAGAGGGGCCTTTCTCTACGGTCACCTGGGATGCCACGTGCAGACTGGGGTGGCCTGACTGGAAGGGGAGAGCCAACAGGAGGTTGAAACCCTCAGCCAGGTGAGTGAAGATGAGGCTTTAGCGGGAGGATTCCGTGCTCACGGGAGATGTCCCGGTCGGAGACACCACGGGACACTTGCCAGTCTGCGGATGTGGCCTTGAATGAGTAAGCTTTGGCCGAGATCTAGAGAGCTCACAAAGGGAGCAGAGAGAGGCCAGCCCAGTCTTCATGTGGGGGCTCCAAGTGGGATGCTCGTGGGTTCCATGCACAGGGATACTAGGGCCCCCCTCCCTGTATGTTCCTGTGTCCTAGCCCTGCTTTCAGTGGTGCATGGATCACCGCCAGCCATATGAGGTAGCCTCCACTCCTAATGTCCATATAGAGAAACTGAGGCACAAGGCCATGGGGCCACCCGGCTCCGGCAGTCTGAGCTCTTCGCCCTCCCCCTCCACCATTTGGCCAAGCCCCCTTGGAGAGGCCGGTGACCACTACTCAGCTAGCCGGCTGTTGCCATGGGAGGGATATGGGTCAACAAGACCTTTTGAGTTTCTGAGATCTGGATTTTTATGTAGTTTCCTCCTTTTCAATATCACCAATCCCGTCACAGTTTTCCAAAGCACTGTTGGAGTCAAAGAAATCAGGGGAGGGTACATCAGTTTTAAGTCTTTAAGTTGAAGGTCAGAAGAGGAGGAGGGGCTATCACAGGATGTGGAAATATTTTCCCCTCCTCTATTGGGGTGGCCAGAGGGCAGGGGTGTCCTGGGCCACATGGGCTGAAAGCAAGCGACACATCTGCCCAAGGAAACCGTGGAATTTATGGTTGATTTCTCTCCTTGCATGACTCTTCCTCCTCCTGGGTGCACAGTCTCCCTATTGTGGGCAGTTTTCTGAATGTCCTTCCCTTTCCTTTGTGAGGTCCCCTTTCCTTCTGCATTCCCAGGCAGGCGGCACAGAGGCCTTCAGCGATCTGGGTCTGGGATTGACACCTGTGGCCTGCAAGCTGAGGCTGAGTGAAGTAGGAAACTGGTCCCTGGCAGATCAGGTGACCTGAGGACCCACCAGGGCAGGGGGCGAAGACCAACCACTCATAGGCACTCATAGGCACAACGGAGCTCACAGAGTTTGGTTGGGGCCACCCAGGTGGAAGGAGTTTTCAGTGTTTAACACTCACTGGATTTCACATGCAAATTAGAATTTGGGGTCTTTCCTGACAGGGGATGGTGGGTAGCATAGAGATCTTCCCAGAGGGCCACAGTGAGTTATAGTTAAATAGCAGCTGGCCCTTTCGATGGGCTGTCTCTCTTGTTAATTGCAGACCCTACCCCCGGCCCCATGGTCTTCCACTTGGCTTGTTTTACCAATTTCCCCACCTGTCTACACTCTCTGGGAAGATGAGTTTGAGACCCTCCTGGAAATTTCAGCAAATCAGTCACAGACCTCAGGGCAGGAGATATGGGTGGAAGGAACAAATGGATGAATGGATTAATGAATGACCAAGCTGCCTGGCCCAGCCCCACAGCCCTAGAATCACGACCTCTGTATAGGGGCAGAATTGAGATGTGATTTCTGGCTCCTTACCCTGAGCCAGGACCCCCCACACTGATTCTTGGGTCTGTGTCAGGTACTGTGCACCCAAACTCGGGGAGGAGAAATTCCTGGCAAAAATTAGTCATTCACAAAGCAGTGGGTATGTCTCCCTCACTTTCTCCCATGTCTCTAATTCTGTACCTACCGCATAATAAGAATAATAAGCGGGCCGGGGGCTCTCTGCTTCTGGGGTCTCCCAGCTCCCCACGGTGTTTGATTTCCGTTCAGTCATTTCCCTTCAGACCCAGGCTTGGGGTTGGGCTTGAGCTCCGTCCCAGTGTGTGTGCCCCGACAGAATGAGGTCTGTGCCTGCGCGGTCCCCAGGGAACAGTGTCCCTGAGTCAGCCCTCATCTGGGGAGTGTGATTTTCTCTCTCCCTGTTCACCCCTTGCGACTTCCCTGCTTCCTGCAGGCCCAGAGGGAGAGAGGGTCCCAGTCCCCAGTGTCTGCATTCCAGTCTTCCCTGGGGAGCCCCCAGCTGAGGCCGGGCCACTGATCAGACTTCAGAAGCATCCGTGCGGGCCCCTCCGTGCCACCTCCAAGCTGTGGGGTGGAGGCCTGTTTATTTTGGGTTTGATGAGTAAATCATGTGGAACAGAATCAAAAGCTCTGCTGAAGTCAACACAGATGACATCTGTCACTTCCCCTAATCCCTCAGGAAGGGGGAGAGGGGTTTGGATTAATTAGGCTCTTTAAAACATTTGCCAGCAAATGATTCAATGCCCTCTTCTTTTAGTGCACGAGCGAGTGAAAATAACACTTTTTCACCCTTGTTTTCACATTTGAAGGGTCAGGTTTTGAGGTCAAGTGTCCACTGTAATCCTTTTCTCTTTGAAAACGCACAGGTAGCGTAACCACAACTACTGAGCACACCCATCATCAAAATCAAGCGTTCTCGTTTCTTGTGAAATGTACTGGCTGCCATAAATTGAGGGGGTCAGAGACATCCAGTAAGTGGCATTGTCTGGACTGTTCCCAGATTGACAAGGGAGGCATGCCTTTGGGGTGAGAGTCTCTGGGAGGCAGGGATGAATCCCATGTAATTAAATGGCGCACTGCTCTCTGTTTGCATAAACACGGCTGTGCCTTGGAGGACACCCCACACACTCTTGTCTGCAGAGGCATGTGTGAGACTCTTATTCTTACTCAGGGGATGGCCTGTCTCCCACGATCTCGACTTTGGGAGAGACGCGGCACAGGGCAGATCCCACATTTGCAAACCCTAGCCTCCTTGCTTGTCCCATCTGGGCCCCGCCCCCCACCCAGGCCCTTTCCATTATCTTTTTGCTGTCCCTATAAAACAGTGTCCCCTGCTACCCATTTGACCTGAGGACCTTGGGTCTTTGTCCTATTTCATTTTCCTAGAACTGGCTTATCCTCATCCAGTCTTCCCAACTGACTCTATGGGAAGCCGACCTTCTGTATATTTCTGTCTGTAATCCTCACTGGGGGGAAGCTGATGCAGGACAGAAAGAGCCTTGGGCTTGCAGCCAAGAGACCTGGACTTGAGAACCAGCTCTCCACACACTACCTGTATGATCTGAGAGTCATTTGATGCTCTGAGCTTCTGTTTGTTCCTATTTAGAGTGAGCATAGTAATATCTTTCTTACAGAGTTGTTGTCAGGATTAAGTTAATATAGAAAAAATGTGTGCAGCTCAATCCCTGCACATGGTGGTGCTTAACAAATGTTAGGCAAAAATCCATGTCCTGAAAGTTGTATAATTAAGCTATGGAAGGAAACGTAAGGGCTTCCCTTCTGCAGTAATAAGAAATTACTGTGTAAACCAAAACACTGCCATGGACTCGTAGAGGGTATCAAGCTAAGTGAAGTAAGTCAGACCAAGAAAGACAAATACCACTTATAATTTCACTAATGTGTGGAATCTAAAAACCAAAGCAAATGCACAAACAAAACCAGGAACAAACTCATAAATACAGGGAACACAGTCATGGTTGCTGGGGGTGGGGTGTGAAACAGGTGAAGGGAACAAGAAGGTATAAACTTCCAGTTATAAAATAAACAAGTCATGGGGATGGTAAGTGCAGCATTGGGAGTCCAGTCCATGATGTCATTGTCATGCGGTATGGGGACAGTTGGGGACCATGCTTGTCCTGGGAGCATTGAGCAATATACAGACTTGTCCAAGCACCATGTTGTACATCTGAAACTAACCTAACACCAAATGCCAACTATTCTTCAATAATTATAACAGTAAAAACAAAATTCTGGAAGGGCTAAGTCCCTGAAGGACTGTCCCTTTCTAGATCACAGGGCAGTTGCTGAGGTCAGGGGTGGGCAAGCAGAAGAGTGATCCTGTTTAAGAAGGACAATCTTTCTCCAGTGAAGAGGAAGTGGGAAAATTGCATCAGCCCAGTGGACTCATGAGTGTAGAAGTCTGATGTAAAGAAAACTCTCTCTGAAAGCCATCTTCCATGTGGGAGTGATGCCAAAGGACCCAGGGGTAACCCGGGGCTGAGGCCGTTGACTGACGTGATGGGCTGTTCCCCCAGCTTCTCAGTCTTGAGATGTCCCAGCCTGAGATCTTACTGTGGTGAGGCCAAGCAGTCCCTAGGTTTTTAAGTCTGGGGTCACTCTGGTGGGAGAGGTCTCAACTCTCTCTCAAACATTTTGAAGATAAAGGTGAACTAACTAAACTGAAACCACATTTTCACCCAATTCAACTTCTGAATCTCTCTGATTTCTTCTTTTGCTGCCAAGCAGAGAGAGGACTCATGTGATTTGATTTAGGCTCTCCTGGATAATTCAGGTTAATCTCCCTGTTTTAAGGTCAGCTGATTAGTAACCTTAACGACATCTGGAAAGTCCTTTTTTGCCGTGTCATCTGATGTATTTGTGGAGTAACACCGGGGAGCAAAGGTCATGGGGCCCAAATTCTGTCTACTATACTTCCTGTTCCAGAACCAGTAATTAACAGACAAAATAAAATCCTCTTAAAATTACATACATCCTTCCAGTCTTAACTAGTCAAGTGAGGAGGATAAATAGGCACAATTTTCTTGATCCCTGTTCTCGTGGTGCTTCCTTGCCCCCCCCCATCACCTTCTAGCAAAGGTGGGAGAGGCCCTGAAGGACAAGGTCCTGGCTTGATAGCCCACTCAGCAAGGTGATCCGACCTTTATTTCCATAGCTCTCCTTGATGCCAACAACCACCAGCATTTATCACGTGCTTACTCTGTGCCAGGCATTGTGCAAAGTACTGTATGCACACCATTCCTTAGTTCATCTTCCAACAACTCCGTGAGAGTGGCATTATTAGAAGGTGGTTTAAAAGTCACCTGCTGTCACTGGAGCAGGTCTTTCTGCACATGCACCCTCATCCCAAGTAGTATATGAAGGTCACTTCCTTCCACATGTAGCTGATCTCGGAGACAAGGGCAGCAAAGTATTCACCCTCTCTCTGCACTTTGGAGATACTTTGGTGCCCCTGGTGCCAACTTCTGTCTGCCCAGCTGACCCATAGCTGTGCTCACCTGTAAGTCAGCACCCTCTTCTTACTGCCCACGTAGGGCCAAAAGACCAGTCCACACCCCTAGTCAGTGGTTTCCAAACCATTTTAGGTTTGGGCAGGTTTAGAAACCTTCCCAACCAAGACCCAGAAGCTTCGGTTGGGAGTTGGGGAGTATGAGCAAGAAGCTGATCCCCACCTAACCCCCCAGCTCTTGCAGGAGCTCAGAGGGAACCCTTGGCCTGTAACATGTTGCCTGAGTAGAATAAAGAGATGACCGTAAGGGACTGTTCTTCCCTTAAATCTTTCCCAAGGGCTCCTGGACCTGCTACAGGAAGGTCTAATTCTTCTTGTTGAGACAATGTCTTGTCTACACATTTTGCCTGAAAAATGAAATGAGGCAACTTACAATAACACATATGGACTATGACAAGATATAGGGTAAATAGGGAAGTGGACATGAGCGGGAAGTAAGGTGAGTACCCAACGTTCTGGGCTCTTCCAGAGATGAGCCCAGAGTGGGCTCAGAAGTTCTGAGGACCCAAGGATTCTAGGGTCAAATATGTTTGGGAAACTGCTTACTTTATCTGAGATTTGAAAACTTAACACACACTTCAAAACCTTAATGGAGCTGGGTTTCCTTATGGTAAAGAGTCCAATTGACTTGCTTTCCATGTCTCTCTCTCTCTCTCTCTCTCTCTCTCTCTCACACACACACACACACACACTGCTTGTTTTTCTGCTATTATAATTATGGGATGAACTGAACATACTGTTTCAAACCTACTCCCTCGGTATTGTAGCATAATCATTTTTCTGAGTCACTAAATAATTTTTTCTCAAACACAGTCCTTAATAGTTGCATTAGTAATAGTTGCATTAGTAATCTGTATCATGATTATACAATAATTTATGTCCCCAAATCCTATTATAATATGTTTAGGTTGGGTCTCATTTTTTTTCTTAACCTATAAATAGCCCTGGATGTATAGCTTTAGAGCTAAATCTTTGCAGAGATTTATGATTATATCCTCAGGATCTATGTTTTCTATTGGCATTTCTGGGTCACAAGGTATATGGATTTTAAGGTTCTTGATATGCACTGCTATTGTTGAAGCTTTACAATAATGTAATCTTATTCTTTAATTTTTGATTTTGAAATAATTTTAAAGAAACAAACAAGCAAAAAAAACAAACTTGTAAGAATAGCACAAGAAACTTTTCCCCTGAATCATTTGAGAGACTGTCATAGCCATGTGCCCCATCATCCACAAGGGCATTACTGTGTGTTTTGTGCAAACAAGGTGAGTCTCCCACATGACCACCGAACAGCCACTGAAGTAAGGAAATTAAAGTTCCTGTAGTGCTGTTCTCTGATTCCCAGACTCCTTTCACCAGTTGTTCTAATAATGTCCTCTGGAGCCAAACGATTCAACCCAGGTCATATGGTGCCTTTAGTTGTCTGATGCTTTCAGTCTTCTTCATTCTGGAACAATTTCTTAATCTTTCCTTGACTTTTGTGACCTTAATGCTTTTGAAGATTACAACCTCGTTAGCACAGGATGCCCCTCAGTTTTGGATTATCTGATGTTTCTTCACGATTAGATTCAGATCATTCATATTTGTCAGGAGCATCACAGACACAGTGCTGTGCTCTTTTCATTGCATCCTGGCAGGTGGCAAATGATTCTTTTTTATCCTATAATGGAGACACTGACATTGATCATTGGGTAAGGTGGTGTCTCTACTGTAGGGATTCTCTACTGTGAGGTTTCTGTTTTCATCTTTGTAATGAATAAATATTTGAGGAGATATGTGAATATCCTATTTCTTTTCACAATTTTACATACTCATTTTAACCTCTATTGATTTTTTTTTTGGAGGAACTGTTACTATAGTACTTGCCAAAAATGGTGATTTCCTAATTCCACTGTATCTTCTACATTTATTAGTTGACTTTCAACTCTAACGCTGAGCTTTCTCTTTTCCCTATTTTTTTTGTGGAGTTCTGTTTCATTCCATGGATTATGGTGTATTGGCATCATTCCTTATTTTGATGTTCAGAATGTCCTGTCTTTAGCCAGCAGGACCCAATCTCCCTGGCATCTGTGTCCTTTTGTCCTGTCTTCACTATAGGTCCAACACCTCTTACCTTCTGTCACAGTGAGATGTTTCTAACCTTCCTGCTCTGAAATCAGCCATTTTTCCATGTGGTTTTAAGTTCCTTTCAGTGGAGAATGGCAATTAGACACCAACATCTGGCTGTGAGGTGTGCTCATTGCTACTGTGGTATTGCTGCTTTGTGTCTTCTCCAAGGACAGAGCTGGAATTTATATACATACAAGTTCATAAGGATACTTTAATTCCAATGCTACACTGTAGGAACCATCTTGACTTTGTTCCTGTATTTGTAACTTTATTATGCCTTATCATCAGTATATTTGCCTAGTTTATTCCTTGTATATAGCCAATCTTTGGCCAATGCCCAGCTGCCCTCATGTTCAACATGGACTATCTCCTCACCTGGCTGCACCTGTGACTCCAGGATGAAGATGCTGCCACTAGGTTAGCTGCTTCCTCCTACACACATTAGCCTTTCTCAACCTGCTGTGGCTCTGACCTCAGGGTGGGATAGCTTTCAGGAGCTTCTACTTGGCCAGGCCCCAACTAATGGCTGTTGTAATGAATTATTCAGGGAGCAAGGAAGGAAAAAAGAGCGGGGTATGATTATTCTTTTTGAGGGTAATCATGTCAATAAGGAAAGGGGGCAATGATTTTAATTGTTTTTGTATTGGTTTTTAAAATTTTTTTCTTAATGGAATATGCACTAATTATGAAATAGGAAAAGTACCTTAATTTTGAAATATGATGAAGACACAAGTTAAGAGATGAAACTGTATGTGGGAGGCTGTGCACAGTGGGACTACAAGTTCAGTTCTGATAACCACACCTGAGAAAGGAGCCCAGAAAAACCTTCTGATATCTCACTTATGAAAGGACTGGGAAACAGTAAAGTGTCAGAGAACAAATACAGAACACTCAGCAATAAAAAGGAACAAAATATAATTAGTACATTTTAGTTATAGTACATTAAAAGTTGTGGTTTTACCCTGAGAAGATACAGGCGATTCAACATCAAACAATCTATTCCTATCATTTGTCAAGTTTAGAGACTAAGGAGAAAAGCCATGCGATGACCCTAGTTAATAGCAAAAAAGCTTTTGGTAAAGTCAAAAATAGAATCCTTTCTAAACTGTATAGTAAATTGTGAATAGTAATAATTCATATTTATCCAAATAATATCTATTCTTAAGTAATAATTAATATCTATCCAAAAACCATAGCCAGATCTAATGAGAGTGCATATGGTATTTTGTCTCTAAAGTCAGGAACACACCCACATTTCAGGTATTAGAGAGGCTGCCCAGGTTTACATTGGAAAGTTGAGAACCTTTGCTAGAAAGTGTGAAATAAATGAGATAAATATGGAAAGCAGGGGAGCAGTTTATCCGTACGTCATAGCATCTAGTAGTGGTACATTAATTCAATATGGTGACCACATACACAATATTATCTATAAAATTTAAAATCTCTGTCCTACTTATAAGATATGAAAAAGAGCTCTATAGCAACAAATAGCTATGGTATCTTAGAAATCAGTTTCCAAACAACTTTGGCATGTTACAAGAAAACTAGAAAATTAACTGCAATGAGAATGATTATCATGGATAAGAAGAAAAGAGTGGTTTCAACAGCATCATCAATGTCCTTTAAAATTTTTTAGTCTGAATTTTTGTAGCGATAATTCTTTTTGGGCATTACTCTTTTACTTGCTCAATGCCCACGTATTTACGTGTTGAACAATAATCTTCATTATATTTTAAAATCAGGTTTGTTGTAGAGGCTCCTGGGTGGCTCAGTTGGTTAAGCAACTGCCTTCGGCTCAAGTCATGATCCTGGAGTCCCAGGTCCGAGTCCCGCATCAGGCTCCCTGCTCAGCAAAGAGCCTGCTTCTCCCTCTGACCCTCCCCATCTTGTGCTCTCTCTCTCTCTCTCAAATAAGTAAATAAATAAAATCTTAAAAAAATAAAATCAGGTTTGTTGTGAAATAATCTTGAAGTCTTGAATCTATGTCCATGTAATTGGCACCACAACCAATATGTGTATCCACACTAAAAATACCCCTTGTGCTCCTTGGCAGGCAACCCTTCTCCCTATTTCCAGCCCCTGGCAACCACTGATTTGATTTCCATCCCTGCAGTGTTGCCTTTTCCAGAACATCATGTACATCGAATCATGTGGTATGTAACCTTTTCAGTTCGCTGCTCTTACTCAGCATCCAGCTTTTGAGATTCACCCACGTTTTGTACGTATCAGCAGGTCATTCCTTTTTA
Source organism: Ailurus styani (assembly GCA_002007465.1). Lineage (NCBI taxonomy): Eukaryota > Metazoa > Chordata > Mammalia > Carnivora > Ailuridae > Ailurus > Ailurus styani. Next base: position 2,575,110 of record LNAC01000088.1, on the reverse strand, counting down.
CTGCTGAGTAGCATTACCTGTTCTTCGGCTTGGGGACATTTGGGTTATTTCCAGTTTCTGACAACCCTGTAAAGCTGTTACAACATTTGTGTAGGTTTTTATGGGAACATGTGTTTTCATTTCTCCTGGGTGACTTTTGAGCAGTGGGGTTGCTTGGTTATATGATAGGTGTGTGTTCAACTTTATTAAAAATAGCATTTGTTTTCTTATTTTGGGCTCCATGTTATCTTCCTTACCTTGATTAGCTCTTCACGGTGATTTTATTTACGCTTGTTGTCCCTTCACATTGGCCTCCAGGCAGTGAGTAAAATCATCTCTCTCCATAGTTTTCAACTCTGGTTACTCATCAGAATCACATCTACAGTGTAAAAAGCCATGATGGATGCCAGGGACATTTAGTTGGTCTGAGGAGGAAAGGATCTTTCATCTGTCTGTGAAAATGCTTCACGTGTCATTCAGATTTTATCAGTCAAGGTTGAGCACTCCCGTCTGAAGTATGTCATTTAAAATTGCAGATGAAGAGAGAAATATTAAAGATGGCAAAAAACAAAAGGAAACGTAGGAAGGACAGACAGAAGAAGTACACCTGTGTTGTCCCTTCACCTTTTGCAAGGGAGAATGAGTACGTGACGCATGTGGGAACGGGCTTGGAGACAGATGTCTAAATATGTTGTTTAATGTTGTAATGGTGGCCTTGGGAAAAACCCACACCAGAAGATTTTACAGACATCATCTATCAAATGTGGGATGAGGAGGAAATGTTACTCATCATTTAACATCTTTCTGTACTGTGTGAAATATTTTCTACCAGGCTGTGTTACTCTTATAATAATAATTTAATATTTGAGTTTAATTAAAGGATCAATTGCTGGTGGCAATTGAAGTGGGTGTTGGAAGGCATACTGGCAGTATGTGAGGGGTGATATTTGTAGGAATAGGTTTCTACCAGAAGTGCCAGGGGGGAGGGAATCCAGAATCCAGAGAAGCCTTTACTGAGATGGGAAGTCTCCACTGAGGAGGGAGTGTGTGTGTGTGTGTGTGTGTGTGTGTGTGTGTGTGTGTAGAGGGAAGGCTGTGCTTTGTGTAGAAGGATGGGGTAAAAGCTCTACATACTCCCTGGGGTGGGTGTGGTCCTCTCATCTCTTTTCATTCACTGATGGGGGGACATGGATTGATGACTTAGGGAGGTGGCAGCAAATGTTATGGAGTCAGTGAGTGATGAGCGACAATCCTGGGTCACAGGAATAAGGTTGACCAGATGGCTGAATTTTGGGATGTCTGGGTCCTTGGCTTAATTATTTCAGAGGTTGATACTGAAGACAGTGAGACATTGGACCATGAGTCTTAAAGACCACCCCCCCCCATCACTGTCAGAACCCCACTGAAGTCCCTTCGAGCCCTGGAGAACTGTGGCAAAAGCAGTTGTGATATTCTTAAAATAAGGGTGCAGGTGTAGGATTGGGAGGGAAGCCCTATTTGTCCCCTAAAGATCTCCCCTACTTTCTGTTTCTCAAATTATAAGGTGCTGTCCCCAGGGTGTTGGCAAGCATCCCCGGGGTCCTGGCATTTTACCTCTGCTCTGTGTCCATGTTGACCTCATGTCCCTGGTCCCTTGGCAGTTGTAGAGCACCTTATAAGACTCGGGAGTGATGCCTCCTTCACTTGTGTTCTTGAGTGCCTCACTCACTGCACCCACACCCTGGCCTTGGCAACAGGAAGCACTAAGGAAATGGCTGGTCACTTTCTTCTCAAACTTCTAAACCGAACTCTGCTTTCAATTCGGGAATGAGTGAATAAAGGCCTATTCAACATGAAGAGATTTTCTTTTTCACCTACAGAGCACTTTTTTCCTGGTTTTTCCTATATTTTGAATTGTGTGCAGTAAGTAGAATACTTGAGAACATTGGGAAAAATAATGAAAATAGTATAACAATCTGTGGTTTTTAAAGAAAATCCAGGGGCGCCTGGGTGGCTCAGTGGGTTAAAGCCTCTGCCTTCGGCTCAGGTCATGATCTCAGGGTCCTGGGATCTAGCCTCACATCGGGCTCTCTGCTCAGCAGGGAAGCTGCTTCCCCCTCTCTCTCTGCCTGCCTCTCTGCCTACTTGTAATCTCTCTCTGTGTGTCAAATAAATAAATAAAGTCTTTTAAAAAAGGAGGGGGGTGCCTGGGTGGCTCAGTGGGTTAAAGCCTCTGCCTTCAGCTCCAATCATGATCTCACAGTCCTGGGCTCCCCGCTCAGTGGGGAGCCTGCCTCCTCTACTCTCTGCCTGCCTCTCTGCCTAAGTGTGATCTCACTCTCTGTCGAGTAAATAAATAAATAAATCTTTAAAAAAAATAAAGAAAATCCAGCAGAGGAGTTTGCCCCTTCCGGATGTTGTCATGGGCACTCACAGTGGGACAGAAATGGCATTCCCAACTTCTTGGACACATTTTTACTATAAAAGCCTTACTTTCACGGGGAGTAGGTGATATAAAATTACTGTGTATTTACCACAGAGTAAGAGAAATGGGAAGGAGCATGTGAATGAATCCCGTTTGCTGGATATATTATGACGGCTGATCTTTTTTGCATCAAAAATTCTAAAACCCCATCCATTTTTCTAAATTTGCTTTTGCAAATCAGTGAGGCTTAAGAGTAATGTGTCTGTTTACATACTAATTACACACATAAAATTTTAAGAATTTCTGAGTTCTAATTATTTTACAAAGAGGGTGTTCTGTCTCACTCTGCCCATCAGTCCTGCTGGGAAAATGACGATCTCGTCACTTACCGGCTGAGATGACAGCGCAGGCAGTCTGCACAAATCACTGAACTAAGGGCAGCTCCGCAGCGCCTCACGTTACTGGAACACACGGGTGCACGTGGCACCCACTTGAGGAAAGACGCACTTCAGTACGTGACCAGCAGCGTTTCTCCATCAATTCCAGATGTGGGATTGCACCGTTCGGGCTGTCACGTACCGTGAATAACATGGGTGGACTCCGTACAGGCCACGCATATGGTCCCCACGTGTGGCATTCACCATCTCAGGGGCTCGATGACAGCAGACAGCACTTTGATACGGTTGGGGTGAGTTTTTTCCTTAACCGCATAGACGTCCCATTTGCCTTCTCTGACCTGAAACAGCAGATTTAGGGCATAACAGGCCATTACCTGGATCTGCCTTTGCCAGTATCATTTCTTTTCTTTCCTTCTTCTTCTTCTTCTTTTTTTTTTTTAACTATTTATTTATTATTTAGAGAGAGAGAGAGAGAGAGAGGGCAGATGCAGGGAAGCGAGTGGGGGCAGGGCAGAGGGACAGAGGGAACCTCGCGCAGACTCGCTGCTGAGCGCAGAGCCCGACCTGGGGCTCGATCCCAGAGACCCTCTTCCTACCGTTGTGTCTGCGGGGAAACAGCGTCGGGTGCTGCGGAGCCGGCTGCAGGGGCGGCGAAGCTGCAGACGTCCCCTCCTGGGCTCGACCGCCCGCGAAGTGACAGGTAGTTGGTTTACGTGTCCGGCCAAGAGCACCTAGAGGCCAACGGGGTCCGCACGCCCAAGGGAGGCCCGGGCCCTCTGCCCCTGCTTTCTCGGGCGGGAAGCGGACGATTGCCGATTCTGTGAGCGTGACTGCAGATCCCGGCGCTAGTCTCCGCCGAACCACTTCTTAAACTTCCAGCGGGGCTTTCTTCTTCCAGGACCGGTGTCATGGGATCCCGCCGGGCCCCACTTCGTGCTCCTAATCCCTCTTGTTTACAGTGAGTTTAATCTCCGCGTACTTCGCGTTTATCTGGACAGAGCCCCCCTTTCTGGGTCCTGCCATGTGACCACATCAGTTAGGTCCGTGACAAGGGTTTTAAACGTGTCTATCTCTTGAAAGAACGGACCGTTTTCAGAGCTTTAAACCTTTCCCCATAAACAATCTAGAAAGGGCGCCAGAGGCTGGGGAGATCGGGACCACCCGGCTACAGGACAAACCACGGTTTCAAATGCAAAGTGAGTCAGTGTCTCTGCGGATGAACAGACCCAGACGAGTTTTATAGTTTTGAACTTAAAAAAGCAAGAGAAATTTGATCCATGCGGCTCCCAGATTAAAATTTCGACTCCCCACTCTTGAGTACCGTGTCCAGGCTGGGGGACCCCCGGGTCTGTGTGTGTTTGAGGCCACCTCGAGGGGCTGGGCGCCCAGAGCAAGCAGGTGGTCTGCCAGTGCTGTCGAGGAGCCTGGGGTGATTCCCGGCAGACGACCAGGAACTCCTCGTTTATTTTTATGTGTGTTGGTCCAAATGCAAAGCTGTTTTTATATGGGTGACTTGAGTTGAACTCAACCCATCAAGGCTTTTAAAAAATTGTGGTAAACTAGATGTGACAACTCCCCACTGCCAGCATTCTCAGTGTACACTTCGGGGGTGGGAAGCACACTCCAATGTCTCCAGGACACCTTCGCTGTCCCCAAATGAAACTCGGCACCCACTGAACATGACCCGCACCCCCACGGCCCCCCGCCCTGGTGCCCACCACTCTTCTCTCCATCCACGGACCTGGCTCCTCTGCGCACACCCTGTAAATGGAGTCACACAGCTTGGGGCCTTTGCGACTGGCTTGTTTCACCCAACACGGTGTGTTCACGGTTCACCCATGTTGTGCCAGGGTCAGAGTTTCCCAACTTGCTAAAGGCTGGATAATATTCCACCGTACGTAGACATCACGTTTGCTGTATCCATTCATCTACTGATGGACATTTGGATTGTTTCCACCCTTGACTGTTGTGAACAATGCTGCTGTGAACACGGGTGTGCAAATATCTGTGTGAGTCCTTGCTTTGATTTCTTTGCGGGATGTACCCAGAAGCAGAATGGCTGGACCGTAAGGTAATCCTCCACTCAAATGTTGGAGGGGCTGCCGTGCTGGCGGCATCATTTACATTCCTTCCAACAGTACGTAAGAGCCCCAGTTCCTGCACAGCCCTGCCTGTGCTTGTTAGTTCTCTTCTGTGTGTGTGCTTTTTAAAAATTACAGCTCTCCTAATGGGTGTGAAGTGAGAGCTCACTGTGGTTTTGATGTCTCTTTCCCTAATTAGTGATTCTGAGCATCTTTTTACGTGCTTGTTGGCCTTTGTGCATCCTGTGCGTACGTGCATGTGAGTCCTCTGCCTGTTTCTGAATTGGGGCGTGGTCTGGGGTGCTGCATGATTGTGGGAGGTCTTTGTGTGTTCTGGATGTCCATCCCTCATCAGATAGATGATTTCCAAATACTTCCCCCTGTTCTGCTGGTTGCTTTTCGCTCTGGTCCTCGTGCCCTTCCAGGATGACTCCCCAAGTGTTAGTTGGCATATTCAGCCCCCCCGCTGGTCTCTGTGTGGAACCCAAGAAAGTTATGGGACAGGATGTAACCCATCAGTGACCTTGCTCCCTGACCATGGTGGGGTGGGAGGCAGACAGATTTCAGGATAAGATACCAGGCCTCTCAGGACATAAAGGGAAGCCGGTAGACAAGTCCTGACATTTTATTTAATCACCGTGTGTTTGTGGGCTGCCAGCCTTCACTAGGCTGGGAGGCAGGACCCCCCTTGGCATCTTGGAAGTCCAGCGCCTGCCACCCAGCTCTGTCCAGAGAATGAGCCCAGGCAGCTCACGGTCCTGTGGCTGCATGACCACAGCACAGGGGGTCTGGGGGCTTGTTGATTTGTGACCTTGAATCTGTGCCTGAGCTAGCCATCAATCCCACGTCTTGGCTGCAGCCCTCTGAGGCTAGTCGATACTCACACAGAAATTAGAAACCATGAAGGTCACAGGTCACACATGAAAGAATCCCTATCTGCGGGGGAAACCTGAATCGTTTCATTAAGTAATGCCTTCCAGACATCTCCTGCCCTCCGTGCCTCCCTGCTTTTTAGACCCCAGCGCTTGAGGTTAACCTGCGGGCCCGCCCCATCCCAGCCTCTGGCCGGAACCGGCTGTGGCGGTGGACACAGAGCTGAGATCTGGAGTCAAATCTGCTGTCCCGGCAGGGACAGACTCGCCTGCTCTGCAGCCCAGCTCTGGGATTCGGGCGCCCTCTCTGCTTGTTGGCTGGTGCTCCCTGGACTGGCTCCAGGCTCCGAGACGAGTGCCTTGAACCCAGGGCGCCCCACTCCTTCTTGGCCTCCTCTGGGGCTGGGGTCTGCTGACAGTACAGGAATGCTGAGTCCACGCTTGCGTGTTAGCATGGAAACCTTTCCCTCCGTGCTGCACCGAGTTAGGGAAGAGCTGGGCTTGTCCCGTATCTCTCTGGCTTATGTAGGTTTCCTTCATGTTGCGGCAGGAACAGGGCACGTGATCCCAAATGGGCAGTGGTCACGCACGGGATGTGATTGTCACCCTATTCCCTGCAGGGCTCTAGGCTTTGGAGGTGACTCGTGCCTGCCTTAGAGCCCAAATGACCAGCGTTAGGCCACCAGCCCCAGGAAGGGAGGGAGCCCAGCCCGGTGCAAGAGTGTGTCTTCCCGGGGGAGGAGGGGGAGCCGAAGGCCCAGCTCTGCACCAGGCCGTGCAGGCCACCCCCCACGATCATGTTGGCCCTCCCATCTGGATGGGGTCCTGGGCCCCCTCCCTGCACAACCCAAGGCCCCCTCTGCAAAACACCGCCCTCCCCCCAAAGAGTACTGTGCCGTGGCTCTGTAGCATGAGGAATGACTGGTTTTTATAGTCGTGTTTCATCCGGATGAGCAGAGGCTGGCTGGGCTGTGAAGGGAAGAGGCAGAGAACAGTTTCCTGGGGAGGAAGGGCTTTGCCTGGGCTCGGAGGACCAGGCAGGGCCTCAAGGAATGGGCAGGGGCTCCCGAGGGTGTGGTCAGCAAACGCTGTGTTCAGAGGGGCTGCGCTGGGGGGTCAGGAGAGCTAAGGCAGGAGGAGAACAAAATGGGGATATTAGGGAGGAGTCTGAAATCTAGAATTTGTCCTGCGGGTAAAGGAAAATTGGGGGTTGGTGCTTGAATCGTGAACTGCTTAGGGGCAGGAAATCAGAAAGAAGGGGCAGCTGGGAGCCCAGAAGTCCAACCCAAGGACTTAGGTGGCCAGGCAAACGTTTGCGCCTGTGTGACTTAATGGTGTCCTTTCCAGGGGTCCAGTGTGCCATGAGGGTGATGTTTCCCTTGCCCGTGATAAGGCTAGACCCAGGTGGGGGAGGGATGACAGCGTGGGGTGCGGGGAGTGGTAGGGGGCGAATCCTTGGGCCGGCGGGGGAGCAGACGTGGCTGGAGGTGAGCCCAGGCTGATGGGCTCTGACCCCCTGGCTCTCACTCCGAGGAGAACTGAAAGCAGACAGGAGCTACGAGAGGCTTCGGGATGCAGATTCCCTCAGGGGACATTCAGGGTCGGCCCATCTAAGGTGAGTGAATGGCTGCCATCAGGTGTCGGCTCTGAGCTAACTGGGGAATTCTCAGGGGCGCAAACACCTTCCCTTCGGGCAGTTCCCGCCCTTAAGTAGGGATGAGGGGAAGCCGTCCTACTCTTACTGGCCTGTGCTCTCCATCCCAGACAAATAGGAGCCGGAGGGACAGAGCAAGACAGACGCCCCCTCCACTCCCCCGGTCGGAGGCTACGAACTGGGTGCTCCTGGGCATTTGACCCCCAGGAATGTCCCGGGCATGCCGAGCCGGCTCGGGTGTGACAGATGAGTCCGCACTGGGGCAGGTCTGTGCAAAGAGGAAGAATGCAGGAAATGCTTGCTGCACCTGGTTTGGAAAGAATTCCTGTCCTTGTCCGAAAGTGCCCTACCTGGGCTGGGGGCTGCCGCGGGCTGCAGAGTCGGGGAGGGCGGTGCTCCCTGCTCCCCACGGCCGACCCTAACACATGTGGTCCTGAGAACCAGGTGAACAGAGCCCAGAAAGATCATGCACTTGGAGGAGAGGAACCCGGAGGAGGACCTTCCGTTGAGTTTCCTCCCCAGCAGCCAGGGAGCTCGACAAAGCCGGCGAGAGTCTTTACTCGGCTTTACGTCGGAAGCCGTCCGTGTCTCCCCATCGGCGTCCATATGCTCTCGGGCTTTGCTCTGGGGGAACCAAATATCTTCCTGAAGAAGGATGGGGAGCCCCTGACCCTCTGGACCTTGTTCCATCAAAGAGGATTCGCCCCTAATTCATGTGTCAGGCCGCTCAGACGTCACACAGGTCCCCTTCCTGTGTTATCGTCCCCGAGCTGTTACCATCACTGTGACTTCCGAGGCAGTGTGACATGCGTATGTATTTCCCAGATTGGAGGTGCTGCAAGCCCACTGCCGAGACACAGAGGCTGATGAGGCCACGAGTCTACTTACTTATCTTGTGTCTTTTCCCTGGCTAAACCCCAGGCGTGGGTGCACATCCAACACCGTTTGGCGGGTTCATGTCCCAGAGCTGCCCCCATACGCAGCTCTTTCAAGGGCAGCTTGCTCTGGACGGCGCTTTTGCTCAGATTTTGCCAGAATGGCCACCACCGTGCATCTTTAAGACTTCTTTCTGGAGGCTGTTCCTTCCTGGAGGCTCTGTCCTGCTGCTGACACGGTCAGTCTGTCTGTCCAGCACCGCCTCCCAGGGCCGCCATAAACATGCACTACAAAACATCAGAAACTAGTCTGCAGCTCTGCAGGCGGCAAGTCCAAAATCAAGGCCACGGCAGGGCTGAGCTCCCTCTGAGGGCCCTAGGGGAGGGTCTCCCTGCCTCTTCCGTGCCCTGGTGCCTCCTGGGATCCGTGACGTTGTGGCTGTGTCCCTCCAGCCCCTGTGTCAGCTTCACTTAGGGTCCACCCTAGTCCAGAATGACCTCAGGTAATGAAGGTAACTTAATACATCAGCAGAGGTCCTTACTCCAGATAAGGTCACATTCTGAGGCTCCCAGCGGTCATATCTTTGGGGGACACAACTCAACCCACCGTGGGTCCTCTGTGGCCACTTCCCTTTTTACATCTCAACAAGCAGGGGGCTGGGGGTCTGAACACCTCTGAGTGCTCTGCAGGAGAAGGGGAACGAGGCCACTGGCGGCTCCTGCATTTTTATCGTACACGCTTTCCCCGGGGAAGAGGCACAGGATCCCTTGCAGAAGTCCTCAGGCAGCACCAAGGTCAAGTGCTGGGCCCTCATGGATCAGCTGTGGCCAGTGGGGGGTGCCAGCACCCCTCCCTCAGTGCCCATGTGGACAGAAGGGGTGGGGGACAAAGGTGTCACTGGTTGGGGAGATGGTTGGGGGTCCCTGGAGGTGGCCAGTGTGCTGAGGGGTCCCTCACCTTGTCCAGAGTCCCTCCTCTGAGCCCACAGAGGCCTTGCTGGCTTTCTAAGGCCAGGTTTGACAGGGATTAGAAGGGACCAGCTGCCCCCAGGGTGAAAGTCAGGGGTAGGTCGGTCACCCCAGCACAGCCTTTAGAAGGCACTTAGGAGACCATAGTGCTTTCTGGAGCGGCTTTGATGATTTGGGGGTGGAAGCAGAGAAGAAACAGGGTCAGGACTGCCTGCAATTGGACCCTTGAGTTGGCTCAGTGTGGTCAGTGTGGTGCAACGGCAGGGTCACCGAGGGGCTGGGAGGCAAGGGCGGGGGGGGGGTTTGGGCACTGGGTCCCAGCGGTGGACGGATGGCCATGACTCTGCTTTCACTTCCAAAGAATTGCTCCCTGCAGCCACACACCATCGCCCGTTCTGCACTCCACTCGCTAACTTGTCCCCGAACAGACTTCTCCTTGTCACCCCAGACTTCTCCAGCCACCCAGGAGGGACCAGCCTAGCCTATTCGTTCCCCATCTGGCTCCAGGCGGGCCTCTGTGGACCTCCAGGCTGCCCGGCAGAGCCAAGACCATCGTTCTCCAGACAGCAGCAGCTGATGACATCCCGCTGGTTGGCACGGTCCCCAGACATAGACGTTCCCTTCCCTGTTTCCATCAAAATCCATGGCCACACTCCGTAAATCTGGAGTTTGGTGGTGATGGAGCGGGAAGACTTGTCCTAATTTATGTTTTTGCAACTTAGGACGTGATAGATCCATGTTCTGTTGTATCAACAAGTGAAAATGGAAGACTCCAATACTTTTGTTATTCCAGATGAGATCTGTGCTCATTGAAGCTATTTGGAAATTACGCACGAGTGTAAATAAGCAAATTAACATCAGTTGTGGAATCCCCATCACTGTTGACATTTTGATGCATTTTCTGCACGTTTTTACGCTTCCTGTGACAGTTGTCGTGGAATGTGCACAGAAATTGCCAGGTCTTGTGAGAATTCAGATTCTGATGGAGAGGGGGCAGGGCGAGGCCAAGATTGCACCTGTCTGAGATCCAGGCTGTGCCGATGCTGCTGATGTGGGACCCACACCCCTGCGGACCGGGGGTCAGAGCTCAGATGGGGATCCACGTGCTGCCTCCCTCCTCCGCCCATGACAGCGCCCGGGAGCAGATCCACTGCCCTCTCTGAGCCTCAGGTCCTTATCTGTAAGAGGGGATCGCATCCACCATGTAGACATCGTGTGAAGAATAAATGAGATGAAGTATGCCAAGGTTCAGCTGTTGCCTGGCACAGAGAAAGTGCTCAATACATTGTAACTAAACTAAAAATAAATGCATTATCTCCTAGAACACTGTAGTTTGCACATGCGGCTTAATATCCTGCTTGCTTTCACTTGACATCATATGGTGAACATTGTTCCAATATTAAAAATTCTCTGAAAACATCATTTTAAATAGCTGTGTTTTAATGACTCCCACGGTGTTGATGGACCATAATTTATTTGAGCATTTAAGATGTGGAAATAATTGTTTACTTATGTATATCTTATAATCCAACGAAATCCTATTAACATAGTAGCTATTTTATAGGAGAGGAGAGTTCTGGATTTTTTATAAAAAAATGTGTGTTTTGCTTTCCTCCCCTGGAAAAAAAGGATCACAAGGCATTTTGAAACAATAGTGGCAGCAATTTATAGAACTCGGGCAAGGGTGTTTTTTGTTTTTTGTTTTTAAGTTCTGAGGATTGTTTGCACCTATGGGCTTTTGGCAACAGTGATAGGAAAATAGCGATACTACCAGAAAGCTCCCCATAAACCAAACTTTATAGGCCTGACTTCACTAAATAAAATCAGGGATTTTCAGACAAAAAGGATGTTCCATGTCTTTGCTTCTAGTGGTGGAGAAAATAACTATTAAGAAGTAAGTGAGTGAGCTTGGGAAAAATCTTGGGAAAAATTTTAAGGAAAAATTTCAAACATTTTAGGCTCCTTTTGCACTTGGAAGGGTTTTTGTTGGTGGTGGTGGTGTGGTGAATTTTTTTTGGTCACTTTCATAGCCAATAACCTATTTGCAAAGACATTTCATGGGACATTTCATCAAACCTGGAGAATGATCTCTACTTGGAATCCATCTTGGGCATTTTATGGGGCTCCCCTCTTTTTTTTTAAGATCAGTTATTTATTTATGAGAGAGAGAGGGCATAATCAGGGCAGAGAAACAGAGAGAGAGGGAGAAGCAGACTCCATACTGGGTAGGGAGTCTGATGTTGGGCTTGATCCCAGGACCCTGGGATCATGATCGGAGCTGAAGGCAGGTGCTTAACTGACTGAGCCACCCAGGCGACCTTCGGGGCTCCCCTCTTCATGGGCTCAAGGAAGCTGGCTTTGAGTGTGCATGTGGTGTCTCCTCGAAGGGACGCCATCCGGCAGATGTCCCTGCCAGGCCCAGCTATCAGAGTGGCTGCCAGAGAGAGCTGGACAGACCCTCACCTATGGTGGAATAGTTTTTGTTGGACTCTGGAAGCTTCTACTGATCGAAGCTTTTGCTTGTTGTAGCTGAGGACAAACATTGATTGTCTTAGTATCTTTAATGAGGATTTTGAAGCCTTGTGACTTTTGTGGACTATGAGCCAGGGAGTGCGTAGGTAGCTTGTGGCCTCGGTTCATTTTCTCTTCTGACAGTGAGGGACCCTTGACAACCGTCTTTCTCCTGAGACACATGCCTGGCAGATGTGAATTATTCCAGAAAAGCCCTGTAAGGGAAGAGCTTTGTCCCACCAAATTCTATTATTCTCTGGCTACTAGTGCTCTCCTTACACGGGGCATAAACTACACTTAAGCATAAACGTCCATCCTTTGCTGTTCACTCCATCACCTAAGATCCATGGGAAATTGGCAAGTGCTCTGAATCTCAGATCTGTCTGTTAAACCCTAAATCTACCTGGTAGAACGGCTCTGCTTCCAGGGAATTCCAGGGGAATTCGTCAAGGTCTGAACCTTGCTGCTGGTTTCCAGTGCGCTTGGGGTCGAAGCCCACCAGCGCGCATGTCCGTCCAGATTCCTGCAAGGACTAATGACATGTTTGACTCTTTCTCCTCCCTTATGGGCATTCAGGAGAAGTTTGGGTTTCCCACTCAGAGGGTCCTAGGAATAAGTTGTTTTTCAGCTTCTCAACTCCGATAGACCCCGTGACATCTTCATCTACCTGTTGCTATTTATTTTTTATCAGTGATCATGTTTATCCTGGGCAGTGTTGCTAGGAAAAATATTATTTCACCGATTTTAATATCGGTTCACATGAAATCTGATCTTCAAATTCACCGAGCCCTGTTCTCTGACAGCGATATGTGCCATGTGCCCCCAGGACGGTCACACCCATGTCTACAACCAGCAGAAGTTGTTTGGAACCTTCGTGGTATGTGTGCGTTGCTTTGTTGTTTTCCAAAACGATGCATGCTTGCCTTAACACATTTATGTGATGCTGAAATACAGGCATGAAAAAAAATTTCTCTGTGCTTCCTCTCTGTACCTCCCCTCTGCAGGACCCGCTAGGGTGAGGTGCTCTGGAAGGGTTTCTGCTCTTCCCAGACATTGGCAGTTTGCCAGGATTGTGGGAATCTGACATCCCTGTTCTCTTAGAAGTGGAGCGTGTTTCTTCGGTGGACATGATAACCAACAAACCACAGTCATGCTTTTCTGCTTGAGGGGTGAACAGGCCAAGCCAGGGACGTGGGCTCAGGCACATGTCTGCCCTGCCGTCCGGAGTCAGACACCGGGGTCCCTCTCAGGGGCACCCCGGGCAGGTCCCTCTGCATGCCTCAGACCACCCCCCCCGCCCCCCAATAAAAGGGCCATTGGAGGGTGGGGCGAGTGGCTGTGTCATGTCACACAACCACCATGTGTCCTGGGCAAGGAGAGTGATTTATAGGCATCGTGACCTGGTCCTGTGACCCGGACAAGAATGGGTCCTTGTTCTATTTCATTACTACTCAGTGTCATGTGACAATCCTCAAATCCTGGCTCCGTGAGAAAGGATGCCGCTTGTCCCCAGGGCGGGCCCTGGGACACCCATGCACCAAGTCCCAGGTAGGAAGGAGCCAGGTCACAAACACACAGGGGCGTTTTGCTCTTGGGCTGTTGGCTGTTCCTGCGGTCACAGGAAGACCTGTGCTTACCTCAGCCTGAATCTGGAAACATGAGTTTTTCCATGGAGTGGGAGCCCACTCGACCTGCAGAAGGTGGTTTATGAGACTTGGCTCAAGAGCATCTTTAAAAATTATCGATGTGAACCGTGTCCCACCTAAAGAAAATGTTGACGGTTGCCTCCCTTCATGGAAGACATTGGTCTGTGGTCTTATCGACCACCGTCCTTTTTAGGAACTGCTCTGTCATGCAAATGAACCCCCAAACTGCTGTCCCCTGGCAACGCCTTTCCAAATTTTCGCAGAGGTCTCCATGTGGAAAGGACACTACAAGGCAAGGGGAAGAGCTGAAACTTTACCAGGCATTTTAAACAAAATGTAAAAGTTTTAGTTGTGGTAAAATACGTATCACAAAATTTACCATATTAACCATTTTTAAGTGTACATTTCAGGAGGGTTGAGTACACCACCTGACTGTATAGCCATGCCACTCCTTCTCCAGAACGTTCTCATCTTCCCAAACTGAGACTCTGGCCCCCCGTAACAACTCCCCATGTCCCATCCCCCCGGCCCTGGTGACACCATTTCCCTTTTTGTCTCCATGAATGTGACCCTCTGCATACTTCATGTCAGTGGAATCATGAACCATTAGTCACTCTGTGGCTTCACTCAGCATAATGACTTCAAGATTCATCCCTGTTGAGGTACATGTCAGAATTTCTTTCCTTCTAAAGGCCGAATCATATTCCATCGTACGGATCACATTTTGCTCATCAGTTGCTGTCAGTGGACGCTCAGGCCGCCTCCATTCCTTGGCAATAATGAATAAAGGCGCTATGAGCCTGCCTGTGCACAGACCTCTCAGAGACTCTGTCTTTAAATCTTTGGGCTACACACCCAGAAGTGGAATTGCTTGGATCATATGGTAATTCCAATGTTAATTTTTCTAAAGGAAGCTCCATGTTGTTTTCCAAAGTGGCTACACCATTTTACGCTCCCACCAATAACGCACAAGGGTTCCAATTTCTCCATGTCCTTAGCAATACTTGCTTTCTATTTTTTCTGATAGTAGTCATCCAAATGCGTGTAAGGTGTTACCTCTCTTGGGTCTTAACTTGCATTTCCCCAGTGATTAGTTATATTCAGCAACTTTTCATGTGCTCATTAGTCATTTAAGTTTCTCTTTGGAGAAATGTCTACTCAAGTCCTTTGACCATTTTGATTTTTATTTATTTTTTTGAGTTGAAACTAAAGTCTTTATCATTCATTCCTTTACAGATTGAAAGATCTAACATTTCTCAAACCACTCCTCATTCAAAGAGTGGGTTTTTTTTCAGTGATCCAAGATTCATTGTTTATGCACCACGCCCAGTGCTCCATGCAATACGTGCCCTCCTTAATACCCACCACTGGGCTCACCCATCCCCCCTCCCCTCCCCTCCATAACCCTCAGTTTGTTTCTCAGAGTCCACAGTCTCTCATGGTTCATCTCCCCTTCCGATTTACCCCAATTCACTTTTCTTTCCCTTTCCCCAGAGTCCTCCATTTTATTCCTTTTGTTCCACAAGTAAGTGAAACCATATGATAATTGACTTTCTCTGCTTGACTTATTTCACTCAGCATAATCTCCTCCAGACCCATCCATGTTGATACAGAAGTTGGGTATTCATCCTTTCTGATGGCTGCGTAATATTCCATTGTATATATGGACCACATCTTCTTTATCCATTGGTCTGCTGAAGGGCATCTCGGCTCTTTCCACAGCTTGGTGATTGTGGACATTGATGCTATGAATACTGGGGCCCTTCTTTTCACATTAGGTTGCTTGTTATTTTTTGTTGTTGGGCTGTAGGAATTCTTTATATATTCTGTATATGAACCCTTATCAGATATACAATTTGAAAATATTGTCTCCCCTTCTATAAGTTGCCTTTTCACTGTGTTGGTTGTATCCTTTGATGCACAGAAGTTTTTAAAATTTTGATATAGCCCAATTTATCTGTTTTTTTGGGGGGGTTGCCCATCACAAAATTTTTACGATAAAAACTTCTTTTGGTCAAAACATCAAAGAGCCAGACAGAAATGAGAAAGCAACTCACGACAACAGATTTCCCATGACTTCTGGAGGTTGCCAAGGTAATTGAGAAATTGCTGTGTGGTGTATGAGGGGAAGCCCATATCTGTCTGACTCTCCAAGGTATGAGCAGCCTTCAGCTAACATTCTCTTTGTACCACAAAGTCCACGGGGCTCAGCAACCATAAGAGACCTGAGCTCAGCTATGGAGACTGACAGGAGCAAATGCTCTCTCATTTCAGACCACGGACTCCTGGCCCACCAGAGAACACAGCCCTGCTTGTTGTGTGTCATTTCCATACATCTGTGCACACACAAGCCACACACACACACACACATACCACGCACATCATATACATACACACTCCACACATACCCTACAAACACATCATATACACACACACTGCACACGTACCCTACAAACACCACATCATATACACACGCACTCCACATCATGTACACACGCACTCCACACACACCCTACAAACACCACATCATGTACACACGCACTCTACACACACCTTACAAACACCACATCATATACACACGCACTCCGCACACACCCTAGAAACACCACAAACAATATATATTATACCACACACACATGTTCAGGTGTAGATTGTCTCCTAGTTTTTTATTCTTCTGATGTAAACATGACCAGATATCCCTGGCTTTAATTATCATCAAATTTTTGAAAATTATATGTTGTACACTCTCCATATTATGTTTTCTGTCAAAACAGAAATTCTATCCAAGACTGGGGCTCTAATTCCCAAACGCACTTTGGTAAGCATTCTGAGACCTCACTATTTTTCTGTTCACACCGTAGGGAAAGAATCCTCCCCGAATCACTGGACGCGCTGCTTCTGTCCGGGCCCCCCTCTCGTTCTTTCTCCGGGTACTGCCTCAACCGCACGTCATTGCTCAGACCAGAAGCTCCATTTTGGACACCTCCGAACTACACCCTGAATTTGAGGCTGAGAACCTGGCCGGTCCACAGACCCCTCAGCTCAGCGCGTCAGAACGAGAGTCGTGTCCCTGCCCCTCCTGGGTGCTCTCCTGCTGTCACGTTTCTGTGGCTGGCAGAATCACCTCTGGGGGCCTGACTGTTCTCCACAGTCCCCATGCACCATCCTAGAAGCTGTCAGTTCGGGAGAAAGTCAGTGCCTTTCTAGAAAGTTCTGCGCCTCTCATCCCCTTTCATCAGCATTCACACTGCCTTTCGTCCAGGTCTCTTCCCTCTCAGATGGCCTGCTTGTTTCCGCCTTTTCTGCCTCTTCCGTGGCTACCACTGGCCACAGCGTCCTGAGGTCCCACACATGGCCATCCCTTCCCAAGAAAGACACCACCCCCTCAGCCTGCGGTCCCCGCCCTCCTCCTCTGAAAGGACAGGATAATCCCCCCTTGTCCCCCTGCAGGCTGGGGCGAGAACCGTCAGGATGCAGCACGAAGGGGTCCGACTCAGAACGTGAAGCCCCCCAGGCTCCCCAGGGGCCAGGGCATCATCCTCGCCTACCGCTTCACTGCCTTCCCTTTGCGCCACGCCAAACACTCCTCCGCCAGTGCTCCAGAAGATTGGAGAACAAATCTAAACGCTCTGGGCAGGCGGGGGAGGTGGCCCCAGCTGGTCTCAGTGAGTCCACGGGCAGAGGGTGGTGGCAGAGGGAGGAGACACAGCAGGGTCCTAAGGTAACCAGCACGTTCCGTGGCTAGAACCACGGTTGGGCAGCAACCCGTTGGGTCAAGGTCTCCCTCTATCTTTGTCCTACCAAATAATGCTGTGGGGGACAGTGCACCGAGGAGTTACTCTCTGTAGAGCAGAGGAACAGTTTTGTCTACTGAGCAGAATAGGGCAGTAAGCGGAGCAGTGCTGGCTCATGGGTCTGCGAGCAAGAGATGGTTGCAAACAGCTTGACCTCATTTCTTACATTTGGTCTTTCTATTCGATCAGTTTGCACCCCGACTACATGAAAGCCAAGCCATTCTCATGATCATCAGGGACCATCGCCTTTATTAGCTCTTGTGAGAAAGCAAACATGAATTACACGAGCTGCTGTCAAAATACTGAGTACAAGAAACCGTTCTCAGGGCAATAACATTTCTCTCACTTCCCATGTCTCTTACAATCCTTATTTCATCATTTTCCAGGAGCTCCAAATAAATCCTTTCCTGGAATCCACAGGGCATTAGGATTCTGGGGACCAATACACTTTATTTGACATGGAATGAGCTCATTAAGCTCTCCATGGCCACTGGTCAGGAGTTGAAATCACTGCCAGTAAAGACAAATCCCAAAAGAAGCAGAAATACTATGCACATGCCCTTTGTCTCTGATGTAATTGATTTTTAAAGTAATGCAATTAAAAATTGTACCGGTTTTGCAGCGATCCATGCCTTAAGCCACATCGTTGATACCCATGAATATTTGGCCTTAGGTATTGTTGACAAATCTCTTGACCCTGTCATTCTGAGACCCCCGCTGCCAGAGCCAGAGTTTCCACTGAGAAGTCTGGCCAGCGGGACCCAGATTTTCCAGATAATGTCTACATACATCCATCCATCCACACGTTCACTCAACAAATATATCTTGAGCTCTTATCATAGACAAAGCACCAAAAAATGTATTTTTTAATAGGAACATGTGGTAACTAAGTCAAATGTCAAAATGAGGTAACTTCTAGGCAAAGATCATTGGCACTCTTGCTCTGAAGAAGCAGACAGTTTGCATGGGAATTGCAGAGGACGGGGGTGGGGGGTGACCATCGCTGTGCACGCCCTGGTGAAAACAGCAGAGACCAGCTCTCACTCGTGAGCATTAACAGTCCAACTCTCAACCTGGGGATTGTAGACTCTGGTTCTTTATGACATGGGGTCAAAGGGGTCCAGGGTGGACAAGGAGTAACCCTGGGTGACCCATCACCTGTAGAGCTAATGCTGAGGTACCCTTGAGCAATTTGGAAGCCAACGTAAGCCGGTTGCATCTGATCTCCCAGCTGCCTTCCATGTGGTCTCCTTCCGTGGAGCTGCCTGGATCATTTTGTGCCTTTGTGAATAAAGAGGTCCTCCGGTGTTAACAGGTTGGGGTGCTGGCTGCTCCCTGCTTTCTCTGCTGATGGCTACATGCAGTCAGTACCCCAGGTGGGGAGCTGTCTGGATAAAAGCCACCAATAACCCAAAGAATCTTCACCCTGGATAGGGCTATACAGACTGTCTAGTCCCATACTTGAGGTAACATAGCCAGTAACGGGGGCAACAACCCTTTAGCCCAGTGTCACAGAGGTCGGGGGGGGGTGGTGGAGTATGGACACCACAGCACTGACCACTTCTCCAGGGAAGCAAAAATTACAGATGCCCCTTCTCAGGTGCTCAGAATATTCCCTTGGTTCTTCTCTTTGACTCGCCTCTGACCCTCTCATCAACGGAACCTTTCTGTTATCCCCATGTGTAAAGCACACTCTGATCCAGCCACCCCTTCCCTAGTCTACCCATCCCATCTCTGTGCTATTATAGCAGTTTCCTAATCTCCCTCCCAGGGGCCACTCTGTCCCCTTCCAGTCATTATCCAACAGCAGCCTGGCCGTTGGTGGTGGGGGCGGGGAGGATTTCCCTGTAAAACAGCTCATAGCTCTTCCCCAAGCAGAACCTGGCTCAGATGCACATTTCGCTCAGCCCTACATGACCTGGACCTGCCCATCTCCCCCGTTGCTCATCTGCTTTCTCTTCTTGGACTACACCAAGATTATTTATGCCTCTGGAATTTTGTACTTGCTATTTCCTCTTTCTGGATGTTTTTCTGCTCATCTCCCAGATGCTTACAAGGCTGACCACTGTTTCTCATGAGTCTTCCTCCAAGTGGCCTTCCCTGACCATCTAGCCTCAAATATCCCCCTCTAGCAGCCCCACGGTGGCTGAATCCTATCACCCGGTGTTACTATCTTGTTTGTAGCAATTATCACTGATTGATTTATTTTGTTCAGATATTTGTTTGTTTTCTGCCCCTCGTTCTCCTGTTCACTTCTATATCCTCTACGGCTGTCTTCCCAACACACGGTGTGTGTTCAACCAATACTTGCAAAATGTATTAGCTAGCTATTGCTGCTGTAACAAAAGGTCACAAACTTAGTGGCTCACAGTAATGCAAATTTATTCTCTTACAGTTCTGGAAGTCAGGGGTCCTAACATCAATGGTCAGCAAGGCTACTTTTTTTTCCCGGGGGCTATTATTCTTTGCCTTTTGCCTACATTCCATGGCTTGTGACCTCTTCCTCACATCACTTCTACCTCTGCTTCTGTCCACACATCTCTGACCCTCACACTCATGCCTCCTTCTGATAAGAACCTCAGTGGTTATACTGAGCCCTTCTAAATGTCTATCTCAAGGTCCTTCACTTAATCGCATCTGCAAATCTCTCTTGTCAAGAAAGGTCACACATTTGTAAGTTTCAGGAAATAAGATGTGGACATCTTTGGAGTCCACTATTCTGTCTACCACATGAAGAAAAGCACATGATGCATGCATATGCTAGTTTTAGTTCACGAATTGGTACTCCTCCCTACAAGAGATGGAGCTTACTTCCTTTCTCTTTGATCGTAGGCTAGACTTAGCCACTTGTTTCTAAGAAATAGGAGATGGTGGAAGTAGGTTTGTAACTTCTTGGAGATTAGGTCTAAACCATGAGATTCAGTCATAAAAAGCATTATGACCTCTCCCTTGTTCACTCTCTCAGATCACCGGCTCTGGGGGAGACCAGCTGCCTGTTTTAAGGATTCTCAAATGGCTCTGTGGAGAGGCCCAGGTGGTAAGGAGCGGGCCTCCTACCAACAGCCGTGTGACAGGGCCATCTTGGAAGTGGATCCTCAGCCCCAGTCAAGCCCTTAGGTGACTGTAGCCCCAGATAACACCTTAATGGTAAGCTCATGAGGACCCTGAGCTAAAAGCCCGCTGCTGATTCAATTCCAAATTCCTGACCCAATGAAACTGTAACATAATACATACCCTTATTGTTTTAAGCCACAAAGTTTGGGGCAATTTACTATACAGCAAGATAACTAAAATAATAAATTATGTCAGAATCTCCCAAACAAAAGAAACACATTATTTTGTGGTTTGATAGTCTTTGGAACTCTCTTATCTAGTCAGGACCCCATACCACCCTGAGGGACAGGATGAATAGAGTCTGGTTCTATGACCGCACTCCTGGGATGATGGTCTCCTTAGGGCCATCTTCAGAGTCTGCCTGGAGCTTCAGTACAGCACACATAAGTCGGCTGAGACTCTGACTCAGAACAATCCAGGAGATACACTTCCAGTTTAGTTCCATTTGTCAATTCAGTTCTTTCTTCTTGGTGTGATCACTGTCATACCTTCTTCATTCCCTTTTTCCTGCCTGCTTTGGCTGCTATTACTCACAAGTATTATCTGAGGTCTCCTGGCTACCAACCAACCTGTCTTCCCTCCTACTCTTTCTTTTACTTTCTCTTTCTCTTACTCCTTGTTTTAACAACATCCACACACCTTATCTAATAGTCCTTTGGATCCTGCCAATCTTCAGGATCCTCCTAGGTGGCATAGATGACCACCCAAGAAGGCCACCTTGCCTGATTCCTGCCTGGGCTCTCTCTGCTGTTTGCATCAGTCAGGATCAGATAAACTATGCTGCTGGAGCAAAGAAGCCCCAAATATTGGTGGATTAAAGAGCTGTTTCTGTTTGTTTGTTCCCCTGTTCTCATTGATGCTACATGGCCATCACTGCTTGGCTGGAGAAACAGGCTTATCTAGATGTCATGGACTCAGGTTGAGGGAGGTTCTCTCTTTATGTTCCCATGATTAGCAAGGCAGGAAAAAGGGAATACATTGAAATAACACATTTGCTCTTAAATATTCTCCTTGGATGTGATATGTACCCCTCTGACTACATTTCATTTGCCAGAGTAAGTCACATAGCCACAGCTAACTTCAGAAAGTGTAGAGAAGTACAATCCTAATATGAGCCTGGAAAATCGAGAACTGGGATTTTTGGTGAGTGTCAGGGATATCTGCCACAATGCTTTGGTCCTTGGCCTGCCTGACCTGTTTCTAAGCTCTCTGGTTCTGCAGACAATCAGATACGATTTTTTTAGTTGCAACAGACAGAACTATAACTCAAGTCGACCTAAGAAGAAATGAGGTTATTGCCTTATATGGCTGAAAGCCCCAGGGGTTGCTAAATCAACCTTTAGGGGAAACCAGTTCCAGATACTCAGACAACTTTGGCAGAAGTTGGTCTCCATCCCTTAGTTCTGTTTTCATCTGCACTGGTTTTACTCTCAGACAGAGTCTCCCAAAGTTGGAAGCTCTAGGCTCATTGCAGGCAGAGACACTCCCAGGAATCTCAGTGAAGTCCCAGGGCTGGGTTCAGGTTGGTTGACTGGTTTGAATCATGTGCTGTACATATCAAATTAATTAACTGACTGAGAAGGTATGACATCTCATTGGCCAGGCCTCTTTTATGGCCTTTGTCCAGGTGCCAAGGGTGGGTTAGCCTTGCATGAACTACCTGGTCTAAGGGGAGGGGAGGGTGGCTCCAGAAAAGAAGTCAATGCGCTGCAACCTAAAGAGGGCCAAAAGGGTGCGGGACCGATGGAAATATCAGACGACCTCCACAGATATCGCTCATGCATTTATTTTATTTCTCAGGTCACAAAGAACTCACATGGCCCTCACCTCTCCCACCAGCCCTTATTGCTGTGGTCTCCCTTCTCCCAGGAACGAGCTCTGGTTTCCTCTGGATTGCCCTCGGTGGCAGTCACAGAAGCAAAGTGGCCCTGACTCATCGTGTCCTGGACAGCATGGGGAAGCTAAGATCCTGATGGTGGTCTTTCCTGATTGAGGTCCAGAAACTGCACCTTCTCAGGTCATCAGCAACCAGGTTCAGATATAAGCCCCAAGTCTTCTAGAAAGCCAAGTTCAAGAAGACCTTTTAGAAGTCACTATTGTGAAAACCCCATGGCCCCTCTCTTCTAGCATTGTAGATGGAGACATGATTCTACTTCCAGCCAAAGTTGTCCAGAGAACTGGGATGGAGAGGTAATGCCGGCCCAGTTTTAGCCAGCTACACCTACGTGGTGGTTATTTCTAGAACGCTTGTGGGCCCTGTGAAAACTCTGACATAACACTTTCTATAAAAAGAGGAAGATGAAGTATCTCCTCCAACCACAGACCTATGAGCTGGATCTGTGGCAAGAATTCAGAAACGACTTTCAAGTACACGGTTTATAAGCCTCTGGAGAGGGAAGGTGATCATTTGAAGTCAGTGGGAGTTCAGTGAGGGCCAATCATGCAAGATTAGTTTCATTTCCTTGTTTTGACAAGGAAATTGGACTCACAGAGCTGAAGCCTTCTGTAGACATAATATATCTGGATCAAAAACAGCATTTTTGGAAGTTTCTCATGACATCTCTTGGATGTATAAGCTGAGGGATCACATGGGGTTGGTAAGGGATTAGTGGCTCTACCAAAATGGGGCTCCAATTAGTGGGAAGCCTTCAGCTTTCCACAGGGCTTTGCTCTTTATCCTCTATTGTGAAATATCTCTGTCTATAATTTAGATGACTTTGATGGCACGCTGGGTTTTATCAGTAATAATATTAATATTTCTTATTAGTGAAAACAGTGACAATGGCAACAGAACTTCCAGTAACAGTTACTGAGTCCTCATTGTGGTCCAGGCATGGTGCCCGAGGCCTCACAAGGATTCTATTATTAATGCCCCATAATCCAGTGAGGTAGCAACTATGATTTTCTCATTTTACCAAGGAAGCAACGGCCGGCACCGGGAGGGAAATAATTTGGGAAAAGACAATTTAGCCTGTCTGACCCCAGGCGGTTTACAGCCCAGTGCCCAAGATAGGAGGGGGTGGGGGTGGAAGTGGAGAGGACGGTTGACTTTGTTTCATTTCCAAGGGGGTCCCATGCAAGCTAGGGGGCTCAGCAGCGGAGTCTCACTGTAGGAGCCCTGCTCACAGCAACCTTCCCTTGGGAGCCATCGTCTTGATCCTGGGGAAAGCCTGCCCCATTTGAGGAAGACCTCCAACCACTGGCTAAGGGGGAAGTAGCAATCCAGGACCGGGGAGAGGGGCTTGGCGAGGGATGAGCCGTTGTCAAGGCCTGTTTCGAAGCCTCAGGGCAGCAATGGTGTCAGTACAGGCTGAGCATACGTGGGGGCAGCAGGAGAGAACCCCAAATGGAGAGTGGGCACCTGGGACCCCCATCCCTGGGGGAAACTGGAGGACGCTGGGTTTGGGCAAAGTAGTTCCCGACCCCACGCCTTGATGGCAGGGGCGGTGCCATTTTTGTGTTTCAGTGTTCAGTGTACGGGGTTCTCTTTAAGAAAGAGGAAACAATTACATATACTAAGTTAGGTAAATGAGTATTTGTTTGTACTTGAAATCACAACAAATCACACCTCTTGAAAAGTGGACATGTAACACGTAAGTTACAAAATCAGAAAAATGATCCTGTTTTATGTCATTTGGAATTACAGTTAATATTCGTACCAATTGCCCACCTGCTGTGTATAGTACTTTGCCTTTCCATTTGGCTGCATATCCTTTGATTGGGTCTGTATTTGACAATAATTTTGGATTATTACTTTCTGTGGAGAGACGAGACCATCCGCTTAGATCTTTCCTTGGCAGGCTTGGTCAAAATAATTTTGTGTTCTTGATAGTCTAGGAATGTTTCCTTTGGTTTCATGAGCTGTCACCGGTCACAGGAAATGTTGGGGGACAGATACTGAAGACTCAGGTGAACGTTTAAGATTGTCCTCCAGTTTGGAAAAGTGGCCGTCACATTCTTTCCTGTATGATTTCAGGGCGTTTCCATGTCTGTGGTAGAGGGCTATCCCTCGGGATGCTCTGTGTCTGTGACCCTGGTAGCCAGCTGGTCAAAGTCAAGGCATGAGCGGGCTGGGTGGGCAGCCGAGGGCAGTAGGAGCAGTCCCAGAAATCATTCTTTCACCAGGATGGTGAGCAATAACGTAACTGTCCACAGAAACGGACACAAACCACAGAAAGATAGCCTGTGAACACAGATCATTTTCCCAACTCAACATCCCCCTAAATGGATCCTCCAGATGCCCTTAGCCTCTCCGACACCAGCAGCAATCCGGTGCAGAGGAAGGAGTGGAAAGGAAGGTGGGTTTCGCCAGTGGTGCAAACACATTACTCTGCAAATCATACAGAACGAATGCCCATGGGAACACATTGTGCAGCCCCCGGGGCCCTGAAATGGACATTGCGTCTTCCTCACACCAATCCATCTTGCTGATGGGCTGGGGGAGCTGGTTGGCACAGTGCCCGGGCAGGGCACGCATCCAAGTGCTGCTGAGGGCTGGCAGGAGCTGGGGCGGGTTGCAGGCAGGCCTGTGGTGGGCAGGGCCCTGAGTGGGCCGGGTGGGCTTAGCTCCCAGCGAGGTTCTCTGCCACCACCCAGTGTGCAAGATGTCGTGCGAAACCCATTTGCTTGCCTTTGCGCGTCACGCAGTACAAATAGAATCCGGTCCTCGACTGGTTAAGCTTCTCGGATGTTTGAAACCATCATTCATAGTATAATGATCTGTACAGCAGCCAGAAAAGGATCCATATGAGATTTGGACACCGTTTTGTCCCCATAGACCCAGGAGCACTCGGTCCCGCTCTGGGTGACCATGGAAGTCTTGGATTCCCATTCATGGGATAGTGACAGCTCCTCAGGAAGGCTCACTCCGAGGGAAATAGAGAGGAACAAAGGGTGGAAGGGCATTGCTTGTTTTTATTTTCCTACTCTGCAGCAGGGCCGAGCATGTTGGCCTGCTGGGAGTGAAGAGCAGAGGCAGGAGGGCCTGGAATACGGGAGGGGGCAGAGCCCCAGGCACAAGCCTCTCGTTCAGAGGCTGTCAGGCTTCCTTGTTTTGTTCTAATGCTGACGTTCAGAAGGACAAGACCTGTTGTAGGAACAAGGCCTCGTCTCTCAGGTTTACAAGGAGGAATGTATGTGTCCCAGTGTAGCTGCAACCCCGATGAAAGATATTTTAGCTCTGAGCCCGTTATTCATTAGTTTGATTGATTGATTGATTGATATACCTGACTCTTTCCACAAATGATTTTAGGCATTTTTCACAACGTGGATGTGTGAACCAGGAAAAAATAATAATACATTAGGACCGGGGGCACCACGCTTGGGAGAGGGGCTCACGATGGCAGAAGTGTGGGGGCTGAAGAGGCAGCGTGTAGGAAGACAGACAACCGACACGGGACCCATGGTATTCCCCACACGGAAGCCGAGATGCAGATTCGGCTCTCACGGTCCTGATGGTCGGAGCAAAAGCAGAAACATGAATCTGTTATCAGATTTCAGTGTTCGCGAAGAGAAAACACATGAGTCCCTCCCTCGGGCCAGCAAATTTCTCCTGGTGTGTGTGTGTGTGTGAGTGCATACATGATTGCGTACATGTGTGTAATGTCTGTGTGCATGGGTGTGTGTGTGCACACATGTGGATGACACCGTCTTTCACATGGGTTTTGTAGGCACATGATGTCCTCAGTCACTAAGGCTCTTTCCTGGGTCATCGCTACAGGCCTGTGCAGAGCTTAACAGCAAAGTGCCACTCTGACAGAGAAGGAAGCCAGGTCATACAGACTGTCCTTCATGGGGAAAATTCTAGAGCCTGTGGAGGACTGCATGGACTCTGTGTCTCTCAAACATTTCTCAGTGGAAGCTTGGCTAAGAGTTCCTCTGGGCATAGATGGTAGCCTGTGAAAAGTGCATTAAACCCTTTGTGTTACTGGCTGAGGTCAGACCCAATTAGCTCAGAGAGCTTAGTAGATGGTCACATTGCACATACATTTTTGGAACTGAGGACCCAAACTTAAATTCTCCCCTACAAGGAAGAAGAGGGGGATTAGGAACACATTAGGAACCAGTGGGTTTCCCAAAGTTTATCTGAGACAAAACAGTGGAGAAATTATTTTAGCTGGAAATTTCTTGAGGTTGACTCCTCATCATGACCAAGGGAAAAAATCTCAGTAATATTCCCATAGAATATCAGTTTTGATTCCATATGATTTCTCAATGAAACCAGCAAGAAGAAATTCTTGCCAATTGTACCTTTAAAGAGGTACATGTGATGACATTTTTTACAGAACATCTGCTGGAAGGAGGATTTTAGTTTGAGACAAGTTGATATCATACTGTCACCTCTGGCAATAATTAACTAGCAGGACTGGTTTCATGACAGATTGCTCCCGGCTCTTGCCCCGAGCTTCCTGGGCAGGGGGTTGGGCAACCAGCGCTGCTAAAAGCCATTCCAGTGATAAAGAAGGGTGGGCACGACAGTCTTGTTTGATGCCATTGGAATTACAGTTTGATTTGCCAAGAGACTCGATGCAAGCGGTGGGGGTTAGATGGAGCTCCCCACATGAACCCCGAAACCCCGAAATCCATAGTGCTTATCCTTCTGCCGAGCTGGGTCCTCACTGAGAGGCCAGGTCAACGGGAGTGGTGAGCATTGTTTCATTGATTAAGAATTCTTCAGGGGCGCTTGGGTGGCTCAGCTGGTTAACCATCCGTCTGCCTTCCGCTCAGGTCATGATCTCAGGGTCCCAGGATCGAACCCCACATCAGGCTCCCTGCTCAGCAGGGAGTGTGCTTCTCCCTCTCCCTCTGCTCCTCCCCCCTGCTCATTCTCTCATTGTCTCTCAAATAAATAAAATCCTAAAGGAGAAAAAAAGAATCTTCAAAAGGGGTTAAGGAGTACAACCGGGCTCAGTTAGAACTGTGGGAAGCTTGCTGAAAATCACGCCGTCTCCACCGTCCGTCTTGATGTGAGCTTTGTCCTGGTGTCTTTCAGCTGAACGAGCTTGTAGCTGATCTGTGCTCAAAGAGCTCAATACCTTGTGTAGCATTCAACCCAGGCAATTTTTAGCAGTTATGCCTCATTCCTTCTTCTCCCTTTCATAGTGCCTTGAAAAACAACGAACAATCTCGTTCTTTTCAGAGAGGATAATTGCCCATGATTTTGGAAGAAAGCAGGTTTTGTGCCAAATTTAGAAGCTCACGTGACTGCCTTGTGTAGGGCAGCTGCATATGCTACCAGGATTATCTGGAAGCTGGATTTACATAGCTGGCTGAGGGGACCCACTGGGATGGGGCAGCTCACTTTGAATAGTGTTCTTACCCACTAAGGAGTTCGAGTCCCATCCAACCTCCCTCAGCTACCGTAGGTTGGACCTTGGCAAAGAAGTCAGAGTGTGCCACAGACCCCATGCCTGTCCTTGGGGCCCAGGGTGAGGTCATTAACGTGGGGAGCACCGAGCTCTTTCTGCCCGCATTCACCCCTCTCTTGTGCTTGCCATGACCCTCGTGCTAGGTTACATGGCAAATGGTGACTCCTCGAGAGGATACGTCGGGGTCTTAACCCCAGGACCTTAGGATGTGACCTTATTTGGTAATTGGATCTTTACAGAGGCAATCAGCTCCAAACGAGGTCATTAGACTGGGCCCTGATCCAGCATGGCTGGTGTCCTCCTAAGAAGGGGGCGTTTGGACACAGAGGCAGGACTGTGTGAAGAGCCACAGGGAGAATGCCGTGTGGAGACGGGGTGAGGCCGCCACAGCCAGGAACATCTGGGGCCGGCAGAATCAGGAAGGATCTTCCCCCTCCAGATTTCACAGGCAGCAAAGCCCTGCCGACTCCTGAATTTCGGACCCCCGCCCCCGGCCCCTGAACCATGTGATGATAAAGTTCTGTCATTCTGACTCACATGGTTTGTGGTATTTTGTTTTGGCAGTTGTAGAAAAAAGATACGCTAAGCAATAATATTATCTTCATTTTCTGGAGGAGGAAACGGAGCATAAGGACTTTCTCCAAGCTCACGTAGCTGGTGTTATGGAATGGGCCCAAGGATGATGTCATCGTTAGAGTTTCTTGGCGCCTCCCCTCCCCTGGATGGGGAGGTTGCCTACTGATGACAGCCGCTAAGGGTACCAGCCGCCTTGATTTGGGAGGGCGGAGGTGTAAACATCACAGTCCACGTACCTTGCATTGCTGCACAAAATCTCCTTTCTTCTTACGTCACCATCTATTCTGTGGGCAGACTCAGACACTATGAACAGGCAGAATGGGCGTGACTATAAACAGTGAAAGCCCTTCCCGCAGATTTTGGCCCCCGATTTCATCCAATATACAGAAAAAAAAAAAAAAGATGGACTGAATATCCCCCTTTGGATGACGCGGCAGGAGCCAGCAGGCATGTCACTTAGAGAGGAGAGGTAGAGCCCCCTTGCAGAGCCAAGGGAATCACTTAGCCTGATGGGCTCAGGAATCTGAAGGCAGCGTCTTGATAATCAGCTTCCAGTAAAAGATTGCAAGATGCAAGATTGCAGGAGCGATCAGCATCTTTCCTGATTACAGCCCAGAAAAGCCTGAGTTCAGGGGCCCAGGGAAACGGATTCTGGGCAGTGGGCAGGGGTCCTCAGAGGGGATCAGTGTTGTATGAAACAGATGAACGGCCCCCGCCCTATTGTATTTCCGGCAGCTTCTCGATCACGGCAACCATCTGCATAATGCAGGCCCTCTTAATCCATATTTCAGTAATTGTAACCATAGATCACAGAAATTCATTCACATGGCACACAAGATAAGAGATGAAGAAACTGCTTTATGCATGCAAATCAAACCCGCTTGTATTCCTGAATATAATGATGAAAAAAAAAAGTGAGCTTCCAGATGTGCCAGAGAGAGATTTTCAAGACGCACAGTCACTCCGTAACACATTCTGATGAATTTTTCAGAGATGAAATATGCCTTTGATTAGGGAAGGTTTTTTTCCCTTTTTGATAAGTCCTGTGTGCATTGGGGTACTCATTTAGTCACGATGTCCTATGCAAAATGAAAGGATAAAACCTTCACTTTGATTTATGATCATGGTTATTAATTTCTGATGCAGCTTTTTGGTTTGGATTATTTGGGGGTGGAGGGATTTGGCAACCTATATGAGAAGCCGGGGAGATTTAGCGGCATAAACATCGCAGCAGAGGTCTAGCCGTAAATAACAGAACTTCTAAAAGCAGTATTAAATCCCACATTATTAGTAGGTTCAGGAAGAAACTTTAAAATGTGAAAAATAAGTTGATACAGGCTGGGCTTTCTGCACAGGTTACTTCCGAAGGGAACCTATGCACGGGGACTAGACATATTTTGTTTGTTTGTTTGTTTCTCGTGAGAAATGTGGTTCCAACCCTTCAGTAGGATGGGGGAGCCTTCTGGATCCTGGTGCAATCAGCAAACTGAGACCATACCAGTGGCTCATTTTGCTAATGGCCAGGGGTCACAGGATCTGACTTTGAGAGCTTATATTACATTCCCTCACACAAAAATGCACAGTAATGAACTGGCTACACCAAAATTTCGAATTTGGGTACATGCTGAATTCGTATGCCCCTTGAGTCCTGCTGTGTCAGGGGATGTCTTGTTCTCGGCTTGGGCAAACAGCCTTGGGGGCTGGGGGTGAGGGCGTCAAGCTGGCCTGTCAGAGCCGGAACATGGGGAGTGAGGGGTGCTGGGAGCCTGGCGCGGCACGGGGAAGGGCCAGCTGCCCCTCACCAGGCCTGCTCTTCTCAGGTGGTCTGGCTGTTGTCCGTGGCCACGGGATGTGCTGGCCTGGGGTCTCGGGGCAAAGCCACGATTTAAGGAAGTTCCGCGGTTGCTTGGAGAGCAGGTCTGG
The DNA here is from genome assembly GCA_002007465.1 of Ailurus styani. Classification (NCBI taxonomy): domain Eukaryota; kingdom Metazoa; phylum Chordata; class Mammalia; order Carnivora; family Ailuridae; genus Ailurus; species Ailurus styani. The sequence continues at coordinate 2,544,947 of LNAC01000088.1, read as the reverse complement.
TCTCCAGGGGTGGGTTCGGCCGGCTCTAAATGAGGATCCAGACAGGATCCAGAAGCTTGAGTGAGGCCCGGGTGGACTTGAGGTGGACCTCAAGAGCGAAGAGGGGTCAGAAGGCCTAGCAAGGCAGGTGGTGGCTCCATGGGACGGGGGTGGGTGAGGTGAGGGAAGAAGCCCTCTGCTTGTCTCAGGATTTGGGACTTTCCTCCAAACACCAAGGGCTGAAGGACCCAGAGAGACAGAGGTACAGAGGCCTGCGTCCCCTCGCCCTCAGGTGTTTCTGGGAAAGCAGTAACGCCTGCAGAGAAACGGCCCGCACCGTGGTGGCGTTGGGCTGGGCCCCAGGACCCTTTGGGGCAGCCTCTGCTCGGCCTCCTGAGTGTGCCATGGTCTCCCCCGCCTCACTCCTGGGCACTGACGGGCTACAGACTTTTGCAGCCCCTGCTCTGCCAGACGGAAATGCATGTCTGCCTGGGATCACTTATCCGATATTTTCCAGAAAACCGGCACGCGGGAGTAGCTTTGATTAGCCATGAACCAGAATGGGGCCAGGGGTTGTGGGGGAGAGGGCATGAGTAGAGAAGCCGGAGGAGCTCCTGGAAACCTGCCCAGGGTGCCTCTCAGGAGGGAGGTCTGAGGTCAGAGCCGCTCCGAAGAGCAGGGACAAGGTGCGGCAGGGCGTCCAGGAGGAAGTGGAACCGGGAGGACGCCTCGTTTTACCTGCCGATGCTCTTCTAAGGTTGCGGACGGACGGAGGGCCCGTCTCCGGTTTCTGTCCTGGTTTTATTTTTTATTTTATTTTTTATTTTATTTTAAAGATTTTATTTATTTATTTCACAGAGGGAGAGAGATCACAAGGAGGCAGAGAGGCTGGCAGAGGGGAGGGGAAGCAGACTCCCCGCTGAACAGAGGGCCCGATGCGGGCCTCGATCCCAGGACCCTGAGATCATGACCTGAGCCGAAAGCAGAGGCTTTAACCCACTGAGCCACCCAGGCGCCCTCTGTCCTGGTTTTAAATGGCCCCCCGAGTCTGTGGCCACCCTGGGCCCTTGGCGGGTCGCCCGGCCGGGAAGCTCAGGCTGCCGCTCTCCCTGCAAGCCGGCCAGCTCAGCCCCTGCAAGTCCTTCTGTCAAGCAGAGAACCGCCCTATTTCCTCTGAAACGCTGGTCGGGATTCGATCTTCAAGTGGGAGAGAAAAACTTAAGTGGGGGAAATGCACTTTTAACCATCTCGAGCAATGAGTCATAGAGTTACCCTTTATTCCCTCCCAAGACCCACCTGATTCAATTAAATGTAATGAAACAACTGGTTCAAGTTACAACTAAAATTTAGGCAAACTAGATGTTTTAATGATTTTTTTTTTCAAAATTGGAGATGAGTCAGAGCGATCATCATCTAGTCCACATTGTTAGTCTGGGGCCCAATTTTGAAAGCCCCGAGGTTGGTGCCTTGAGCGGTCCCGCACCGATGCAGAAGAGAATACATGTGTTTGGAGGATTCTTCTGGGCGTGTGTGTGTGTGTGTGTGTGTGTGTGTGTGTGTGTGTGTGTCTTTTTAAGTGTGAGGCATATTCAGTTTGAAATTCTTTGCCATAGTTAAGATCTGGGAAGGGTTGATTTTAGAAATAGGAGCCAATGCAAATACTTCGTTGGAAATATGGGGACAGGGCTTGTGGAAAATGATGTCGTGAAACAGAATTATGAGCTCCTTGAGGGGAGACCACTCCTTCAAAAGCTGCCTAATGCCTCATCGTAAAGCCCTGGGGAGAACCTTCTGGACTGTTCCTTAACCACAAGCACACGCAAGCCCGACACGCTGTGTGTGCAGAAAGGTCAGGGGGTCAGGGAACCATCTGGCCCCAGCTCTGGCCCCAGCTCTGGCCCCTTGTCCTCCTGGGCATGGCGCCGCCTTCCCAGACACCCCCAGCGGGCGGAGGCCAGACTCTAGGGAGATTTCCGTTTTCTTAATTCTAGCGCCTGGGCTTCTCATCTCCGTGTTCACAGGTAATGAAGGCACAAAGAGCAGCTTTTGGGTTCTCTGCCTTTTCCCTTTTCCTCGGATTCCATCCTGCCAGGGTCGTGAGGCGCTGACAGCTCCTTTCCGAAGGAACCATCCATCCCCTCTGTGCTTGGACGGACTCCCCTCATCTCTCTGGAGCCTGGCGATGCATTACTGTCCACCTGCTTTGTCTCCATGAACACAGAGCCCTCCTGGTCCTCACCGTGGAATTGCTTCCCCTGAGGCCGGGGTCCCTGGGAAGTGTGCTTTGATGGGGAGGGTGACTGCCTCCCCAGACTCCCCCCCGCCCCCCACTCTGGGATTTGAGGCTCCATTGCAGACAAAAGGCGGCCTTGTTAGCACCTGTCAGAGGCACGTGCGAAGGGCATCCAAGGCAGATTCAACTTGGCACCCAGGAGCTCTGTTCCTACAGAGAGTTTGAATACACGGAGTTGGGGAGATTGTGCCAAAACCACAAAATGAGTCAGCTCTCTCGGATGGCATCATCCCGGTCTCTCTCTCAGGCATATGCCAGGAGGTGAGGGAAAAGAGTAACGGTATCGGTGGCTTTGGAGACATCTGCTTAGACGATGGCACGGCTTAAAACAGCGTGTCAAGGGCATTTGGAGATGCCCTCCCCAAGAATTCTAGCTGGCTCTTTCTGTTTTCTATGGTATGAACCCGACCTTCAAGTTATGACGGATCCTGTTGCATGTCAGGAATGTAAGGGGGTATAATTAGAATGAGCTGTCCATGCAGAGATGCGTGGAGAGGAGGTAGAGCCAGAAATGAGTCAGAGGGGCGGGGAAGTAGGTGCGGCACACGTGGGGCTTGGGGAGAGAGGTGCACGGGGCCTGTGGAGCGCCGTGGCAAAGGCCTGTCCTTTGGGTGACATGAGTGTCGAGGTGTGTGGACAAATCCGGAGATAGAGCCCTGCGGAACCTCCGTTGTTCACAAGTGCCCATATCTGTCATCTGGGCTGGGGTAGGTCCTGGGGCCAGAGGTGGACACAGCTCAGGGACCATCATGGAAAGAAGCAGGGCCCGGCATCCCTGCCACCAGCACCCCCTGCCCCGCCGCCCCCAGAAGCCATGACCAGTCTCTGGATCTGAGCCTGAGCACTGGTCAGGTCACAGGGCAGGAGGCCAGGAGCAGGAGCTGTGAGAGCAGGTCGGAGAGATGTGTGCAAAGAAAGCAGCAGCCACGGGCTCGAGGGTTGGAGACCTCCTTCCAGAGAGCGTTTAACTCTACTTCGCTTTTGCATTCCCTACTCCCGCGTCTGTATTTTCGTAGAAAAGGACCCACTGAGAGATTGCCAAGTACTTTGATACAGAAATACAACTCTGTCGCATTCCTACTTTCTGGTCTCCCGATTCTCTTCTTTTATTGCTATTTTTTAAAGAAGTTCTTGCAGTACAACATCTTCTTTGTGGTCTGCTCTGTGGGCTCAGCGGTGCTGAGCGACCCTGAGACCCCGTCCACGGACACAGACACCCACCCCATCGTCTGCTCTGAATGCTCCTGTTCCCATGGGGCAGGACAAAAAGGGGATGTAGACTCCTATGCACGGAGAGACCGCGATTGCGAAAATTACATGCTTAACCCAGCTGGTGGGGATGTAGAAGAACGCCAACAGTTAGCTTTGGGTGCCGGACCTTTTAGGTGACTTTCTCTCCTTTTTTTTTTTTTCTTTTTGTTTGTTTATTGAAAATTTTCACAAATGACTTTGCTCTGCCTTTAGAGTGAAAACTCCATCAATATTAAAACCAAGCAACCTAAGCCAGTGATCGCGAACAGCAGGAGGAGGTCAGGCCGTGGCCCTCCCTGGGCAGGTGGGTGCGTCAAAAGGAATTCTGGTCGTGGGATGCTGGTGAGCCCCGTGCTGTCTCTGTTCAGTCTCCTAAAAGGATGGGGACACCGGCCCCATGAAGTTGTGTCCTTGCTTGAAGGTCTCCACCTTTGAGTCTGGCCCCTGCCCCCTTCCCGTTCACACAGAGGCCAGGAAGAAGTGGTCAGACCAAAGGGACCTTCCTTCTGTGCGCAGCTGCTTTGCCCCATTCTCGCCTTACAAAAGTGTAGACACTCATGAAGTCACGGAGTATGAGATCATCCATTTCAACCACTTCGTGTTACAAATGAGGCTGCACGGGGACATGAAGCAGCGTCCTTCAGATTACAAGAGGGTTTGGACTGGGAAAACGCATTTACTTCTGTTTACAGTTGGCTTCTCCACATCCATCACTTCCGTGCTCATTCGTTTTGCCATTTTTGTGGGAAAGACGGTGGAATATTTCATCAGAAAATAGGACGTATCCACTCACGTACAGTCATTAGGAATTAAACCGCAAATGCCATTCCCCAAATTAATTTGGTTTAGACTTCAATAGGGAAAGTGCCTGCCTGGGGCTTCATTTTTCACTGCAGAAGAGATCTCGCTCATTCCCTCTGCAGCCTGGGCGGCCTGGGGAGGGGTACCGAGGGTGAGGGAGGGGCTGCTGCGAGGCGCTAGGGTCGGGGGTGCCCCAGCATGGGCCTGGGGATCCATGAGGCCCCCTTGTTAGCATCTGGGACATTGGAGCTGAGCATGAATAGGAACGGAGTGGGGGGGGCTCTGGCAGGGGTGCGTGGGGGGAGAGGAAGGGTCGGCAGAGTGCGGGGTGCAGGAACCAGCGTTGGGGAACACTTGCAAGAACCCTGGCCTTCAGCTACGTGCAGGTTTGTGTGATGTCTTCGCGGCGTGCTTGCAGTGGACGTTCACCAACTCATCGAAGTGAAGTTCGAACAGACTTTAATACTTGTCTCCATTTGCCTCCACGACCCTGCATCTTTGTCTCTTCTCCCCTCTTGTCTCATCCCTCTCCCATTCTCTGGCTTTTCCCCTTCTCTCGTCTCTTGGGTTTTCCAGGGGCTCCTTCTTCCACAGGGTCAAGCCCAGCTCGCGGGATCCCCAGTCTCTGAAGCCTCTTCTCTGTCCAACCTCTGATCCCAACCCTGATGTGTAACCACCAAGGCAGTGTGACCCGAACCTGCTGATGAATTAAGCAACAGCGCATGTACCGTTGTCTGAGCTGGGTCGTTGGAAAGGGGGTGGAGGCCGAGGAGTACCCGGATGAGCGGAGGGGGTCAGAGTCCCACGGAAAACAGAGGCACTCTCATGGTAAGATGAGTCCCAGGGGAATCCATTTGCAAGCAGGAGCCGAGAGTAACCAGAGCTAGTAGCCGCTGACTTGGTCCCTTCACTGTCCCGAGGGGAGGAGAGACAGAGAGTAACCAGAGGCTGGAGGGAGTGCAGGTGTGGAGCCTCTGACAGGGGGTTAGGTGCCCACTCCGAGTGATTGGAAGGGCGAGCGCCACAGTCCACACATCTCACCAGGACCTCTTGGAGTGGAAGGTGCTTTGAGCAGTCAGAGTGAAGACTCAGCTGTCTGGAGGGGGGCAGGGACCCTTGGCTGAGGGACAGGGATGGTTTGTGGGTGGCGACCTCACTGGAGAGGAGGAGGGGGCCAAGGGGATGATGCCTGATCCTTCCCCGTCTCCCTTCTCTCTCCGACCTCCAGCTGGTCCTCATTGGCCAAACCCAACCAGAGCTCATGTGTGGGAGTCCAGCAGGTGCACATCCCAGGGCCCAGAGCGGGTGACAAAGTGTGGAGGCAGGAACCGCAAGGGAAGAGAACACCTCAGACCCAGACACAAAGCTGGAGATGGGCTCAGAGCAGCTGGTGTTTTCTCCTGTGAAAACCAGGGCTCTGCCCTGGCTGGCCCCAGCTCTGCTCCTGCGCCAGGGGTCAGCTTGTTCGTGCCGCCCTCACCTTCTCGGCACTATCCCTGGGCAGCTCGTGTTCAAGTTTGCCAGTGCAGACCCCTCCCAGAGCCCCTGCCCTGATGCACGCCCAGATCTGGGAGCTGAAACGTCCGATTCGGAAGCTGAAGGGTTTCTGTCTGCTACAGAATCCTTCTAGAGCTCAGTCTCCAAGGGCACTAGGCTCATGGGAGAGAGTGTGTTCATACATGCTTGCTGTGGCTTTGCTGCGAGTGGGCAGCATCTCTGAATTCACCGGTAGAAATGCTGACCTTAAGAATGGGCCAGAGAATTCCCTGACAGACACAAAAGGAGGCCGTCCCAGATCAGGGCTCCTTACTGGTCGTTCACTGTGCACAAAGCACCAAGGGCCTTAGGGGTGCGTGGGTGGCTCAGTTGGTTCAGCGTCTGCCTTCGGCTCAGGTCATCATCTCAGGGTCCTGGGTTCGAGCCCTGTGTCAGGCTCTCTGGTCAGCGGGGAGTCTGCTTCTCCCTCTGCCCCTCCCTGCCACTGGTGCTCTCTCTGTCTCTCATACTTTCTGTCTCAAAGAAATAAATAAAATCTTAAAAAAAAAAAAAAGCACCAAGGGCCTGTGACTTTCTAAGCAGCCCTCCATAGCTCCCCTCACCAAAAAGATTATGGTAATTTGGATAAAAGATATGTGGACTCTGAGACATGAAAGGAAAACTGAAAAATCAAGATGAATAAATTAATAATTTAATAAACCAATAAAATTCGTATCCTTTCGATTTTACAAAATCCTATTTTCTGTCCTCTAAATATATGCCAGTTGTTGGTCTCAAGTCCCATTTCCACGCCTGAAATTGCCTTTCTTATAGGTTCAGCCAAATTTGACTGCCTTTGTTTTCTTCAGATTCCTTAGGATTCAGTAAGTCTGTGTCTAAGGGCTTGACAACAAGTCCTGAGCTGGCCGGTCGTCTGGGAAGTTGTGCTGGAGATGGAGTTCGGGAAGAAGAGTTTGTTGGGGGTGATGGCTGTGACAGCTAAGGAGAGAGTGTAGGATTGAGCAGGCAGGGGCGGGGTGGGGAGGGATCAGGCTATGGTGCAGACCCGACCCTCCCTGCTCCCCACCCAGGAGGGGGTGCTGAAGCAAACCTGTCCGAGAGAGGAGCCCTGCGTTGGGTGGGAAAACCAAGCCCTTGCGTGGCCTTGCTGGGTCATTGGCTGGAGGCCACCTAAAGAGGACAGTGATATTGCCTTAAAGCTGAGGTGGACCCTGAAGGAGCCCACAGCTGGAGGTGTCAGACAAACACGCCCCCCACATCCCCCAGCCGGCAGAGTCCCCCCTTTCCAAAGATGCATCCTTGTGGCACTTCTGCATGCCAGCAAGCTCTTCCTATGAACCTTGATGAAATCCTGCTTTGTTGGCCGCCATATCAGTTGACGGAAAGCAGACGTTCACAGATGGAGGAATCACATTCAGGAAGTTAAGACACCTGCATCTGGAACCGAACTCTGGCCGGGGGATCTCCTGACCCCACCGACCACTTTTATTCTTGTTGGAGCTTCCTTGCGAGGACCTTTTCCGTGCGGACCTTTTCGGAAAGCTGCAGATCCCTTTCTACTGGAGACCTGATCAGTCCCAGCGGTTCTTCAAGATAGGGTCTCATTTCCAGAAAGCAGTGGCCTCTGCAGGCCGGAGATGGTAGTGCACCCCGGGTGGGGCAACGGCGCTGTTCCCCAAAAGGGGGGTGATGAAAAACCAGGCCTGTCAGGCTCACATATATATAGTTTAGATGGGTCCAGGCCAGGGTGACGGTCATACAATGATGAGTGTCAAGAACTACGCTCCCTGAGATTGGTGTTTATTCCATAATTTTCAACTCAGCGGACGGTCTTTAGTTCCCACAGTTATGGAGAACTTTTTTGATTATGAATTATTATGAAGTGGTATTTTCAAAACTTCACTCTAAAAATAATGGATTTGGAATGGTTCAGAGCAAGCTTCTAAATATTTCAACACTGCCTTGCATCTTTGTTTCAACTTTTGCCTACTCAGGCTGAAATGGCTTAAGATTTATGAATCTGGTAAAAGAATGTGCTGGTGTTAAAGTCTCTATAGAAAAAAATAACTAAAAATAGCATTAATTTGCACAGTTTGGTCATTATACCATGAAGCATTGCAGACGATCAGCATGATCTCATCAAGGCAATCAAAGGGTTTCATGACTGGAAGGGCATCGATTTTCCACAGTGATTTCAGAAACACATGTCCCCGTACGTCAAACCCCCTCTCTTTCCAGAACGGTCTCGACTGTTTAGGCTGGTGACCCACCGCCCATTGTGAGACTTACGACTTACGAGAAACTTAAAGACTATGAATCAGGAAGGAAAACACAAGATCCGCTTTCCCTAGTTTCTTAGCCGCCGCATGGGGGTTGTGAAGTTGAGAGAAAAGCTTTGTTTTGCTTTCTGACAAATGACCCCATTGTATCGCATTTTATCTCCTTTCAGGGCAGGGATCCTATGACCTGACCTTCTCAATCTTGTCTCTGAATCTCAATCCCCCTCAGACGGTGAGAGGCTACGCATGAGGAGACGGCTCCTCACCTCAGCTCGTGCTGTCGTTCGCTCAGGCAGGTGGGCGTCCGGAGGGCAGAAGCAGCGGGACCCCTAGAAGGTCCACTGAGGTGTCCCTGCAGGTCTCCGGGGGCTCAGACAGGGAAGCTGGAGTAAGAGGAACTTCTTCAGAGCTGGTGTTGGCCAAGGGCAAACAAAAAGCGTATTTCTCTTCCCAGCGTAGAAGGCAGCCTGTCACATGAAAGTTATTTGTATCAGGATCGTTTCACTGAAGATTAGCTGTGTAGTACTATGCTCCTTTAGTCAGTAAAAAAGTGAGTCTTTATAGCTTGTTGTATTTATGGTCTTCATTTATTATTGAGTGTGTATGAGTGTGGGAGTGTGTGTGCGTGAGTGTGAGAGGGAGTGTGTGCGTGTGAGAGAGTGTGAGTGTGTGAGAGAGTGTGAGTGAGTGTGAGTGAGTGTGTGAGTGTGTCTTCTTTTTTACCTACACTCATTGCCGCTACGGGCTCTAAATTTTTCCACACTAGAGGAAGGAATTGGCAGGAACTAACGTGTCTAGTTTCCTGTGGTTGTGGTAACAGATGACCACAAACAGGTCACAAAGGGGGTGATAGAACACAAAATAAATTTATTCTCTCACAGTTTGGGATGCTGGAAGTCAGAAATCAAGGTGTTGAAAAGCCATGTCCCTCCTGAAGGCTCAGGGAAGCCTCCCTTGCTGTCTCTCCCAGCTTCGGGTCATCCCTGGCCATCCCTGGTCCACAGATGCGTCACCACTGCCGTGCCTGCCTCCACCGTCCCTCAGCCACCTTCTCTGTGAGCATGGCTCCTCTGTGGCTCTGTCTACATTTTCCCTTCTCACCAGGACACCAGTCACTAGGGGCCATCCTGATCCAAGATAACTTTATCTTTTTTTTTTTTTTTAGATTTTTTTATTTATTTGACAGAGAGAGAGCAAGAGAGAACACAAATAGGTGGAGCAGCAGGCAGGGGAAGAGGAAGAAGCAAGCTCCCCACTGAGCAGGGAGTCCAAAGTGGGATTGGATCCCAGGACCCTGGGATCATGACCTGAGCTGAAGGCAGATGCTTAACCGACTGAACCACCCAGGTGCTCCTAAGATAACTTCATCTTAATTTGACTACATTTGCAGAGAATCTATTTCCAAATAAGGTCACATTCACAGGTACCCAGGGGTTGGGACCAGAACAGAACTTTCTGAGGGATCCAGTTCAACCTGCAGCAAAAGGACAAGCATACAATTAAAAGGTGGACAGATTGGGAGCCCCCGTAACAGCTTTGGTTTTAGCTCATGGCTCTCCCCGATTCACTGACGGGGCTGCTTGGCTCTCCCATGCGGTCATGAGCCACGCTCAGACTTGGGGGGGGGGGCAGGGTCCTGACCAACAGGCAAGGTATCCAGATGTGCTGTGGACATGGGAGGCGGGATGGCAGCGTGTATACAGCGGGCCCGCTAACCTCGTGCATTGTTTCTTGGTGGAAATATTTGCTCTCACTATTACACACCTGTATTCCTGAAGTCAAACAATACCTCAATCCCCATATTCAAAACCAAGCTCTTCATTTAAATCTGATTTCACCTCAGCTCCTAACAAAGATTCGTGATACTCTGCAAACCAACACTCACTTAGCCAGTGTCTCTGGGATGTGTAGGCCCCACTCCGGTCACCTACCATGCGGATGCAGCCCCCAGAAAATGCATTTTTCAAAACAAGATGTGGCTTTCTGAAATTACATCATAAATTCTTGACTGGGATGCTAAGAAATTAAAAGTTCTGTGGAAGGGAGAACAGAATTGTGTTTCTTTTACCTTTACATTATTACCTTACGTTCCAAGGTTACTAGGAAACCCTAACAGAAGAGGACTTGTTATGTCATTTATCCCTGAATTTTGTGCCTCTTATTCATCAATTTCATCTTCAATCATGCAAATGGAAGATGAAATGTGTAGGGTACCAGGGTCACTGTATTTGACTGCTCATCCTGTTGTCAGAAAGTGCCACCGACTCGAGGGGTGACACGACGAAAGTGTGTTCATGGCACTTCCGGGGGCTGGAAGTGCGAGGTCAGGCTGGCAGGATGGACTTCTTCTGCGGATTTTCCCCTTGGCGGTCGTCTCCCTGTGCGCTCACCGGCCCTGCTTCCTGTGTGTGTGAGTCCCCAGCATCTCTTCCTCCTCAGAAAGGACACCAGTCCCTTTGCATCAGGGCCCCAGACTTCTGTCTTCATCTCACCTCAGTTATCTCTTTGAAGACCCTGTCTCCAAACAGTGGCACATTGAGGTAGTGAGTGCCACAGCTTCAATGAGGGGGTTTCAGGGGGACACAATTCAGCCCATAACAGTTTCAAAGGACCTTACAGACACTCTTTTCTAGAAGAATGTGCATTCTGGGATTAGTCAAGCTAAGCAAGTCTGTGGTAGCAGATTAAGATTTTCTGTCTCAGGGGCTTAAAATAGCGAGATTTCTTTCTCATCGTGTCACTGGGTCAGGGAGGGTCTGACGGGGTCTCTGGAAACTGTGTCAGCGCCTTCTGGAACCTGAGTCCCTGTGTGGCTGTGGGAAGGGCAGCTCGTTGACAAGTCATTCTCACATGACCCTGGAAGTGACACATGGCCCTTCTGGCCACTTGGTCCCAGGGGCTGGATTGTGTGGGGAGGCACAGACCCCTGAGCTACCGCTTGACAGGCAAGTCAAAACCTTTGCTCTAGGTCATGACAAACCAAGTCATATTTTGCTCTTTATATTCTGTCTGTGGGGGAGGGATCCAAAATGAATGGAACATAAAAACAAAAATATTTTTGTGTTAAAAACTCCCAAAGTGTTGTCCCAGTGTGTTTTATTCTGTAATGTGTTTTCCCAACAAGACTAGATGAGAAGCTGCCTTGTGAGGTCCCCAGGATATAATGACAAGACACAATTCCAGACTCTAAGGAACTTTCAGTCCAGAGCTGAGGAAGCGAATAGTATGAGAAGAACTATTGAGATGAATGTAGAAGGTACACTAAGTAGAGGGAAGCTGCTGCGGGCTTTCAGGGAAGAAGTCTGGACGGATGTAGAACACTTGTGGGCAGACAAGGGAGTACACCTCCTGCAGAGACAACAGGTGTGTGTGTGTGAGCTGTGTGTGGGTCTGCTGACCTGTCGCCTGATTCCAATGGGGGATGGGAGCTTCCCATGCCTCCAAAAAGTTCTCTGACATGAGCTCGGCATCTTACAGTTCAACTCAATCTGACACTGTCTACTCAGAGACGGCATCAGACCCCAGAGCACAGGGCTCAGTCCCACAGACTACCATCTGCGCCAGAAACCAGTTTCAAGTCCAGGTCACCTGGGCTGTCACCGGTCACCTCTGCTGCTGACCTACCAGCTCCAGATCAGCAGTTCCTACAACTGTCTCCTTGGGTTCGATGAATTTGCTAGAGCAGTTCAGAGGGGTCAAGAAGCCCGTTTATTCACTAGATTGTCAGTTTATTATAAATAATATTAAAGGATACAGATCAATAGCCAGAGAGAGAGTTACATAGGGTGAAGCCCCGAACAAAGGAGCTTGTGTCTTCCTGGACTTTGGGGCCCAGCTCGTGGTCTGTGAAACCATACTGGTTCACCAACTTGGAAGCTCTCCCCATCTTGACCCTTTGGGATTTTATGAAAGCCTTATTACACAGGTCTGATTGAGTAAATTATTGGCCATTGGTCATTAACCAAACCTCCAGATCCTCACCTCTCCCGGGAAATCAGGGGGGTGAAACAGAAAGTTCCAGCTCTCTATCCCTGGTGAGTTCCCCTGACAACCATTCTCCCCCATGGTCAGGGGATTTCCAAAAGTCACCTCATTAAAATAAATTCATTCCTGGAAGAAAGGGGCTTATTATGAATAATGAGACACCCATTCACCTTACAGCTCTGAATGGATTTCAGGAACTGGGGACACAAGACCAAATGTTATAACAAAATACGCTCCCGTTTGCCCTCATTGCTCAGGAAATTCCAAGGGATGGGGAGCTGTGAGTCAGGAACCTGTGGGAAGACCAAGATATGTATTTATTATAAATCACAACAAGACAGAGCATGTGGGAGGGAGGGGGAGTGTGTCTGCAGGTACTGGTGTGGGGTCCCCCCGAGCGGAGCCCCAAGGAGCTGGACCCCTCCCTCTGCCCCTGCACATCATCACCACCTGCGTGGCCATCCTGGGCTCCTGGGCCATCTACAAAGGTACAGGTGAGGGGGAAGAAACCAGAGGGCAGGGGCAGGGGGATCAGGACTCCAGACATGACTTCCTTATTGATTACTCCACCTCTGTGTCTACCCTCCGGCTCCCTCTCTCCCTCCACCTGGCTTGAAAACACTGTATTAAGGTACATTGAAACAGACTTGTGGAATTGTTTTTTGGGTTCCTTCCGGAATTGAGCCAGATGTGGCAGTTGTTTGGACTCATCTTCCTAAACTAGAAGAGCATTGGAGAAAATAGAATCGTTCTATGAATCTGTCCTACCTCTTAACAGCTACACGGAGAATAAACCCACTGTTGTTCATTTGTTCCTTCTAGCTCTAAACACTGAATTCCAGTTTTCAGAATAGCTAATATAATTAAGTAATGAGGTAAAAACACATAAACACACAAAACCCCAGCTGGCCCTGGGATTCTTCTTAGGAAACTGCTTTCCTTGAAGGGTTACATGAGGATTAAATGTATAGAGAAAGTGGAACAAAGCCTGTATGGCCAGTGTGTATTCAGGGTGGGCTGTTATGTGGGAAGGTTGTCCCACGTGGCCAGAAGAGGAGGGGGGATGTGAGCAAGAGGGAGAGGACGAGCGAGCAGGGGAGGCAGGCCTGGAGGGGAGGCAGCAGGAGATCGTGGGTTTGGGGTCACCGAGCAACATTTGAGAAGACCAGTGTAAGTGGTGCATCTGGATTTTGGTGTGTTGAAATCATTAAATTCTGTCCTCTGTTTCTCATTTTCTGTCCAACGGATGTGACCATCTATGCCTCCAGATACTTGGGGTGAATGGTTTTCTTGGTTTGTGTCGCCCATTCATTGAGGTAGGAATTGGTGTCTGTATTTATTTATTTATTCAAAGATGTTCTTTATTTATTTGACAGAGAGAGAAAGAGAGAAAGATCACAAGTAGGCAGAGCGGCAGGCAGAGGGAGAGGGAGAAGACTCCCCACTGAGCAGAGAGCCTGATGTGGGACTTGACCCCAGGACCCTGAGATCATGACCTGAGCTGAAGGCAAAGGCTTAACCCACTGAGCCACCCAGGTGCCCCATAGGTGTCTATATTTTTAAACGAGCTGATTTCAGTGTACAATTTTGAGAACTTTGAACTTCCACAGGCTGTCCATTATTGCTGGACCCAAAGGCATCATGTTTTGGTTACATTTGTATCCCCATGTGCATATGTTGCTGACTTGATAAGTTCTCAAATAGAGACAATGCACAATATATCTGAGACTTCCCCAGAAGCTCAGGCTGCGGAGACAGCTCTCAGGAACGAGTGGGAGAAGAGGGCTGGGATTGTGTGCGGCTGTCCGATGGGCTGCCCCCCCAAGCTCTGGTCCCCCCGATTTTACTTCTCTTATCAAAGGTTAGTGCTTCATGTTAAGGTAAAACCCAGAAAAAAATAATGAAAACTTTGAAATTAACCCAAGACTTCTTAGTTCATCGCAGACTATTAGGACGTTTCTTATCAACCATATGCAAAGTACTTCTTATATTTTAAATATCTGCCAATCGAAGAACAAAGGGAAAAGCGGTTTTCTTATGATTGATTATTTTATGTACAATCAGGTTGCAAGCACTCTCTCTCCCTCTCCTTTACTTTTGAAAACAATTCAACTAACTATAAAAATAGTGTAAGTTCATTGCAAGGGATCAGAACATGGAGGTAAGCAAAGAGAAGACAGTGAAATGTCTCTTTAAAGGTCTGTCCCTTGTGGTATAGATTGCTTCCATGTTTGTGAAGTCACTTCCAGATAGTTTTCCAGTCTTTCCTGTATTTCTTTATGATGGTTAGGTTTCAATAGACAGGCTTTTTGGTAATGGGCTGTATTCACTGGGAAGTAACAGCTGTTTGAGGATCATCGCGGTGGTTCCAGAAGATTCTGTCACAAGGATGGACCACGATCAGCCAGTGAGTGCAGAGCTGCTGACGTTCCGGTTGTGGCTTCGGTTGCTCCGTGTTATTGTCATACTGATTAAAATGACCTTGACTAGCAATAAATTGATCCTGATAACTAATAACCCATAAGCGTATCCTTAATCATGTTCTTTAACAAGGAATGCCAAGGAATGAAAGTCCAGGGCCAAAGACACCCACATTTTAAAACTCTGGGTGTTTATTGCTAAATCCTCTGCCATAAAAGTTGCACCGATTTATAGTTTTGTATTGGGGTGGAGGAGGGGCGGGAGCTTCTCACTGTGTGAATTCACGCAGTTCCTTGCTTCCTGGGAAGTTTACATTCTTTTCATGTTGTCATTATCCCTTTGTGCTTATTTTATAAGAACTTCCTCCTCAAGAGTTAACCACCTTTTCAATTATGCGTTCATATTTTTAACTTTTTAAAAATTCCGTATTTATTGTTCTACTCTATCTTAAAAGACCTTCTGACATGGCTTATTATTTTTTTTTTGAAGACTGAAAAAATAAAAATAAATTTAAAAAATACATATAAGAGCAGGGGTCCCTGGGTGGCTCAGTCAGTTAAGACTCTGACTCTTGTTTTGGCTCAGGTCATGACCTCAGGGTTGTGAGATCGAGCCCCGTGTCGGGCTCCGTGCTCAGCACAGTCTGCTTGAGATTCTCTCTCCCTCTGCCCTCTCCCACTTGTGCACACACACTCTCTCTCTCTCAAATAAATAAATATATAAAACCTTCAGAAAAAATAAAAATAAGACCAAACATAACATAAAAGGAGACAAAAATGAAAAAGCAAACATACATGGTGTATATATCCAATATATTAACTATAATGGAGTGTTTAAACCTGACCTTCCTGAGGAACAGAGCAGATAGGAACGAGCAACATTTTCCCCAGAAAAGAGAACATTTCTTCAAAATGGACCAAATGAATTATCCTATTAAAATTTAAAGGGATTTATCACAAAAACGTATTAAGAGGTTTTGAAGATCATTGCCAAAAATGTCTTCAGACAAGGGTATTAGAACCCTTGTAGTTACACTGAAGTAATTCCGTAGTTGTACGTATGAAAGGAGTTACAAAAAACACGGAGCTCGTTGCTTCCTAGAATTTGGGCTCTGGAGACCATTTAAAGGCAACGAACAAAATAAAGGGCATTGGCCACAGGAAAATCCCAACTTCTAATCTTCTCCTGTGAAGATGGTCAATGAGATAAAAAATTAAACAGTCATCACTCACCATAGCAATCCTCTCAATCCCGAAAACATCTGACCACTCGGTAAATTCGACCGGGAGCCTGATATCCGTGGACAGGAGGCACAGCCCCCAGACAGCCCGTGCAGACCCGCTTGTCTCCGTGTCTTCATTCCCATTCGTTCCCAGCACATCTTCTGCGGACTGGTGCCAATCCAGACACTGGCGTCTGGGACACACGGTGACTCAGGAAACCGAGGCTGAGAAAACACGAATGCATTCCCCGAGATTACCCAGTCAATGAACAGCAAAGCTGGGGTGAAAGTTCCAGAGCCCTAACTTCAGACCCCCAAAGCAGGAATCTTCAGATTGTGCAGGGAGATGCAAAGAATCAAAAGTCTGAACTTTGATGCATAATCGCTGAGAAGGTGAGGGGGGTAGGTTCTGTAGTCTGGGGTGGAGACCGGGGAATGGCACCCAGGACGGGGGGAGCCTTGCAGGTGTGGGGTGCAGCCCCAGGCAGAGTAACTGATGGGTCGGGTCTCGGGAGGTGCCAGGAGGCTGTGCAGAAACTGGAGTTCCAGGGCAGCTGAAGAGCAGGCCTTCACAGGCCCAGGCAAGCTCCGAGGGCCCGCTCTGTTCCTCTCTGCAGTGACCCCCTTGGTCCCGGGGCTCCCTGGTGCTACGGAGACGGGAGTGTGGTTCTCAGCTGTGTGTGGGCCGCTCCAGGAGCCCCCAGGAGAGAAGACCCTGGGGTGTCCCCACTCAGCATTGCTTCGGCATGAGGGAGGGACAGTCAGACCCCCGGTGGTTATGCTGCCCACCCCCCTGCTGGAAGGGACTGCCAACCCTGGGCCAGTGTCTCCCAGCGGGGCTGGGATCACCCTCCCTCCTGCTCTCAGGGGGGGGAGTAGCTGCCTGGGAGTGGCACATCCCTCTCTCCTGAAGCCTTGTCCCTTGACGCATCCCATTCCCTTCACCTGGAGATTTGGGGACTGGAGTTCACCATAGCGGGTCAGGCGAGCCCCGAGCCCTGGGTGGGAGGCATAGGAGTGGTCGACCTCTTTGGGGAAGGGGAAATGCCCCCATGCTTTTTTGCCTTGAATGTGAGGTCTGGGAGTTCACTGCTTAGTGCACTGTTCTACCCCTTTGTAACCCTTTCCCTGGGAAGGCTGTGTCTTCTTAGATGCTCACTCAGGGTTTCAGGGAGAAGAGAGTTAACCCCTGGGTTGAAGCATCACTGGTGGGGGTCACACTTCGGAGCTGGCTGCAGGGGGACGGGCCAGGCTGGGGGCTGGGGAGTGTTGGGGTGCATACCAGGATGACAGCGCTCGCAGCCCACGAAGCTGCTGCCCAAAAGGAGAAACAGGGAAAACACACTTTGGCCATTTAGAAAGAAAAGTGTTTTAAAAAACAAAATAGGGGTGCCTGGGTGGCTCAGTGGGTTAAAGCCTCTGCCTTCGGCTCAGGTCATGATCTCAGGGTCCTGGGATCGAGGCCCACATCGGGCTCTCTGCTCAGCAGGGAGCCTGCTTCCTCCTCTCTCTCTGCCTGCCTCTCTGCCTACTTGTGATCTCTCTCTCTCTGTGTCAAATAAATAAATAACATCTTTAAAAAAAATAATGCACTTTTAGGATTCTCCCATCTGTTTGGTTTATTCGTTCGATATACCTGTGGCTTCGTTCTTCAGAGGGAAGAAGACGAAGAACAGGGCAACGCAGGCCTCGGGCCGGGTGTCCCCAGTCCTGTGCGGGGGCTCAGCAGCTAGAACCCCCTCAGGAACAGCTCGTGGGGCGCCTGAGGCAGAGAGTCTGGGGCCTGGGAAAGACCAGTCGCAGCATTTTAATACAGGAATGTTCCTGTTTCAAGCGCTGATGCTAAATATAGCCCCAAATAAAAGTCCATGTCTAGCAACACGCAATGTAAGAGCGACTTTTTTCAAGCAGAAAAGGACCTTGGAGGATGGTTACTTTCCTCATCTAATTTTTCAGAAGACACAGCTGGGCAGGGAAGTCCCCCAAGAGAATGTGAGTAATGGGCAGAATTTCTGGCACAGAAAGGGCTTTACGTGAGTGCCGGCTCCTCTTGCCCTGTTTCAAGTCCTCTCCCAGGTCAAGGTTGAGCCAGGAGGCCCCGGCTACTTGTGAGCGTTCAGGAAGAGGTGAGAATGGTTTGCACTGAGCTTACGTGTGTGTGAGCGCTGCTTTCGTAGCCAGGAAGCTGGATTTGCGCGCCTGGAGTCCCCACCAGCGTCGGCATCCGGTCGACGTGCTCCGTAAGAACTTTTCCTAAAAGTAGAGTTTGTATGAGCCTCTGAATGATCTCTCTCCTGAAATGGTTTTTACTAAAGTAATAAAGATTTGTTTTTAACCTACTCACTGCACTTCTTGGAGTTGATCAGTAGTTAGTATTCAGTGATGGCGGTCAGGAGGTGTTGCGAGTGAAGTGGCTCACAGCCTCACTGTCTCTGCGAGTCCGAGCTGGGACTCCCCTGCTCGTGTGGTGTCCGGGAAGAAATGGGGAGAAGGCATGCACGCTGGGGAGCCAGCGCCGTCTCGTGGCCTGACGAGCACCCCTTCCAGCCCCAGCCCCAGCCCCAGCCAGGATGCCTGGCTTGGCAAGTTCCATGTAAGCTGAAGTCCTCTCTCATGGGCCCCTCTACTGGGCGCTCTGGTGCAGTGAACAACCTATACAGCCACACCTGGAAACGCTGTCCAGCCACAGAGACACAAGTATCAGGGTAAATTCATGGTGCGGAATAGTATACGGCTATGAAGGATCAGGTTGTAGGTGGATATTTATTGAGAAAAACAAGGCTTTTAAGGTAATGCTGCAAAGGAAATCAGCAGACCACGGTGTAAAATGTAATTATAGACACTGACACCTTGAAGAAAGACAGAAAAGGCATAAGCCAAAATTTTAACCATCCTTATCCCTAGGAGATGAACTTTTCCTTAGCAATCTCATATTTTAAAGTTTCTGAGTGTATAACATCTGTAATTAAAACAAACACAGGCTGTTCTCATTGTTCACAGCAGCTATGTGTGATAAAGGGCCAGAGATGGCGAGTTGGTGGATACAAGCCAACCCCCAGGGAAGACACAGGGCTGGGCCCCCGTGAACCTCTGTCACAACCCTGGTAACAACTGATCAATATGTAACCTTGTTTTATGTGCATTTCTGGATAAAGACACTTTAATTTATGTTCCTTACCCATAATTGATTACATGCAGCATTTCTTTATAATAAAACACCAGCCAAGAGGGTTTAATGTCTACAGGACTGTGGGTAATGCGACCATAAATTTCTCCAGCCTGCCACCTCACACAAGGTTCCTGCTACTACGTTTTCTCAACCTAGTCAGCATCACACGGGTCTGTGAGTCCAGCCCTCTAGCCAGCTTCCTCGGGCCCTGGCTGGGAGGTTTCCTTGGCACCTTCTGGGGCAGCCTCACGGGCAGACCAGGGAGGTCCTCTCCATGCCCTGGCTCACTCTGTGGGCTCACTCTGAGCCCTGGACTCACGGCCACCGGCTCCGTGACACACACCGCTCACCGAACACACGCATTTTGTCTCGAACACGTCGCAGCTTCCCGGCGCCTACGAACGTGGAAAGAACTTCAGGACAACACTTGGGGGCCGTTTTCAACAGTGAAATCACCAACAAGAGCACAAAAAAGCAAAAGACAAGGCACTAAATAGACCAGGAGAGAGATATGTGCCCGCAGCTCGAGAGCTAGGACCTGGGGGGTGGAGGGTCCCTGGTTCCCCCTCAGCTGGGAACGGGGGCTCTGTGCGGTTCTAAGTTCTTGCTGCTCCGGGCATGTCCAGAAAGGACCACAAACCACCACGAGTATTGATCTTGGAGTTACAGAGAAATCTCAGCGAGAAAGCGAATTTGCGAAGATGAAGTCAGCAAATAAAGAGGTTCGGCAGTAATTAAAAACTAACAGTTTGGGTTTTCAGTGCATTGGTATCAAGCGAAGTCATTCTGATGACATTTCAGGTCTTCTAGATAAATCACACGGATGCAAATTCACTAAATTACCATTTTCTGAATGCAGGGCTAGCATGCTGTCCACAAGGGAATCATAATCCATAAAATTTAATGACATTTAATATGTTTTATGTTAGAGAGCAGTAATTTCCAATCAAAATCATTATGTCTAGGTTTTATTTTTCTGCGTGGAATTTTATGCATAAAGCAATGAATCGAAGCAAGATGTGCTGAAATCCATGTGCAGCCCTGGTGACAGAGGGGGCCTCTGGTAAGAAGGGCAGGGTTGCTTTGGGGAGCTCCACACTTGGGGGGATCGTATTTCACTTCCCTTGGCTTGAGCCCCACCCAGCACCTGGGAAAATAGACCCCCTCCGCCCCACCAGGCAGCCCTGCCCGCCAGCACAGCTTCAGAAGGAGATTTAATTTAATTAACAGAAAACAGCATCAATAAACATTAGCTCAGCGAGGCTCTCATGGCGACTCCAAGGCCCCCGGCTCAAATGATTGCAGAACACACCCTCTGTCTTGGCAGAGCTCCCCGACTTGGTGCCTCTCTTGCATGGCCCTCTGGAAACCTTCACCGTCCCCTGAGAAGCAGACACCGTGGATGTCTCCAGCCTGCCCTCTGTTCTGTCACATGCCGGAGTCACCACCTCCTTGCAAGGCAGAGCACGGCTCCCCGTGGCACCGGGCCCGGGCTGGCGCGGGGCCGGGGTGCAGGGAGGGGGGACCTGTCGGCTGGCACAGCCTTCTCCTCTTCAGTCTTCCCCCACTGGGGTGCTTGCACTGTCCGCATTTAGGAGGGGCTGACAAATGGGGCGTCCTTAGCAATACCACAGGTGTGGAGCAGAAAGGTATCAACTTTTGGGAGCAGAACGGTTCTTGCAGATCCTGCTTCACTGTAACAAGATGAATGGTCGCTGTAGTTGGGGGGATGCTGGTGATGACAGAAAGGGAGGTCTCGCCAGGTTATCTGCTCCAGCGGGGACAGCAGGGACTTGGCAGGGAGTCTGCCTGGGACCAGCTGAGGGAAGTGCGGGAACACGGTTCATTAAAAAAGGTTGAGATAGAGTCTAGCCTGCCCAAGTGACCCAGACGCTGCGATCAAGCAAGAAAAGGCAAGAAGACGCTCCGAGAACAAAAGGGCATCGTGTTTGTGTGAGGCTCGTTGTTGGCCAATAGGATTCCGTGTGGCGAAGCTGGGAGCGAGACTTCCAGCCTCATTATTGCTTTTTAATAGTGATTGCAAGGTTATTCCCTTTAACAGTTGACATTGGCACACATGAATGATTGTAATATGTAAGAAAACACATTATAAGAAAAGCCACAAAAGAGATTTAGCAACTGCATTTCTGTGCCTATTAAAGCAGCCTTCACGTGCGATTCCTTCAGCTCTAGTAGACACCAAAGCGTTCTGAAGGCAACATTTGGGGTTGCGAGTAGGAAAAGTGGTTCCAGGAATAACAAGGCAAATGGAGGCGACACATCGATGCATTTTGGAAATGGAACCTGGCAAGTTCTGGTGTGCGAGGAGGTGGGCACATTATCACCCTGCATTTTCTCTCGGAGCCAAGAAGAGCCAGGTCTTCCTAAGCCATGCCAAGGAGGTTGCTCATGTGGTGAGACGTTGTCAGAAGGAGCAGGCACCCCAGAGCCACCGCCCAATGCAAAATGGCTAAGAATTGGTTGGCGTAAGGGGTCCCACCTGTTCTCAAAGGAGGTTCCATCCAATTTGAGAACAGGGCTAACACGTCGACCTGTGTGTCCTTCTCCTTTTAACTCCGAACTTTACAAAGACACTGAAACAATTTCATGGTAACTGTCTCACTAAGAAAAGGACCGAATAGATGCATATATACAGATGCATATGTGTTCTGTAGAGTCTAGATACACATGCATGCACGTATGCACACCTCTTGTTCTCTCAGACCAGGCTTTACATGGTGGTTCACCTGTCTGTCGTCTGCTTCCATTTTCAGGTATAACTGCGATTTCTAGAAGAGACCTTGTGTACTGTGTTCACTGCTGAAGCTCAGGGGCATATACTATAAACTGAATGCTCTTGTCCCTCCAAAATACACTCCTGGAAATCTGGTATTTGAAGCTAGGGCCTTTAGGAGGTGATTTAGTCAGGAGGACAGAGCCCTCAAGAATGTGACCAGCAGCACCCCTTATCAAAGAGACGCAGAGAGCTCCCTTTCCCTTCCTGCCATGTGAGGACACAGGGAGAAGGTGGCTGTGTGTGAACCAGGTGGCAGAACAGCACCAGACACCGGAGCACCTGGTGCCTTGGTCTGGGACTTCCAGCCTCCAGAACAGTAAGAAATAAATTTCTAATGTTACAGGCCACTGGCTGATGTTACTTTTGCTTCAGCAGCCTGAACCGACTAAGACAACATAGAACAATGCCTGGCACACAACAGGTAATCAATATGTATTTGTTGAATAAATGAGAGGACAGAGGAATGAAAGTTCTGGAGTTGACTTGGGTCAGGACTGTGGTTACAAATGGGGGCACTTCATGGAGCTCATTCCTCATCTTCCCTGCTCCTTGGACCCCTGCCACTGCAGGGAGAGTCCCCTGTCTCAGTAATGACTGGGGACGTTCTGAGGATGGCTCCCAGACCTCCCGCAGGTCTGGCTGGCTCCCTGACGTGAACTTCCTCTGGGTCACGCTGCTGTCCCTTGGGTATGCCTGAGCCCACCAGATCTCGCTGGTTTCTCCCAAAGGCTGCAGGGCCCACTATGGCTGGCTTTCCTGGTCAAACACTGCAAGGTCTGGGCCTGGGACGTGGGCGCCAGAGCGGCACCGGGACATTGCTGCTGTTCCGGCCCTCTCTCCCTGGAGCAGCCCACCTCTCCCAAGGCACGGGGTAGTGGCGTTTTCAACAAAGGGCAGGAGATGCGCCTTCCAATGTGTTGTGTGAAGCAGGCAAGTGTTGGGTGGCCCTTTCAGCTTTTGTCCTTGTCCTTGCCTTCCCATGCATCTCCAGCGTGAGTCCCAGGGGCTCAGGCCACGAGCTACCATGACACTGTAGTGATGTGCTCAGGCCATCATGTCAAAATACCATAGAAGGGGGCACTTAAACAACAGACTTCTATTTCTCTCAGTCCTGGAGGCTGGCAGTCTGAGATCAAGATGCCCCCTATTGTGTTCCTGGCGAGAGCCTCTTCCTGGCTTCCAGATAGATCCCTGACTTCTTGAGGAGTCCCGGTGTGGAGGAGAGATGGGGCTCTGGTGTCTCTTCCTCTTCCTCTTAGGGCCTGACCTTGTGAATTAGGGCCACACCCTCATGTTTTCATTTTTCATCTGCCATGTCTGAAAAGCCTAGTGAATAATGGCCTCTGCTACTCTCAGGCAGAAAGTCCCCATGAGTGACTTTCTAGCATTTCCACTGTGGAGACAAGCAAGCAGCCTTTTTAGTACAGGTTCCCTAGCTTTACTTCCTCAATGGACAGAAAGGCCTCCCAGGTCCCTGCAGACCCCCGTTGCCTCAACTAAGCTGCCAGGGATGATGTGTGAGTAGGGACTTCTGGGACTGCAGGTCACACAGCACCCCCTGCCTGTTTGATCTGTGATCACAGAGCTTGGTAATGGGAACTCCTGAGGAGCCCGGAGCAAGACCCGAATGCTTTGTCCAGGCCACAAACCAAGTGTGGTAGGTCAGGTCCTGGTAGATGGGACAGGAAAGTGCCCTGGGAACAGCTGACCTCATCTCCTGATGGCATCCTCCAGGTCACGCCTGGGGGTGGCTAGAAGGACAGAGAAATTTGCTTCCCAGATGCCCCTGAAAGGCCAATCATGCATCTTGGGAGGGTCCAGGCAGCAGCCCTCAGCTTTGAGTGGCCACTTGTGTCACTGGAGATGTGTTAAGGAGGGCAATGACTCTCATCCAGGAGAGCCTCTGGTTCCAAGGTGGCCCTGACTCGGGAAGGGGCACTGAGTTGACAGATGGCCTCTCAGTGCCTCCCCAGGGCCATGCACACATGGGTGCAGTATTTAGTGGCATTGTTTTGACTGTGGGCGGAAAGCAGCTCTGGTGGCATCTGTAGGTGATGGCTGGATCTTCTGGCACCAGCTCCTCCTCCACCACGTCTCTCTCTTGCCAGCTTTTTTCACTGGATCAGCTGATCAGTATCTGATCAGAACATTTACAAGGAGGAAGTGGTAGTGGGAGGAAGAGGGACACCACGGGTCAAATAAGTTGACATCCTTGACATGAATAAGGTAAGAAATGACTTTCAGTGAAATTGGCTCCCCCAAGAATGCCAGATTCCAGAAGTGAGCAGAGGCAGAACCCAAACCTAGTGTGTCCATCAGCCCAGAACCTAAAGCCCTTCCTGCCCTCTCCATTCGGGAGGGCAGTGTCCGCTTGCCCTGGGAGGATGAAGGCTTGGGCAGCAGCAACCAGGACTCATGCACAGTGGCCGTCTGAGCATCTGAGCCATGTCCCAGCACCTGCCATAGCTCAGGTGACATCATGCTTCTCCTGGGGGCCGCATGTGCAGAACTCATCAGGGAGGTCAACGTCCAGAAGAAGACTTTTGGGAAAGGTGTGACCTAATTTAAATAGCATTAAGATTAGAAATCATTGCAAGTAGATAGTGAGAGGGAAACTAAAGAATTTTAGGTTTAGGAAATAATACCATCTTGGAAAAAAAATCTTAAAGTAATTAAACAGCTTCATCTGGACGAGAATCTAGTCTTTTCTCATCCAAACAGCACTATCTACCCTACAGGGCCAGGAGGTTTAGGTGCCGAGGGAGCGGGGACTTGGAGCCCTGCCCCAACTCTCTGTAGGAAGATGTCTGTGGTTTAGGGGCAGGAAGTTGTGGTGTCAGAATTGGCTGAACACTGAGAATGAAACAGAGACAGAGTATCGAGCAAATGGGAGGCTTCAGTGCAGCAGCCACACAGGGCTGTCCAGGCAGCCATGGGCAGGGAAGGAGTTTAGGAGTTATCAGCCCACACGTGCATGGTGGGATGGCATGTAATTATTAACCTGGGACTGTCACACATGTAACTTATCCCTGGGATTCCCCCCCATTCAGGCTGGAAGCATTCATCTGGTATTGCCCCAAGAAGGAGAAGGATTACGAACAGAGAAACCAGAAGACGAATTGAAATTGATGAACTTTTTGACCTCAAGTTAAAAAAATAGAGGGAAAGGATTGGCTGGGAGGCCCAATTATTTGCCAATAATCGCAGTTGCCTTTTCCCTCCTCGTAGAATCCAGCTAAGAGCTCCTAATGGTGATGTGGAAATGAGCTGCAGGAGAAGAAAGAGTCAACGATTCATTTGAGGACCCCTGGTTCCACCGGACCTCTTCTAGTTAGGTTCCTGCAGGAATGATCTAGTTTCAGTCAATACAAACTTTAGGAAGGAATCTGGAAGCTCAGACCCTCGCTGTGCCCAACCGCAGTAAACTGGTATGGGTATTGGTATGACTGGTTTACTGGTAGTAAACTGGGCTGGTATTGATGAAGAGGATAATGACCTTTGGGGAGCAGGCTCCTGGTTCCCGAGGGTAGACCCCGATTACCTAGTCAGTTCTGGGTGCAGGAGGCAAGCTGTCAGAATGGAAGAAGTGGGAAAGTGAGTGGCCGAGTCCAAAGGATAAGGGAAGGGGGGAGGCAAGTTGAAAGGGCAACTATCTCATCGTTCAAGAGGTCTGACGGTGACATGACCAGATGGAGAGACAGAATTGGCAAAGTCTCTGTACTGTTCTTTCCTTCTTTGGTCCTCTCTCTTTTTTAAAGATTTATTTATTTATTTGAGAGAGAGAGAGAGAGAGAGAGAGAGAGAGAGAGAGAGAGAGAGAGAGAGAGAGTGGGAGGGAGAGAGAGGGAGGGAGAGAATGAGTGAGGGGAGAGGCAGAGGGAGAGAGACTTCCAGATCTCCACTGAGCACAGAGCCCGATGCGGGGCTCCATCTCACGCCCCTGAGACCATGACCTGAGCAGAAACCAAGAATTGGATGTTTAATTAATTGCGTCACCCAGGTGCCCCCTGTGTCCTCTCTTCTTGCTTGTTTCTGTGTCTCTATGTCTCCCTTCCTTCCTTCTCTTAAAGATAAGAGATGTTTAAATGTATTTATTAGTGTAAGGAGAAAAGCCAGCATACAGGAAAAGACTTAGATGAAACAAAAAAAATTGTGTGTCCTTCTGAACAAAGGGCAGACGTCATTAAAGCCTCCTTGTCTTCAAGAAGGAGTCATTGAGTAATGGCTGAGTGTCTACTGGGGTCCCTCCCCATCCCGTGCAAGAGCCTGGGTGTGCCAAAGTGAATACACATAGCGTCTCAGCCCTAATCCTGGGTCTATCGGCCAAAGGTCTATACAAACACGTCTTTGCAGTCTGTGAGCAGAGCCACTGAGATGAGCTGGGTTCAGAGCCAAGATCATCACAGGAGGCCTGGCCGGGACAGGGCCATGGGGCAGGCTCACGGCAGGCCCCCTGAGCCCCCCCGCTACTCAGATTTTCACTGTCAATAACCACAGACCCCAGCTACCTCCTACATGTCGTGAAAGGAGACTGTGTCTCTCCCTTTTCTCCTCCCAGAATATACAGAAAATACCTTTTATTAAGCTTCCATAAAACAAAAGCGTCAAGCACAAACTGTGTGTGTTAGGAGCATTTGTGGGCTTCTCCCAAACGCTGGCAAGCTCTCGGCTTTGTCACAAGGGGTCTGTATCCATCTGGCTTCTTTGATCAGAACAAAATCCTCCTCTCCCTGAAGAAGGCGTCTTCTCACCGAACACTGCCTTCCAATGGAATTCGCCCCCAGCCAACCACAGATCAGGTTGGCAGGGAACACCCTTCATCCGCTCTGCAAACAAAGACTTATTAAAGGTGAGACCCTGCTACTAAAAGTCTGTAAATGAGATCGATTTCAGGCCTGGGATCTTCCAGATCAGGGCTCCAGGAAATGGAGATTGTGCAGGGATCCCGCTGTCTGCCTGGGAGAGCCAGAGAAGGCCTCGGAAAATCCCGGGGGACGTCGCCTGTACCTCAGGCGTGCCGCTCGGGCGTGCCGAACGTGGTCTTGAATTTCACTATTGGTGGACATTAACGGTGTCATTTCGAACCCAGGATTTGTCCCCAAGAAAGACCTCTTCTGCTCTATTTTGAAGGCAGGGTGCTGAACACGTCTACGCTCCCCCTCCCCGGCCCCCTGTGCACGTCTCAGCCAGGACGACTCGAGAGAAAAGCCAGACTGTAATTACTAGAAGGATATATTTTTTCATCTCTTTGTGTAAGCATCTAGTTCCTTTCTTGACTATCAGGAGAGAAATGCTGTTAAAAACGTGGACCTCTCACGGGCTCCGTAAATTAGACCCTCTGTTCTGGGTGCTGGAGATCTCCGATGTGTTCGTTTCCAGGAAAGCTGATGAGGATGAAACATACCAGTCTGCATTTAATGATAAACCTAATCGTTTCTTTGAAATACTATCCCGGGAGAGAAACAGCCAGTCTGGTGTGAATATGTCGCCTCCGCTGGTATTATTTGTAAGGGTTTTTTTTTTTTTTCCTTCCCCTGATGGGAGGGATCTATTTTTGAAGATCTCTTGTCTCTCCTGGTTACAATTCGCAAAAAGCTGCTCTTTCAATGTGCTTGACGAAAGAAAAAAATAAATAGAGAACCAACTCTGTCCTTAAGCACGTAGAAATATCTGGGCTCATTGTCCCGAGGTAGAGGTGACGATTTTCCCCAACAAAGTCAATACCCTGGATCAGGTGTTTGGATTCGACCCACTTGCCTGCAGAGAGGCTATCATTTGCTTGAGTAATTAAGTGTGTTTTCAAAGAGTCTGCAAATGTCAATGTTGACAGTCATGAGGAAATGGAGTGAGGCAGGTGGTGTCACTTGCCAGGTGGTCTTTGTTTATGCAGGACTTTTGTAACCTGATAACTAAGCCAGGCCACCCCAAGGCTTGGCTATCCCCTGGCCCCCGCCGCAGGCCATCCTGGCCACCTGGACCTTCCTCCCCAATCCGCACCTGTCTAAATCTCGAGTGGTCTTCAAGACCCAGTTCTGATTTAACCTCGACAATCAGATGTGGTTTACACAGTGGCTGACGCTATGGGCCACTCATTAGTTCTCTGCAGTGCATTCTTTGGCTTTTGTTCCTGTCTTTGTTGGCATTTAAAATACTTTATGTAAGTGACTCTTTGTTTGGAGGCCCTTCTTTAGGCACGATGTATGGATATTCATATATTTTGTTTATTCACTCACTGAGAGCTTAACATTTATTTGGGTGGAGTTTAAGGTGAAGATCAACACTGATATATATATTTTTAACCACAGAGTCAGCTTTCCCAGTACTTTTTGGTGAAGTATCTGCTTTGAATCTCTTCTGTGCCACCGTGAGCTCTGTCTTCTTAAATCAGGTCTGTAGGATTCTAATCACTTCGATCCCGCAGGCTCAGTCCGGGAAGGGTTTGGTGGGATGTCTTTCGAGAGTCTGGAAAACTCCTAAATTCCAGTTCCCAAGCTTAGTTAATTTTGCAGCTTTGTGAGTGAGAGTCTGTGTGCCTTACAAGGGGCTCTGGGGGGAGAGAAGGTGGGGCGCTCTTGTTTCCAACTAGAAACCTTCCTTCCGGGCCCTTCGGGTAGGTTTTCTCTCCTGCCCCCCGTGGCTTCCTCCCCTTCCTTGAAGCCCTGGTGGGCTGTGGTGCTCTGGGTTCCCACTCTTCATTTTATTTGGCGCTCCTGGCTTGGTCCTGCCCTGTCTCCACGTCTGGGGCGGGCACACCTCTACCTGCCTACACTCGACACCATGTCTTGTGGGCCCTTGAAGTCAGCATGTCACTCAGGATGCACCACCCCCTTCCTGTTGCTTCTTCCATGGGTTTTAGGCTCATGTCGAGCCTTGATTTTAAGCAGGTACCTAAATCTGTCAATATAATTCCCAGATATAGCTCCATTCTGGCCTTTTCTTTGCAGTCCCCTGCTGAGCCCTAGCTGGCCATCCATCACTGTGGTGGGTTCCTCCCCTCGTTTCTCACCTTCAGCCCCCCTTACACCTGCCGACGGTCCCTTGACACGGCTCACAGCTTTAGCGGTGGGCGTTTGTGACTTTGGAGCCGCATATTTGTGGAGCCCAGGTTTTGCTTGAATGCACACACAAACACACCCCACGAACCTACATATAGAACCAAAACGAGCTTCACCAAACACTTCCCTTTAATGCATGTCACGCTCCCTGATATTTCTATTCTCTGAATCGGCCGTACTTCCCACAATTTATAAAACAGTCACCTACAATTAGCCCCCCCGATATGGCAAACGGGGGTTAGCCTAACGTGGTGCCAGGTGACCTTTAGAACCGTCTCTTCCCCACACAGACTTGTGGGCAACACGTCACACCATGAACACACCACTTCTTCCAGACACGCAATATACTTTCAAATGTGTATCCTCGTACCTCCCATTCACCTTTCCCCATCAGATGTTCCTCCGGGAAGCCCCTCTCGCCGTCCCAGACCCAGCTCAAAGAACTGCATGCGGACTCTTCCCTGCTTCCCTGTCCTCTAGTGACCCCAGATACCTTCCTCATAAAGTACTTCTCAAAATGAAAATAATTTGTATTCTAATATTTTTCAAGGCTTGACTCTTAGATATGGGCCACTGTGCTGTAATACAGATGACATCTGGTCTTTGTCCCCATCCCTGGTACAGAGATCCAAAGCCCCTGGAATTTTATAATAGAAATGTCTATTTATAAAGAACATGTTTGACTACACCCACATTTATGCTAATGAGGTGGACCTCAGGTAGAGGGGCCACAGCAAGGAGCTGACCGCTCTGGAAAGATCAAGTATGGAGTTGAGGGTTGGAACTTTTGTGCCCCACACCCAGACCTTGGGGGGAGGTGGGGGGAGGGGTGGGCTGGAGATTAAGTTCAATCATATGGCTAATGGTTTAATCAATCGTTCCTAGGTAATAAAACACCAGATAAAAGTTCAGAACACTGAGGTGTGAGGGAGTTTCCTGGTTGGCTCTGGGAGGGTGGTGTGCCTGGATTCCAGGAAACCACATGGCCGCTCCATCCTATCCTCCCCAAGACTTCGCCCTGGGCATCTCTTCATCTGGCGTTAGTCTATATCCTTCAAAATAAAACTGTCATTGTAGGGTTAGCGCTTTCATGAGTTGTGTATGTCCTTCTAGTAAATCAGCAATAATTGTGAGGTGGTAGGTGGTGAGAACACCCAAATTTGTAACCAAGTTGGACAGAGTTCCAGGGAGCCTTTGGGATCCCATCTGCAGCTGGCATCTGAGGAAGGGCAGTCTCGTGGGGAACTCTCCCTTGACTTGTGAGGTCTGATGCTAACTCTGGGTAGTGAGTCTCAGAATTGAATGAAATTGTAGGACCCACAGCTGGGGTCAGAGAATGGATTTCAGAACTGCAGATTGTATCTCCTCTAGAAGGCTAATAACAACAGAGATTCCACATCCTATGGATCAGGTCATCTGGGCCAGGGCGCCCCCATTTATAAGGAGTACCTTACTGATACTTAATGTGTGTTAAAATTTGAGAGCCACTCACGTATGCATTAAAGCACATTTGTAGAATGTAAACAAACAGAATGAGATGGAAACACAAATCACATCTAATCTCAGCATGAAAACTTCGTGGCATATCTCTTCTGACGTTCCATGTAAATCCTTTTTATTATGGTTTGATCATGCAGTAGATTCAAGTTTATGTTCTGCTTTTTCCATTTAACATTCGATCAGACATGTTTCTCTTGTTATGATGGATTACTTTAAAATAGAAGTGCAGTAATCGCTTTTGCCAAAGAGTGTTCCCTTAACCATTGCATCTCTTTGGGGGACATTTATGATATTATCAGTTTGTCATTCTTATGAATTACGTTGTGATGAAGTTCTTTCTCTCTGAAGCTTTTACAGGACTTGTTTTCATTACCTCAAGATTCCCAGAAGTTAGATTATTTTGTCCGTCTCCACAGATGGCTTTGCAGGGCTGGATAAGTATTGTCCACTGACAACCGAAGGGTCTGTGTCTCCATACGTTTCCTGGCAGTGATGTATATTTGTACAAGCTTTGTTAACCTGATAGGTCAAATGGTATGTAATTATTTTAATTATATTTATTCCATCCTTAATACCGCAGGAAATTTTCCCAAGTGTTTGTTTACTAATCGTATTTCCTTTGGTGAATCCTGGTTCATGACCCCAACCCTATTCTTCCACTGGTATTTTGCTGTGAAATTAACTCTCTGTCTTCATATTTGCTACAATTATGTGTTCTTTATTCTTTCTTTATCCCTTCACTCCGAAATCTTGGTTATAGTTTTAATATATCGGCATTTAAAATTTTTCTCTAGTCATAATACGATGTATCTTCCCTTGGTACTTTCTTCTGTTGCTTTGAAAAGCTCAACCTTCTCCCAAGATGTGATGATTGATGGCTGTTGTCTTGCAGTTTTGCTACTCTTAAGAAAATAAGTAACTAAATATATCCTTCTAGAATCTCTCTAGGATGTATTTTGGTTACCCTATGAAATAATCTCAATAAATTATTTTTGGTTTTTTTTTAAAGATTTATTTATTTGAGAGAGATAGAGAGTGAGCAGGAGTGGGGGGAGGGGCAGAGGGAGAGGGAAAGATAGAGTCTCCAGCAGACTCCCCACTGAGCAAAGAGCCTGGTGCGGGGCTTGATCCCAGGACTCTGAGATCATGACCTGAGCCAAAATCAAGAGTCAGATGCTCAACTGACTGAGCTACCCTAGTGCCCCTAAATTGTCTAAATGTTATTGATCTAAAATCATGTACTGAAGGAGCTTTCCCTTCTTTTCTGATGTTCTGGGACAGTTGCTATAATGGTCCTGGTCACTTTGTCAGACAACTGTTTGTTTACAGCATGACCTAAGGATAGGACTTGGACATATTCAGCTCTGCAAGCCCAGAACTAAGCATAGTACCCAGGCTCTCCAGGAAAGTTTTTGAGTGAACGTTAGAAAATGCATAAATGTAGAAGGGAGGCAGGTCTGTGAGGGGACCATCCTAAAAGGCAGAGTTTCCTGGATCCTAAAGAGCCATCCTGATCTTTGGACTTCATGCCTTCATATAATCAATCATATTTATTCATTTATTTATATTTTGGCACAGGAGACTTTTTTCCCAGGAACCTCTCAGTGCATTGGCATGACTTGTTTTTCAGCTGCTATTTTTATATTGCTTATGTGAAAGGGATACATATTTTTAGAAGTTCTCTTTTGCCACAAATGGAAGAAAATGGTGAGGTCCTGGAGAATTCTTATGATTTCATTGCACTGCATATGTCGGCGAGAAAAACACAGTGGCAAAAGCACCGAGGCGCCACACTGGACTCACGGACAAGTCTCTAGAACTCAGGGAACACAGTGCTTCTTTCCAACGTCTCACCTCCTCTCCAGCCTGCTCCCCCACCCCCCTGCCAGCCCTGCCCAGGTCTCTTGCACCGATTCCCGCTTTCCCTCTGACTCTGAGATTCCCAAGGCTTCCTAGACAGGTGACAGGTGCAGGTTTCCCACTGTCCGTCTCCTCTAAGACTAGAACTGTAATGAGATCCCCCATATCTGTCCCAAAGCTTGGCCAGCTGTTTCATGGATGCTCTAAGGTTGGCATCCCCAATGGACGGCAGGATCCGGGCCCGTTCTCCACCCACTCCAAGAGCTAGTGCCCTGAGCGGTCTCCCCCTGCTCTGCCCCGTTGTCACTGGCACCTGACAACCCTGCCACCCATCAGGGCATGGCCTCTGCCCTTGCTCTCAGGGGCTTCCAGAAGTATGACTCCACAGAAACCTGCCGGGCTGTGTTGGTTCTTCCTCTGATGTGTTGGTAAAATCTGCTTCCTCACCTCTTGCTAGATCTCCCGTGACTTTAGTTAAATCACGGCTTCCTGTGGGCTGACCTTGACTCCACCACCCAGTGAGTTTTCAAAGCCTGGGTAGTAAGAAGTCCTCCCCTCTCCTCACCCCAGGCATGAAGTCAGACTTCGGAAGGTATGAAGCAAGTGTTCATGTGGAAACAACGTGTTCCGTGCTGAATGTTTGGATAATGAAATAAATTGCCAATCGTTTGGGTAACACGGACCATAGGAGCCAAGCTGGAGACAGCTCCCTGGCGGATGGAGAGCCACGGTGACCTGAACAGGCATGGGCAGGAGAGCTGATGAGCATCCCGGGGGGAGGGGGCGGGGGTGGTTTGAGCCCTGCTGGGGAGGCAGTAGGCTGTGTTCTTATTGGAAGAACACGGGTCATGAAAGGCTGAGAAGCATCACCCAAGTCAGTCTCCTGTCTTCATGCATCTGTTGGTTCCTGTGTTCATCAGCGGCTCTGTTATTCCAGAAACTGCTAGGCCTGGGGACACGGAGGCACCGTTGGGCCAGATGGACCATGATGGGCGGCAGATATACCACGAGGGCATGAATATGGGGTCTAGAGATGCTGGTTGGGTGGCTAGCCCAGGCCGGCAGGTCTGGAAGCTTCCTGGTGAAGGGCCACGCATACCAGCCCTGCCGATGGAGGTGTCGGCAGGTTAAAGGGCAAGCAGCATATCTCACGGAGTTGGAGACCCTTCAGTGAGGGAGAGGAAGGGCATCAGCGGAAGAGAAAGAGCAGAGGTATTCAGGGAGAGGACGGGTTTGGGGAGACCACCTCCCACCAGCTCTGCCAAGGGGTCTTGGGTCCTGGCCTCTCTCGTTGTAGCTCTGGCCTGATGCACCATGTCCAAGCCTCAAGAGAATGTTCTTCCCCTTCAGTCCCGCCTGACCTCGAATCTTCTCAGTCACAGCAGTGCGCCTGGGGCTGTCTACCCATTGCTCTGAGCATCAGCGTCTGCATTTGTGGAAAGAGGGAAGAAAATCGCCGGTGTTGGAGTGGGTCCCAGTTTGTAGTCGGCGCTGAGGAGGTGAGGGTTCCTAGTGCCATTATTATTACGAATTCTTGTTTCTATTGTTTTATTGTCCTTATTATTAGTGGCTGTTACTGGTATTGTTTCTACTTTTGTTTTTGACATGTCTGCCACTAAACAGGCTCCTGAGATATGAAGGAGGCCTGGGTCCTGGGGTAGAAGTCTCGGAAAGAAACTTCTAGTCTTCTGATTGTAGTCTTGAGTTTTATCTCTTCTGTTGGGAGCCTGAGATGAAGTCAGAAGAGCAGGGAGCTATACTCTCTGCAAAAGGTCCAGGAATTTCAGAGCTGAAGGTAGCCCGTCAAGCATGCACAGGGACAGAGGCTACTGGGGAACACAAGCCCGGACTCCTTACCCCGTCCGAGTGTGGCCTCTAATTGCATTGAGACTTTCATTTGTAATTTTATTGCCGTGAATGGGCTGTGCAGCAGCGGGCAGTGTGCTCCCGGCTCTGGGCCAGATGATCGGCATGAACCCTGCCAATCCCCAGCTGTCGCCACATAGACAGCAGGAACCGTAGACAGCAGGAGGAAAATGCCTTCCCATCACTTCTCTCCCCATTGGCCAACGTGGTGGGTCCACCAGCCAGGGGCTTGGCACACGCCCCTTCCTGCCCAGCACTTTCTGTGCACCCCTCCAGACACGGAGCCCCTTGCCCCAGGGCCCTGTGCTTCTAGAGTGAGGCGCTGCACCTTCTCCAGCCCCGGCACCCCAATAAGCACAGGCCTTTCCCCACCAACGTCAAGCTCATGGTCAGAACCAATCTTACCATCCCATTCTCATCTAAAAGGAATTTGGCCAAGGCCAGTGTAGTGTGAATTAAGCTTCCCATAGTGGTCCGCGAGGTAAAAAGTTCAGAAACTCAGCTGCAATGTACATCCTGTTCGGCACTGCGGGGAATCGCTGGACTTGGGAATGAGTTTCTAGCCCCAAATCTCTTTCAGGAAATTATGTCGCCCTTTCTGATCCTCTGGCTGTGAAGTGCTGTGGGGATTCCATCGCACAGAAATCCCGGTGCCTTCTCGGAGCCGCACCTGAAGGGGAGAGCACTAGCTCCGTCTATCTCGAAAAAACACGTCCCTCCATAGAAAGGCCCTGGAAACAATTAAGAGATTTCAGAACTCGGTGGAACCCAAACACTGGGAGATGCCAGGGTCTGGAGCTCACTCTATGCCACCAGATTCCCTCTGGGGAGGAAGAAAGCTTGGCGTGGAGCAGGCGCCCCGAAGTTCCACGACGATCATTTTAAAAGTTAAGGCAGGCCAGATGCTTCTCTATTTTTTTTTTTTTTTAGTAGGTCACCCAGTTTTGGTTTTGGGGGATATTTTTTTTTTAGTCCATGCAGAGCAATTTTTCCTCTTGGGGATGGTAGACCAGCATTTCTGGCCAAGCACGAAACCTCTGGCTTTTGCTGTGTGTGTAGGGAGCAACCACACAACTGATTTGACTGTTGTACATAGTTTTATTTTAACAAAAAATTATTGGGGATTTCTGAGAACCTTTCCTCCTCCCCTTTGAATCAAAGGGGGTAAGACGGATGGGAGCAGCCTACCCCTCGTCTGGCTGGTGATATGGCTCTCGGGGGGTCCGAGAAAGTAGGACAGTGGTTTGTTCATTCGTTCCTTCCTTCCTCCCTTCCTCCCTCCTTTCCTTCTTTCCCTCCTTCCTCC